>ML782786.1:346665-368916 GCA_009831015.1 Picea engelmannii
AAAAGCACCATATTTCCGACAAAAGAATTTCACAATCCATAAAAAATCCACTCCCAACATAATGCCAGTACGATCCTAGTTTCATTTATGGAAAATTTTTGTTATAGTTGTTTTAAGAAATTCTAAATCGACCCAATACCTCATATTTTTCTTAAATACTTTGGATCAATTAAAATTTACCCTCAATGTTTCACTAGATTTTATTCCAATCCATTTTAGTGCTCCTTATCAAGCTCTTATTTCAGCAGGCCATCTTCTTAATGTCATAGCAATCTAACCTATCGTTGTAACATCCCCATTATAATCCCCAATTTATTAATGCTTAATGTAGATATTGTTGGGTATATGTTATATTCTTTGCATGTGTGTGTGTGTGGGCGTGTCAGATATGACAACTGCGTCTGACGATCCCTCGTAGTAGTGCTTTGTTTGTGTCATGTGGGTCGGGCGCTTTCCTAGGGGGGTCCCAAGGGGGGAAGGTATGCCCCCCCTGGTTACGCGCAGTGCCACGAAATTTTTTTTGGGCGGTTTTTGCTATTTTTAGCGGTTTACTAAAAATAATCTTGATTTTAGGGATTAGGGTTTTGGTATCTACGGAATACCTAAAAACATTGTATATATTGTATAGTGAATGGTGAAATTGAACATAATGAATATAAGAAAGGTTTTCCCGGTTGAGGGTTTCTGGTATAAAATCTTTGTGTACTCTGTGTATGAGCCATTGATTAAATTTTGTTTTGCTTAAGAATCTATATGCATTTCTTTACTTCAGAGGTTTAAAACTTACATGTTGTATCATAGCTCATTTTTGGCTTCAGAGGGACACCTTTGTTGTTGAGGGTTTGGCTCGGTCTTGATAGATCAAGTTTATCTTGGGTCTGTGATAAACCTGGGTTTAGTGGGAGCTTTTGCAGTGGTGATTTGAGTGCAGAAAGAGGAATGGTGAGTTCTTCTAGAATCGAGATAGAGAATTTAAACGGTAAAAACTTTGAGCTATGGAAGTTGAAAATGGAGGACCTTCTTGTAGACAAAGAACAATGGATTGTTGTGGATCCTGGTACACTGTCTACTAGCACATAGGCTACTGGTACACAACCTACTAGTGCACAAACTACTAGTACACCACCTACTGGTATGTTGAAGGAAGATTGGGAGAAGTTGGACAGAAGAGCAAGGAGTACTATTCGACTCTGCCTGGAAGATTCAATGTTGTTGAATGTCTCGGGAGAATATACAGCCAAGGAACTATGGGATAAGTTGGGGAATTTGTATCAATCAAAGCCCCTGGTAAACAAGTTGTTTCTTCGAAAGAAGTTGTATCATCTTAGGATGGAAGATGGAGATTTTGTGATAGAACATCTAAATGCCTTTAATACTCTGGTAAGTCAACTTGTCTCTGTTAATATTGTGATTGCAGAAGAAGATAAGTGTATTATTTTGTTATGTTCTTTGCCAGACTCTTGGGATAATATGGTTGTAGCAATTGGTAGTACCACTCAATCTACATTGAAGTATGAGGATGTAGTTTCATCCCTATTATCTGAAGAGATGAGGCGGGAAAGCATGGATAGTCATAGCACAGTTGCTTTATTTGTAAGAGGTCGTACCCAAGACAAGAACCCTGGTAAGCCTTCGGGGTGGAGATCTAAATCTACAGGTAGATCTAAGTCTCCAGGAAAATCTTTGAGGAAATGTTGGAAGTGTGGTTAAACAGGGCATTATAAGAAAGATTGCAAGTCTAAGAAGGTTGAAAAACCAAAGGGATTTGATAGTACCTCTTCCACAGAGGAGAAAACCTCCACTGAAGAAGGATATTATGTTTACCTGGCATATACAAGTACACATGCAGACCGTGATGTATGTTTGATCGGCTCAGGTGCGTCATACCATATGACTCCTCATAGGGAGTGGTTCTCTGAATATGAAAAATATGATGGTGGTGATGTATTCCTAGGAGATAACTCGACAGCAAAAATCTTGGGATGTGGAAGGGTTAAGTTGCTACTAAAAGATGGAAGGATTAGAACACTTCCTAGGGTTCTACACATTCCAAAGCTAGCCAAGAGCCTAATATCTGTAAGCAAGATGGATGATGCAGAAGTGGATACTGTATTTGGAAAGAACACTTTCAAGATGGTACGAGGTGGTGTTGATGAGGGGAGTTCGGTGTGGAACTCTGTACAAGTTGCTGGGAAGCACTTATACTAATGGGTGTAATAGTTTTGTTGTCCCTGAACAGAGAAATAAAGAAGACAAGACCAATATTGTCCCTGGAAAGAAGACCATGTTGTGGCATCAAAGACTGGGACATATTGGAGAAAAGGGCCTTTGAACACTACACGATAAAGGTATGGTTGAAGGTATGTCTAATTGCACTCTGGATTTTGATTTATGTGAACATTGCATATATGGTAAACAAAATCGAGTAAGATTCTCATCTGGTGCTACAAGAGCAAAGGGGATCTTAGAGTTGATACACAGTAATGTGTTTGGGCCTGTTCATGTTCCATCCCTAGGTAAATCTATGTATTATGTTTCATTCATAGATGAATTTTCAAGGAACACATGGATTTATTTTCTTAGAAAGAAATCTAAGGTATTTGATCAATTTAAAGAGTTTAAGGCTCTGGTAGAAAATCAGACAGAGAAGAAAATAAGGTATTGAGAACAGATAATGGTGGAGAATTCTGTCGAAATGAATTCGAAGAATTCTATAAGAAGTGTGTTATAGCAAGGCAGAAGACTACTCCATACACTCCTCAGCAGAATGGAGTTGCAGAAAAGATGAACAAGACTCTGATGGAAAAAGAAAGGAGCATGCTCAACGGTGCCAGGTTAGGACAAGAATTTTGGGCAGAGGCAGTGGGTACAACATGTTACCTGGTCAATCGATCACCTTCATCAGCGTTGGATGATAAAACTCCACACGAGGTATGGTCTGGAAAGAAACCCTCTCTTCAACATCTTAGAGTGTTTGGTTGTGATGCTTATGTACATGTTCCAAAGGAAAATAGGAGTAAGCTGGATAAAAAGGTTGAAAAGTGTATCTTTATTGGTTATAAATATGGTGTGAAAGGTTATAAGCTTTGGAACCCAGAAACCAAGAAGATTGTTTATAGTCAAGATGTTGTTTTCAGAGAGGTAAAAGATGTGTCCAAACAGGAATTCCTACCAATGCAAGACGAACCTGAGAAAATAGAGCTTGAGTTGGATGGTGCAAAATCTGAATCATCTGAAGAAGAGGAAGCATAAGAAGAAGAAGAACCTCATACCCTAGTATCGAGGAGATCGGTGAGGGATAAAAGGCAACCAGAAAGGTATAGTCCACCTGATTTCCGTTCCAATTTTGCTTTATCTATTACTGATGATGATCCCAAAACTGTCAGGGAAGCAGTGAATTCAGAGGATAGTAAACTATAGAAGAAGGCCATGGTTGAAGAAATGGATGCCTTGGATAAGAATGAGGAATGGGATATAGTTGAGTTGCCAGCTGGAAGAAAATATGTTGGTAGCAAATGGTTGTTTAAGAAGAAGTTTAATGCAGAAGGAAAAGTGGAGAAATAAAAAGCTCGGTCATTAGCAAAAGGTTATTCCCAGGTAGAGGGAATTGACTTTGGTGAGATTTTTTCTCTTGTTGCTAAGTTAACTTCTATTAGATTTATTTTATCTATTGTTCCTACTTTTGATCTTGAAGTGGAACAAATGGATGTGAAGACAACATTCCTACATGGGGATTTGGAAGAAGAAATCTACATGAAGCAGCCAGAAGGCTTTGTAGTGAAGGGAAAGAAAGAGTTGGTATGTATGCTAAAGAAGTCACTATATGGTCTGGAGCAATCACCTAGGATGTGGTACCAAAAGTTTGACACATACATCCTTGGATTGTTATTTGTAAGAAGCAGGGCTGATCACTGTGTATATTCCAAGCAGGTTGGTAATCACTTCATTTATGTAGTGTTGTATGTTGATGACATGTTGTTGGTAGGAAATAACATGGATGTTGTCAAGGAGGTGAAATCCAACTATCCTCCAAATTTGACATGAAGGATCTCGGTGTTGCTAACTTCATTATGGGAATGGAGATTAAAAGAGATCGTGCAAACAGGAAACTCTGGTTGAATCAGAGAAAATATGTTGAGACGATATTGCAGAGGTTTAATATGCATGGAAGTAAACCGATCAAGGTTCCTATTCCTATAGGTGTAAAGTTATCTGCAAATCAATGTCCCAAGACACATGAAGAAGAAGAGGACATGTCCCATGTTCCATATGCCAATGCAGTTGGCAGTTTGATGTATGCAATGGTCTATACTAGACCAGACATTGCACATGCAGTGGGAGTTTTGAGCAAGTATATGTCAAAACCAGGGAAGGAGCATTGGACAATAGTAAAGAGGGTCTTCAGGTATCTGCATCGCACTACCAGTTATGGATTGTGCTACCAAGGAAGACCAGGATTGGACAGAGTGTTGGACATACATGGATTTGTTGATGCAAACTGGGCTGGAGATCTGGATCACGGAAGATATACAAGTGGGTATGTGTTTAACCTATTTGGAGGAGCAATCAGTTGGATGAGAAAAAGACAGGTTGTAGTGGCACTCTCAACTACAGAAGTTGAATACATGGCAGCCACTCATGCAAGCAAGGAAGCAGTATGGTTACAAAGATTGTGTTCGGGTATTGTGCTGGTACAACAAGCAGTGAGAATAGATTGTGACAGTTAGAGTGCAATATTCCTGGCAAAGAACCCAGCTTATCATTTGAAGACAAAGCATATTGATGTTTAGTATCACTTTGTGAGAGACATGGTTGAGCAAAAGAAGATGTTGCTGGAAAAGGTTGACACTTTGAAGAATGTTGAAGATTCATTGACAAAGTCTATGAGCACAGAAAAGTTCTTCTGGTGTAGAGTAACAATGGGCATTGTTGCCCTGGATTGTTGACTATATAATCCCCTGGACCCCTGGATGCAAAGAAAACAACAAGTGGGACAATGTTGGGTATGTGTTATATTCTTTGCATGTGTGTGTGTGGGCACGTCAGATATGACAACTGCGTCTGGCGATCCCTCGTAGTAGTGCTCTGTCTGTGTCATGTGTGTCAGGCGCTTTCCTAGGGGGGTCCCAGGGGGGGGGCAGGTATGCCCCCCCCTGGTTACGCGCAACGTTCGGCATCGGGCGTAGCCCGGGGCAACCCCCCAAAAATGTTTTTGGGCGGTTTTTTCTATTTTTAGAGGTTTACTAAAAATAATCCCGGTTTTAGGGATTAGGGTTTTGGTATCTACGGAATACCTAAAAACATTGTATATATTGTATAGTGAATGGTGAAATTAAACATAATGAATATAAGAAAGGTTTTCCAGGTTGAGGGTTTTCGGTATAAAATCTTTGTGTACTATGTGTATGAGCCATTGATTAAATTATGTTTTGCTTAAGAATCTATATGCATTGCTTTACTTCACAGGTTTAAAACTTACAGATATAATATGCGGCTACAACTGAAGCGATGTATATGCAAATGTATTTCTGAATGTTAATAATAAAATGCGATGTTATTTGCTAAGGGGACATGGACATAGATGGGGACTGAATTAATCCACAAGAGAGGGGAGCGTCTAGGAGAATGCCTAAGATGGGTCCAAGGGGGAATTACCCATGTCTATTAATTATGTTGGAATATTGAGAGGGGGGGTGAGTCAATATGAACACTTTATACCACTTTTAACCACAATATATATTCTTTAACAATGTTCAATAGTTTATCATCAATGTATCATCTATATATCATGAGCATATAATCATAAGCAACATCACATCGACAACATCACATCAAATACTCAGTACACCATTATTTATGTGGAAACCCAGATGGGAGAAAACCACATATTGCTTTCTTATATATATCAAGAATTCATTCATGGGAAGCACCAACTTCCAAATTCTCTAGTTGCAACTAGAAGGAGGCTCCAACCCCCTATTCTCAGGCTCCAACCAGAAGGAAGCTACAACTCTCTGAATTCTCTGGCTCCAACCAGAAGGAGGCTACAACCCCCTTTCCTTGCTCCATCCTTCCACCCTAAAACATAAGTGTAGACCAACTATCACTACCACAACCACTACCAATATCATTGTCACAATCCCTCTCACTGTCACTGCCTCTGTCACATCAACCTGTAACCTGTCACTGTATCCAACCTGTCACATCAACTTGTCACTGATCAACTTCTCCAACCTATCATTGTCACCGATACTCAACCAGATCCTCTCACATGGATCATATACCAAGGATACCTCTCAACTAGATGTCCAACATCACTAACGCATGGCTCTACCAAGCATGTACCAAGATCACCATCACAGGGTATGTGTCTCAACCATGTGCCAAACCATCAACCTGTACCATACCAAGCATCAATCGTGTATTGCAACCTGCACCACAACAAGTGCATCAACCATGCACCAACACTTGTACCAAACCCTGCATTAACCATGTACCAACACCTATACCAAACTGTGCATCAACCATGCACCAACACCTGTGTCAAACCGTGCATCAACCATGCACCATAACCTGTACCATATGCCTCAACCAACAACCATGTACATCAACACCATACCAAGTACCAATATTGTACAATACCATGTATCAACCATGTACATCAACACTTGTACCATACCATGTACCAACTATGTATCTCAACCATATACCATATCACTCAATCATGCCATGTACCATGTATCATAATATATCATGAATGAAGTGCCTCAACAAAGTACCTAATAACCACAATCATGTACCAAGTATATGCCAATATCACAAAGATGTGCCTCTAACAATTAACCATAACAACCATGTATCAAGTACCAAGAGTATGTTTCAAGCATGTAACAATATCACCTCAACCATATGCAATCGTGTACCATCAAGGGCCTCCAAGACATGCCTTAAGAATGTGCCATACCATCCAAGATACAAGCCACAAACAAATACATAAAACACATACCTTTACTCATGGGAACCTGAAGCATACCATCTCAGACTCTGTAACAATTGTGTTGTACCATCAAACCTTGTTGCAACTCAACCAAGCATTCTTCTTCAAAACTTTTCCTCATATCTGCGACCCATCCTCCTGTTGCCCGCAGATGTACTCTACCTAGCCTTATTCAACCCGCATATGTACGTGACATGTACTTCTGTAACCCGTGTATAACCTCAGAAAACTAGGGTTACCAGTTTTCTGCAACTCCGAAACTTTCACTCCTTCAAACCTTCACTGCCTCATACTTGATACGCCAGATTCAACCTTAGATAATAAACCATAACATTCACAAGATAGATATTCAATGTAAGTGTGTGTGTACAAATGAGAGACTCTTGGAGGTGTATTTATACTAATTTTACGCAACCTCTTTCCATATTTTAGGGGTTTCTTGTCACACCCACTTTACCCTTTGACCAAGACTTGTAACCAACTAGGGGATTCTTGACCACTCTTCGGGGCTTCCAAATTTACAAGGCCATATCTCCCTAACCGTGAGGAACCACGTAGAGTTCCACATATCATCAGAAAAATAATGACAAGTACTATCCATCTATGACAATCTTGCCTACATTTACACTGTCCTTCATGTCCAAAAATCTCATTTAACTTCGGGTACCATAACCACACCTCCAGGACTTCATGTAGACTTCATCAAATGTATCCATCCCATATGCAGAAATCAACTAACTCATGATCAATCTCGATCATATAGATGATAACCAACTGCCCAACATCTCGTTCACATCTCTGGGGCTTCCAGACTTGTCCAAGGGTTGACATCAATCTCTCAGAGTTGACATCAATCTCCAAGATCACTCTCCAAGGGTTGACATCAATGACAACCAACTTTCAAAACCAATTGTCCAACAATCCCCCCCTTTGGCATTGATGGCAACACCAACATTGATGGCACCGCTTAGACATGAACACACTCGTGCTCATGCTCCCCTGTGATCATCGCTCCTCGTAAATGTTTTTATCTAACCCCCTTTGACATCAATGGCAAAGGGTATCTCCCCTTGGGGTTGCTCCCCCTGTCTTCATGCCTCTATTCTTTCTCTTCCTCTTTGACCAAAGGTTAACTCCCCTTATCGATATGTCTCCTCCTAACATTGTACCTGCTCTAACCAATCACGGGCAAAAGAATATCTCCTCTTGTGGGTATGTTTTCCTGTCTAGATCTCTCTCTCTAATGATTTGACTTCTCTACAAGATATCATGTAGATAAATGTAAGGCTACCTATATATGTTTCCTTTCTTACTTCCAGTGTTGCTTATTGTCCATTGGTGCTTCCTCTTGAAATTCACTGACATATATAAAAAACATTCACTACTTGATTTCTTCAATCACTTTCCATGTTCACTTGACCACACTGTTTAATGATTTCCTTCTGATGATATAGCTTTTGTTGACAGTTTCTCTTTTCATGTTTTATTGTGCCTTTCACTGCTTTGCCTTTCTTTGACTAGCTGATTCCACTGATTCCAATTGTAAATATGTTGCTCTGCATATGACCTGTGTTTCTTGTACCTGCTAAGGATCTCATGAATCCATGTTTGTCCATATGTCACAAACTGTTCATAATCCTGCTACTCAATTGTCCAAAATGTTGACCCATCTGTCATTGAACTATCATGAAGGCTTCACCTTAATATGCTACAAGTGATCGTCACATGTTCTTGTTTATCAGACTGAATCAAATATGTCCACTGATAAGATCTATCTACTCATGAAACTCTACATGTATGGAAAAACTTGTACTGAAGATATCCCTGCCCGAATACATACGTGTAATACAATCATAAAATTTTGCCTACCAACTAATACCTGTGTGGGAACACTACTTCTCAACTGATCATTTTGTTAGTATGTACTTCTCCTATTTGACTGCTTTGAATATGTCTATGTTGTAATACCCTTGTTTCCCCCAACTTGTAATTAATCATTAATTAAGATTACCATGCTATGGCATGTGAATGATGTAAATGTAATGTTGTTTAGATTGCCAACAACTGACTATGGGGGTGAAGCCTTGAAGTACTGGTCATGATATCATTAGGGGAAAATAATGGGAAAACTTGAGAGTGTCCATTATGTCAAAGACCCCAAAGTTTCCCCTTGTTGGGGTATAATACACCTCCTCCCAAACCCAAGGACAAGAATTAGTCAATGAAGGAAAGGACCGGTGGTTGAACCATCAACCACCCCCATGAATGGAGGGATTTACTGGCTGAAGAATGTTAGCCCAAAGTAACATAGGGTCTGGTAGACCCGGGCTGACTCGATTTTCCTTCTGACAGAAGGAACATGATAGGTGGGAAACCTTCCTGAAAAAAGGGGGTGCAAGCAATACACGAGCAGAGTTGAGAAGAGAGCGGGAGGCTCTCCAACTGAGAAGTTGGCAGAAAACACGACCTGAGGCAGAGGATCGCGAGCTTGAAGATGAGGAAGCATCTGAAAAACCTCAAGGGTGTCTGTGATAGAGAGAGGGTCTCTAAGAAATGACATGGATTCCCAAGTGATATCATGGCTTGGCATGGGGGTGGCTAGAGTGCTAAGAGTGGATGCCTCTGAGCCTATGGTTGGGTGGAAAAGCGCACACCCACAATCAGTGAGTTGGCTGCAACCTGTAATAGATAAGTGTACTCATACCTTGTGTAATTTGAGTTGTAACTATGAAATAAAGTTGGATATCCTATGAATGTTTAGAGATGTCCATGTTTTCTTGATGGTTGCACTATGTTCCTTTATCTTTGGCTTGACTGTGTTGATTTGTACACGTAAATGCTCAAACCCTGTAGTGGGTCAAGTTAAAACAAATGAACTATGAGTCCATCGACCTTAGGCATAGTTTCACTTGTGCATGTTTACACTTCCAGTTATTTTGGGCCTCCTGGATAAGGGAGTTCGTTAGGCTCAAGAGAGGTAGATCAAAGGTGCACATAACCTACACCAACTATGTAGGAGTGGAGAACTCTCTAAGTTATAACTCCGGAAGAAACACAAGGAGCGTCCCCTCATTTCATTTGCGGTACCAGTAAGCTCGAGAGGTATAACACTCTTAGAGTGTAGAGAAGGGAGCTCATTCCCCAGACCTTCTACCTGCATGACTAAGGGCTCATGCCCAAGCCCTTAACACATTTACGACTAAAGGAATTAACGAGTATGCTCACAAGAGCCTTCAAAGGACCCCTGACCAAGGTTTGAGAACCATGTGCTAGGCCCGAAAGGAGCTGAGCCTTCCCAACTTCATAACTCCAGGAGATCGAAACTCCAGAGTGTTTCGACCCTATCCTTTTGTAAAAAGGTCTCCCTAACCGCGACGGATAGATTTTCCCCACCGTTAAATGTCGATCTTTTCTTTCAGCCCAAATTGTCATGAGACGTAGATCTGGGAAGGATTGGAGGTCTCCTTGTCTTGTTGGAACTACGCCAAGGAAACTTCGGCGAAGTTCCACTTCGAGAGAGTGGAGAAATGTTAACACCGAAATTCCTGAAGGTCGGAGCGACGAATTAATATGGATCGTAGATCTGGGGATCCTTCGGAATTCCCCCTAAACGTTAGATTAAGCTCGAGGTCAGACCAATGTTGACCGCTCCAGGGAGAACGAGGAAGTTATACCGCCAACTCCCTAAAGGCTGAAGCCCCGAACTAATGGAGGCCATGGATTTGGAGATTACGTGGACTCCCACTGACCATGAGATCGAAGGGTTGGGAAACTATCAGTCTGAGGTGAAGTGGCACCCTAACGTCACTCAAGGTGATGTGGACCCATAGTAGGCATGCCACGTGTCACCTAGATTTGTGCATCTGCAGACCCCATGATCCCATTCAACGGTGACATGTGTCACCCACTGTAGGGGCCACGTGTAAGATCTATCTTGCCACGTGTCCGGCATTGGGTTCATCTGACAGGTAGGATACTTGGGATCCACCTGTACTCACCACCATGTATTACCCGTCATCCCACGCGATCGTGGGTACTTCGGCAGCCTAGGACTCCGGGAGTCCGAAAGTCTGAGGTATAGTGTCATAGATCTGTGTGAGAACACGAAGGTCGAGGCCACGTGGAGTCAAAACTTCTGGAGCTCCGAAGGCCGGAGTAAATCTTGCCCATTGCCTCGGGTGACGCATGTCACTAGACCTTATAATCCGAGACTTCGAGACTCCGGAAGACTTGGGGTGCAGTGTCGTAGAAAGGCCCGAAGGCTGGAGCCACGTGGAGCGATTTTGGAACTTCAGAAGTCCGGGTTCTTCGCAGCTCCAGAGGACTTGGAATAGTATGGTGCAGAAATGTCCGAAGGCTGGAGCCACGGGGTAAGCCTACGGTACTTCGAAAGAAAAGTACTCCGGTAGATTTGGGTCATTACACCATACGCACCCAAAAGCATCAAACGCTGAATTTTACCTTAGGCACATGCATTCCCAACGATAAGGATCCACCGTCGATTAATGGTGGATGGATCTCCGCCATATATCTAGCAGCGCAGGGAGTTTCGGGATATCAAAGAACTCAGGGTGATATGAAGGAGTCGGATCCACGTAGGTGCCACGTGGACCATGACTATTAACCCCCAAAGGACTAGAGAAGGGTAGATCTCCTAATCCTGAGCTCAGATTCAAGCATGGCGATAGTGGTTGGAAGGCTCCTGGCGAGCATAACGTGATAAAGATCCTAGAAAAAGGATTTGATTAATTAAGGAAAAGGAAAATTTGAGGCCCCATCCCTTAAAATCCTTTTTAAGGGGTTGGGTGTGTTACAAAGTGGTATCAGAGCATGGCAACAACACTTGGCATGCTTGGGTTCATGAAAGAGTCAAGTGATTTTCTTTCTTAGACATTTTTAAAGGAGAGGGCACCCTGCCCTACCCTATCTAGCAAAGCATGATTCAGACATAGGCCTGGATGGGCTAGAGACCAGTCATAGAACTCGTATACCAAGGTTAAGATGAGCCTATTGAAAGGTAATTCTACCTTTGGAAGATTGTTTATTACCTGCATTAACTCCTTGAGGAGAAGGACTGTAGATTGAAGCTGTGATTTGGGAATTCCTATTGAATTTCAGCAGAGGAATTATAGTGTCCCTTTGTCAAAATGATAACTATTCTTACAAGAGTGGGGATATGTTGATCAACATTAATAGTAAGACCTGAATGTGAATGGCAGAAGTGGCATAAATTCTGTTGTGAAGCTGCATGAGCTAGACAAGGGGCATGAACTAAATTGTTCTATTATAGTGTAACATTGTCTATCTCCTAGGGCACGCAGAGTCTCTTGCAATTAAGATGGTTGATTATATAAGGATTAAGATCCTCATGAAGAATTCCTTCATGGTTAAGGAAATATGGTAAGGACTGGTAGGATCCTTAGTAGTTATAATTACTGCATTATTAAAAGACTAAACCCTGAGTATATAACTCCTCACGACCAGAGGACTAATGAAAATGTGCAGGGTCAGTTTACTTGACCTATAATGGTTGAAAATTACGGCAGGGATAACCTAATTAAGCAAGATAAAGAGGAGTCCTTTGGGACTGTTTCTATTTCCCCAAAAGGGAAAAGTGAAATGGGTATATGAGCCAGATTGTGAGCTCATCATTGTACAAAAGGTGTATTGACATGAGTACTATCTAGGCATGAAGATGTGAGTTGAGAACATGTTGTAATGCATACGATAGTGATTGCATGGATGTAACATGCAATTATGGTGGGCTGCAATATAAGACATGTTGTTGGTTTGCATTGGTCAATAATGACCTGATGACGACAGGGGAGTAACAACATGAATGAAATACAAATATAAGAATGAGGTAGAAAGGTGCAAGAGATGCACCTACATATATACAAATATGTGTATACATGCTTAAAGGAATAATATGACTGCAAGCTCTCAACTGAGAGGGAAGCTCAGTGTTGAGTGTCCCTATGAGGCTTGTCATAAGGATGACAACATTATCCTTGGAGAGGAGGATCTAGAAGTCTGATGTGTCCATGTGCATGTATGACATGGAAAGGGTGCAAGCGAGGAGCTTGCATGATGTATGTTTGGGCTAGGCATGTATAGGCTTGAGTGCATGGATTTAATGCATTGTGAAGCTTCTTGATATGAAGCTAACATTAATACCAACTAGGTATGAATGATATAAAATGTGCAAGTGATGCACATGTATGATGTGAGAATGTATGTATACTAAATGCACAATATGGCTACCTTGATGAGTGATATGTAAGGCAAGAATTGCACTTGCCAATATTAAGTGAATACCATGGATGCATGGTTGACTCCATTCTGAAAGAGTCATGAAAGTTATGTTTTGAAAAATAGCTTAAGGGGAATGTGCTCCATTCCCTCAAGAAAGGATAGTATAAATAGATGAAAGAGTAAACGAGCAAGGATGCTTTGTTGTCATAATAAGAGGCAAATGATTATGCCTTTGAGGATCACATGAGAATGATTGTGAATAATCATGAGTTGATTGATTTTAAAGTAGAGATGTATGTGGGATGTGAAATATACCTATGGCAGCTACATGCAACCTTATGATTATGCATATGGTTAAGTACATCATGGATGTAAGTTAAAAAAACCAGAATATGTGTCGATACATAATTTGGATGCACGACAAAGATGCATGTTTATATTCCTCATGGAATATTTGGTACCCAACTGAGGCTAACTCAAGGTTGAGGTTATCATAAATAGTGAAGGATATGCAAGCTGCATGCTAAAGGAGTTCCATGTGGAGGAACTATGTGAAGACTCGTTCATAAGGACAAAGTCATCACCTTAATGACCACTGAGAATTGAGCAATGGACTGCAAACATATATATATATATATATATATATATATATATATATATATATATCCTAGATTACATTCTAAAACAAAATGTATGAGTAGAAAACTAACAAACGATTGTAGACCATTCTGATAAATGAATGGTAATAAGCAGCATACCCAGGTTCATGATTCATTATGAACAAAAGGTTTTCTATTAAAGCATGTTGATGTATCCTAAGGATTAGGGTGAGCCTAACCAAGGTTGCTAAAGAAAGGAGGAGGAAGATCACAATAAGAAGTAGATTGCATAAGCAAAGAAGGAGGAAAAATGAGGAACACTTTTCTCACCCTAAGAACTTTGAATTGTTTAACAGAGTTGTAGGCTGAAAAGAGCAGTTGTGGGAACAAGTACAACTGTAAAAAAGCAAATTAGATAGATAAGTAAGCTTGGACGAATAGGATTGGGTGAGCCATATAAAGTAAAGGCAGTGAGGCTTTGGAAAGTAACTCAGTTGGACTGAAAATCCAGGGCTGTGTAGAAGGAGTTGGAAAAAGGGAAGAGCTCTTAACTCCTTTCTTGTTGAATATTATGTTTTCTCTAGGACGAAAATTGGTGTGTTGAGGAAAAGTAAATGTTTGAAACCATAACAATGATGGTTGTATGACTGTAGAAACAATTGAGAATTGTTATGTTGCACTCATGAAAACATTGAGGAGTAATGTAATGAAGTGCATAAAGATATGCTAGGGCATATCTAAAAATGTTTTATTGATTTGAGTGTGATGATACAAGCATTTTTATTTTACATGATGACTAATACATTATGATGTATGACATGTGTAGAAAGGAATTGGAGCTGTTGAGGAAGACAATTGCCAATGATGGACAACCTCAAGCAGAGGATGACTATGCGAAGGTTGCCATTAAAAGATTGTTGAAGGGACTTTAAAAGTCCCCATAAATACCATTGATGAGGTGATATTAGAGAGGGTGCTAGCAGCCAGAGCAGGTATAAAAATGTTCATACATGTGTGGCATAAGGTATGAAGGAATTTGATAGGAAATCATTCTAAAAAGATTACATTATCTTAAAGGTATGTGAATAAACTTTGAGTGGATTTTGTATGCCATTTATACCCAAGCAGGGCACGATTCAGGAAAGGAACCTGAATAATAGAGAGAGTAAGTCTATTCCAACCAAAGATGAGTTATAATCCTTGCAAGAAAATGTAGGAGTAAAGAGAACCCTAGGTACAATGACCAATCTAGGGAGATTGGGAATAGGGGTGCCCGTAGTTAGCACATTGCATGGAAATGATTTGAGGAAATGCATGTTCGCATAAAGGACAGACAATGGATTTTCCATTGAGGAAGGAGGGCCTTCCAATATTTTACTTACATTGTATAGGTGTCAAACAAAAGAAAATTTGGGTGGCCATGAGTGTTGGCACCCTAGTTACTAATGAAGAAAGAATGCTAGGGTGCATTCAAGAGAAACTTATAGTTTCATATGTGCTGATTTGGGATCATGATAAGCCTGTAGCATGAAGCACAATCCTCCTAAAATAATGAACGAGAATGAATAATCCATATGGTGAAGGACTTGGCTAAGCTCCAACCCGCCATGGCAAAGTGCTTGTCACCAAGTGTGGCAACTTGAAAATCAATGCAAGGGTGCATTGGGTGTGAATGTGGCCATGGATATTGTCATTGTGGATTAAGTTCACTTAATGATTGAATTACATCTTGAAAAGTCTAGTAAGTTGAAATGATGCATAGGTAAGGAATGAGGTTTCCTTTCATGTTTGTGTAGGTGTGATACAATTGTTAGAATGCACAAGTTAAAAAATGCTTGTGATGCCATTTTAAATGTGTTGTGAGAATATATATACATGAAAACTAACAGTTTGTTTGGTTGCATAAAGAATGAATTGCAGGAAGAAAAGGGTATTGGATATGGCCATGATGAAAGCCCATAATGAAGACCAATTTCTTGTTGAGCCAAATTTCTACAGGAAGAAAAGTCCCATGCTTGTGAATTTGTTCTTGTACGGAACAGATCTGAAACTAAATGAAGAATGTGGAAATATGTGGGTGACAGATTTGCAATAAAATTTTCAAATTTGAAATTGATGGTGATATCTCATAATTTTTGTGTACATGTAATACAAGTGAGACAAAAAGGATTTGTCCAGGGAGGACAGGTGAAGGTTTTCGAGCTGGAAAGCATGTAAGAGGCTACTATTGAGACATGAGAACCATGTGGTAAGTCATGATTGCCCTAGAACATGTTGTGTTGCGATAACACAAGCTAGAGGGGCGCCTCGACATAGCAAGTCCGAGGGACGCCTCGACTATAAGGCTCAATGAAGTCCTTAAAAATATTCTTGTGCGAGAAAGCCTTGGCATGGAAAGATGGATCACCCGAGGAACTATATAGCAGAGAAGGGGATGCCTAAGCCTGAGCTTGGAGGGTGAGTGACCGTAAGGAAGAAGAGACTTGACAATTCTCATACACTATTGATCGGGATCATGCACACAATGGGTATGTCCAGGAGAAATAGTGGGCCAAGATAATAAGACAACCATGTGGATACAAATCCATGAACTACACAGATGAGTATTGTGCTAAGTTATGAAATATTTCTTGCAACAATAAAATGTTTTCGCATGAAACTATGATTAACATGATTTTTGTCCAAGATTATTGAAGGCAGGTGATGAAGGTTAAGAGTCCAGAAGGGGCCCGACCAAAAAAGAGAATCAAGATTTATGAAACAGTCGAAGGACAAAAGACATGGCAAGTGTTACTGAGAAAGAACACCGAGGATGGTGTTCCCTTTTTACGGGGGAGGATTGTAATACCCCTGTTTCCCCCAGCTTGTAATTAATCATTAATTAGGATTACCATGCAATGGCATGTGAACAATGTAAATGTAATGTTGTTTAGATTGCCAACGACCGACTGTGCGGGTGAAGCCTTGAAGTATTGCCCATGATATCATTAGGGGGAAAGAATGGGAATACTATAAAGGGTCCATTATGTCAAAGACCCCAAAGTTTCCCCTTGTTGGGGAATAATAAACCTCCTCCCAAACCCAAGGACAATAATCTGTTAATGAAGGAAACGACCTGTGGTTGAACCATCAACCACCCCCATGAATGGAGGCATGGACTGGCTGAAGAATGTCAGCCCAAAGTACCACAGGGTCTGGCAGACCTAGGTTGATTCGAGTTTCCTTCTGATAGAAGGAACATGATAGGTGGGAAACCTTCATGAGGAAAGGGGGTGCAAGCAATACATGAGAAGAGTTTAGAAGAGGGCGGGAGGCTCTCTAGCTGAAAAGTTGGCAGAAAACACGACCTGAGGTAGAGGACCGCGAGCTTGAAGCTAAGGAAGCATCTGACAAACCTCGCAGGGTGGCTATGATAGAGAGAGGGTCTCTGAGAAATGACACGGATTCCCTAGTGATATCATGGCTTGGCACGTGGTTGTCCAGAGTGCTAAGAGTGAATGCCTCTGAGCCTATGGTTGGGTGGAAAGACGCACACCCACAGTTAGTGAGTTTGTTGCAACCTATAATAGATAAGTATACTCATACCCTATGTAATTTGAGTTGTAACTGTGAAATAAAAGTTGGATATCTTGTGAATGTTTAGAGATGTGCATGTTTGCTTGATGGTTGGACTGTGTTCCTTTATCTTTGGCGTGTTGTGTTGATTTGTACATGTAAATGCTCAATCCCTGTAGTGGCTCAAGTTAAACAAATGAACTATGAGTCTGTCGACCTTGGGCACGTGCATGTTTACACTTCCAGTTATTCTAGGCCTCCTGGATAAGGAAGTTCGTTAGGCTTAAGAGAGGTAGCGCGGAGGTGCACAAAGCCTACACCAACTATGTAGGAGTGGAGAACTCTCTAAGTTCTAACTTCGGAAGAAACACAAGGAGCGTCCCCTCAGTTCATTTGAGGTACCAATAAGCTCAAGAGGTATAAATATCTTAGAGTGTAGACAAGGGAGTGCATTCCCTGGACCTTTCACCCGCATGACCGAGGGCTCATGCCTAAGCCCTTAACTCATTTATGGCTAAATGAATTAGCACGTATGCCCACAAGAGCCTTCAAAGGACCCATGTGACCAAGGTTTGAGAACCTTGCGCTAGGCCCTAAAGGAGTTGAGCCTTCCCGGCTTCGAAACTCTAGAGTATTTTGACCCTATCCTTTTGTAAAAAGGCCGAAGGCAACTGATAGTTACTATTACCTATAAGGTTGATCGTCGCTTAGCGATCTTTCTAACCGTGGCAGATATATTTGCCCCACCGTTAAACGCTGATATTTTCTTCCACCCCAAATTGTCGTGAGCCGTAGATCTGGGAAGGATCGGAGGTCCTCTTGTCCGTTGGAACTACACCAAGGAAACTTCGACGAAGTTCCACTTTGGGAGAGTGGAGAAATGTTAACACCGAAATTCCTGAAGGCCGGAGCGGTGAATTAATATGGATCGTAGATCTGGGGATCCTTCGAAATTCCCCCTGGCCGTTAGATTGAGCTCGAGGTCAGACCAACGTTGACCGCTCCGTGGAGAATGAGGAAGTTACACCGCCAAATCCCCAAAGGCCAAAGCCCCGAAGTAATGGAGGTCGTGGATTTGGAGATTACGTGAAATCCCACTGACCGTGAGATCGAAGGGTTGGGCAACTATCAGTCTAAGGTGATGTGGCACCCTGATGTCACTCAAGGTGACGTGGACCCATAGTACACATGCCACGTGTCACCTAGATTTGTGCATCTGTAGACCCCATGAGCCTATTAAATTGTGACACGTGTCACTCGTTGTAGGGGCCACGTGTAAGCTCTATCTTGCCACGTGTTCGGCGTTGGATTCATCTGACATGTAGGATACTCAAGATCCACTTGTACTTGCCACCGTGTATTACACATCATCCCACACGATAGTGGGTACTTTGACAGCCTAGGACTCCATGAGTCTGGAAGTCTGAGGTATAGTGTCATAGATCTACGTGAGAACACGAAGGTCGGGGCCACGTGGAGCCAAAACTTCTGGAGCTCCGAAGGTAAGAGTAAATCTTGGTCGTTGCCTCTAGTGACGCGTGTCGTCGGACCTTATAAGCCAGGACTCCGGGACTCCAAAAGACCTGGGGTGTAGTGTCATAGAAAGGCCCGAAGGCTTGAGCCACATGGAGCGATTCTAGAACTTCAGAAGTCCAGGACTCTGCAGCTTTGGAGGACTTAGAATAGTATGGTGCAGAAAGGCCCAAAGGCCAGAGCCACAGGGCAAGCCCACGAGACTTCAGAAGAAAAGTACTTTGAGAGATTTGGGTCGTTAAACCATGCGCACCCAAAAGTGTCAAACACTAAATTTTACCTTAGGCACGTGCATTCCCAAGGATAAGGATCCACCATCGATTAATGGTGGATGGATCTCTGCTATAGATATAGCAGCGCGGGGATTTTCGGGATATCAGAGAACTCGGGGTGATATGAAGGAGTCAGATCCACATAGGTGCCACATGGCCCATGACTATTATCCCCCGAAGGACTAGAGAAGGGCAGATCTCCCAATCCTGAGCTCAGATTTGAGCATGGAGACAATGGTTGGAAGGATCATGGTGAGCAGAACGTGATAGAGATCTCGGAAAAAGGATTTGAGTAATTAAGGAAAAGGAAAATTTGAGGCCCCATCCCTTAAAATCCTTTTTAAGGAGTTGGGTGTGTTACATCTGTAAATACTTCATACTGCTTGAAAGATGGTTCTTTGATTTGTAGTATCTATTGCATGGAATCCCCATGTTCAACATGCCTATTTACTTGGATTCTCCAAGCCGGATGGCTTAGAAAAATACTTGCTCTGATGTAGAGTAATCTTCCTCTTCATCTGTGGACTCATCATCTCTTTGAACTTTGACTTCTTCCTTTTGGCCTATGGATTGAACTTGCACTACAATTCCTGAAAGTACAACCTCTTGAACATGTTCTCTATTCACCTATTCTTCTTTTCTTTCTCATACTACTGCAAATCCCGCGATCTCTGGGACCTGGTCCTTATTCACATGTTCTTATTGTTCTCCATTTCTTCTCCAAACCTTCATGTATCTGACATATTCCTTTTTCTTCGTAGATTTGTCTTCATCTCGTACTATTGCCAATCTTGAGAGTATGACTTCTGGGTGTCCTTCGTTTATCTGATTTTCCTTTATATGTTCTTGTTTTCTTTTCCACACTTTCTTATATTTGATATTAGTGTTCTCTTTCATAGAACTATTGATCATGCTTATACAATCACGAGTTATGTGACCATGGTTGTGGCATTTGTAACATTCAATATTGTGTGGAGCCACATAAGTATTTCTTGTTTGAACATTTATTCCATAAGCCCTGCAATCTGCGACTTTATGTCCAAAGTTAGTACAATAAAAACAATGACCAGAAAAGAAATTTACATACATAGGAGTGAATGGTGTTCTTTGTGGTGTAGTCCTTCTGAATTCCTACCCTGGTTGATCATGATCACGATTGAAGCTTCTTTGAGGCTTGAATGTGTAGGATCTTCTTGAAGATGCATCTCAATCATTTTTCTTTGATTCTGGTTGACCGTGATTCCTTCCCTTGAGTACTTCTACATAACTCTTACTCTTTTCTTCATTCTTCTTTTCTGGAAACTTAGAGTGCTTCTCTTCAACATTCTCTACTGATGATGTGGATGTTTCTGTCTCTTCACAGTTCTTGTTGACCTTGACTTAATGTGATAACTTCTTCTTCAAGCTTCTCAAGCTCTTCTTCTTTCTTCATCATCTGACTCTTCATTACTTCTTCTGTTCACTTTGCTTCTTCAAGTTGGATATTCAAGGAGACGATTTCCTTTTCAAGTCTTCTCTCTTCTTGACCAAATTCTGCTTCAAGTTGATTTAGGTCCTTAGTTCTTTCCTTGAGACGATCTTTCAATATCTTCTCTCTCTTTTCTACATCCTCCTTTTGTGCTACTATTTTGGCTTCCATGTACTACTTCTGGCTCTTGAGTGTTTCTTCAATTTCTTTGGCTTCTTTCAACTAATCATGTAAACCTGTAATAATCTAATGTACTTCTTCCGAGATTTGAGGACTTTCCTTTAGCTTAATCAATTCTTCCTTAAGGAACTAGTTTTCCTTCTTTGCTTTGCTTAGTTGAGTGAGGGCGTAGTTAAATTCTGCCTCAATATCCACTTCACACTCTTCTTATTTTGAGTCTATCTAACATGATAAACATCTTTCTTCTTGTCCTGTACCTATATCTTCTTTAACATTCTCTGTCTCTGTGATGGGAGAAGAATAGCTAGTATGTAGCTTATCCCAAAGTTCTTTAGTTGATGGGAATTTACCCACTTTGTCTTTTACTAAATCATATAGTCCTTACAAAATGAAATCCATTGCTATTTTGTTGTTGTTCTTTAATTCCTTCTTGGTTGCAGTCTTAGGTTTGTTTGTACCATTGTATCCTATCACAACTGATTGCCAAATATCGTATCTTTATGCCTTTAATTTTTTTTTCGTCATTAAGCTCCAATACTCATACTCTAGACCACTCTGACCATCAAACATTGGTACTCCATTCATACTGCACTTCATAATCTACCTTCCAGTGGTTAAACTGTTTCCTAAAGGTTGTTGGAATACTGAGGGGGGGGGGTAGGGCGGTGAATCAATATGAGCACTTTATACCACTTTTAACCACAATATATATTCATTCACTTTAACAACAATGTTTAACAATCTATCATCAATGTATCATCTATATATCATGAGCATATAATCACAAAAAACATCACATCAAATACACAATACACCAATATTTACGTGGAAACCCAAATGGGAGAAAAACACATAATACTTTCTTATATATATCAAGAATTCCTTCATGGGAAACACGAACTTCCAAATTCTCTAGTTGCAACTGGAAGGATGCTCCAACCACCTATTCTCAGACTCCAACTTGAAGGAAGTTACAACTCCTTGAATTCTCTGGCTCCAATCAGAAGGAGGCTACAACTCTCTTTCCTTGCCCCGTCATGCCGCCCTGAAATATAAGTGTAGACCAACTGTCACTACCACAATCATTGCCACTATCACAGTCACGGTCACTGCCTCTGTCACATCAACCTGTAACCTATCACTGTATCCAACCCGTCACTGTCATCGATACTTAATCGGATCCTCTCACATGGATCATATACCAAGGACACCTCTCAACTAGATGTCCAACATCGCCAACACATGCCTCTACCAAGCATGTACCAAGATCACCAACATACCATCACATGGTATGTGTCTCAACTATGTACCAAACCATCAGCCTGTACCATACCAAGCATCAACTATGTACCACAACAAGTGCATCAACCATGCACCAACACTTATACCAAA
>ML782787.1:0-22485 GCA_009831015.1 Picea engelmannii
TATGATTAACAGATATGTTGCCTGAGTCTTATCACTTGTCGTGCTATTGTCCAAGGGAAGTTTGTTACTTAGCCTGAGTCGACCACTCTGCAATATGTCTCTTGTCCGCATACCCGGCCATCCTGAATGTCCAATCAAGTCCTTGTTCGAAATCACTGAAGCCTTCAGTCTGATCATCAAGATTATCAATTTTGTCTATGCCCGACGAGCCGTCGAAGCCCTCTGGGTAGTGCAGTCGTACACTCATATTACACTCCTACCCGAGTTTTGAAGATTTTGAAGTTGTTTCTCGAGCTCTGAAGTCCTCATCTCTAGCCATCAGACCTTATCAACTTCTACGAAGATGGATACTTTTCATGTATATCTTTTTGATTTCGAGATGTAGATCCGCTGTGTACTGTTCGCGGCTACACTTTATATAGTTATATGACATGGATCTACAGTGTATTTGATTGGTAGCCATGCATTCTATTTTATCCCAAGCATGGGTATGCCCGCCTCAGTGAGACATTTGTTATTTTGCAGACGACACCTCCTGATTCCTGATTCTTGGGCTCACTCATTCATCATATCAGTACATATTGGTAAAAGATTGGTAATGTATTTCGGCCATCAGATGCTCTTCTGACCTCACACATTAGGGGGCATCTGTTATAACCCTAAATTGCACCACACATGCTTACCTGGCATCTGGCCAACTCATATCCCTTCTTTGCCAAAAAACTATTGAACAACTCTTCTAAAAACTCCATTTTTAAAAAGAAAACTCTAGCAGGCTCACTACAGCCCGCGGGCCCTGCAAGCAGGCCCACTAGAGCCTGCGGGGGCCCCGCTAGCAGGCCCACTACAGCCCGCGGGTACCTTCAGAATCACAAAAAATGAAAAGTTGCCGACGGAACGAGAAGCTTTTGGTCAGTTAACTAGAACTCTCCGCCATGCATGGCCGAGAGTTTGTCTAAAACCCTAGCTCCTTCTAGCCTATAAAAGAAGGGGTAGGGGTACTATTCAAAGGAGGAAAAATCATAGCAAATAAACTCTGCCAAATTGCCAAGTCTATTTTGTCCCAACCCTTTAGCCTTTCCTCAAGCTTTAGGAGAAGTTCAAGCACACCAGTTGGAGGACAAAGAAGAGGAAGAGCCTAGGATCAGGATCGTGGAACGGTGACCGGCCTCAGAAATCATTGTAAGTTGGTTCATATTTAGGTTAATGAAAAGGACACTTTTCCCGTCCCGAATACATGAGTCTTATCTATGTTATTTGATTTGTGTTTAATCTCTAACCCTATAATAGATTAGTAGCATGCATGCGTAGTTTTGTCTTGATTGCAGGGAAGCTTTTTGGAAGGAGCAGCAGCAGCAAGGGGATAAAATCTCAACGGAGGATCTACTCCAACCGTCGGAAAAAGGTTGGTTCATTCTTCTCATGTTTGTCTAAGAAAAAGGGGTTTCAGATTCGGGTAGAAGGCTAAAAGTAGCTTAGGAAGGGTCATGATCTGCATGCAAGTTTAGAGCCCTATCTTGCTAGTCTGTAGGGTAGAATATTCCCAACAACAACTGCTTCAGTTGTCAACCTTGATTTGACCGATGCACAGACAGCTAGGTTGCAGCAGCTTAATGAATTGGAAGAAAAAAGACTAGATTCCATTCATCAGACAACTATGATTCAAGAGCAAAGATCAAAATGGCATGACAAAACTATCAAGCATAAGTAGTTCCAAAAAGGTAATTGGGCCCTACTGTATGACTCTCGGTTTAAAGAATTTCAAGGGAAACTACGTACAAGATGGCTTGGACCCTACGAAGTAGACACTGTTTTCCCCAATGGAACAGTAAGGCTTCTCACAATCAATGATTCTAAAACACTGTTACTTGTAAATGGTCATCGGCTCCGTCTGTACCAGCGCCCTATTTCCAAAGAAGATTTTAAGGCTACATGTGTGGCAGACTCTCATTACCTCTTTTTAGAGGGGGCTCCTACCCCTCACTGCAATTAATTATTTTTAAGTTAATTTCTTTAGTATTAGATTAGATTTCATTTACTAATAATCCCTGTCAAGAAATACCATGTTACAATCGATTTTTGCAGATTCCCGATCAAAGTATAGGTCTACTAAGAAAGGACGATCCTACTTCAAGAAGAGGAAAGCTTTCCCATTGTTGAAATACCACCGTTCAACAACTCTTTGCTCTTCCTTCATTGTTGAAACACCACTCTTCAACAACTTTTTGACTTTCCCCACTATTGAAACACCACTGTTCAACAATCTTTCACACCATTTTCCCCCATCGTTGTTCAAAAACCTTTCACCATTTTCTCCATTGCTGAAACACCATTGTCAGCAACCTTTCACCATTTTCCCCATTTCTAAAACACCATTATCAACAACATTTTGCCATTTTCCCATTACCGAAACTCCATTGTTCCATAATTCTTCACATTCTCCCACTGCTGAAACACCACTGTCAACAACCGTTAGCCATTTTTTCCCATTGCTGAAACACTATTGTTCAACAATTCTTCACATTTTTCCATTGATGAAACAACACCGTTCAACAATTGTTTCACCTTTCTTTCTACGGCTGAAACACCACTTCCTCAGCAGTATTCTGCAAATACCACTCTTTAGCAAACATTTATCTGTTCCTCCTATGACTGAGACACCAACTTTTCGGAATTTTTGGTCAATAAGATTTTGCGCCCTCATATTACATTTTGTCCTTCCAGTCAACAAATCCTTGATACAATTCATCTAACAAATCAAAAGTCTCCACCACGGCCACTGCAGAAATATTATGGACATGCATTATATTTTTGTAAGTACGAATCAAAAGGTAAAGGCAAGGTATGTAAATTCTATGTAAATACAATTAAGCTATAGTTAATGAGAAGATTCCAAATCATTATTACCACTCATGTAAAATCATTATTAGCCGCACTTAAAAGGGGGGGAGGAAATATCAAACTTTTTCACACAAATTAACCACCGCCATTCCTATTTACCATCCTTTTGTTTGTTTCACCACCATTTGCATGCCTTCACTCCAAAAACTCACTCTGCACATAAGTTGTTACTCGACTCTTTGACGGTGTATTTTACTGAGCTGTTAGCTATGGAAGGCTCTGTTATACATTACAAAACCACCAAGACAGCCCTGTTAGAACTGTATCTAGAAGACTATCAAACTTTTCTGCAGGCAGGATGGCTCGGTTATTTTCAAAGACTCCAGGGGTATGATCAACAACAGGTTCTCCAATTTGATCAAAATCTCCAGGAATACCATTCCATTGTTCAAGGGGTTTGTATTTCAGTTACAGAAGAGGATATAGCGCAGGTTTCGGGTCTCCCTACCAATGGCCTTCGCTTGTTTATCCACAAACATATCATCCTGAATGCCTAACAAGATTTCTTCTTGCCAGGGGAACAAATTGAATCTAAAGGCCGGGGTGTCCGACTCAGCTCGTTGTCGCCTCCATGGCCAGAAGTTGCAAAATTCCTCAAACACTACCTTACTTGTGAAGGTCGGTACCAGGTAGTCTATCAGCACAATTTTGTCCTGTTGTCTCATTTACGACATAACAGATTGGTGAACATTCCTTATTATCTACTCGGTTGTCTTAAAAATATGTCGCACTACTGTAAAAAGGCTAAAGATCCCACCCTTTCACTCACCCATCACTGTCTCGTTCAACTGCTTATCCAAAAGGGTTTTTCCCAACAAAACCCTCCACTAAACAACCCACCTATAGATCCCCAAGAATCTGTTGAAATTCAAGTTTTCCTGTAATTCAAGTTAGAACTTCAGTTTGTTCAAGGAAAAGTGTGATTAATATGTTTTTACTACAACTCTAGGCCGCTTTTGAGATTGAGCATATATGGTGTGTGATTACCTTTGAAATAAATAGACTTCCCTGGGTTGACAATTTATGTAGCACTTGATTGTTTAGTTAAATAAGCAATTATAGTGACCAACAATTTCTATCAAAGAAAGAGTCTCAGTTCAGAAAGAAATTTTTTTCATCAAAGTTTAGTGAATATTCTAATCGAATTTCAGTTACAACATAATGGTGATTCTTGGGATAAATTCGTGAAAAGAAACCACTTTCAGGTTAATTCTGAAGCATATTCACAACTTTATCTTACCCAAGAAGAAACCCCAGACCCTGTAAAATATGTTTTTTCGTCTTACCCTCATGCTTCTTCTCCTCTGCAAAACACCACAAGGGTTACTTGCAGTCAAAATGTTGAATTTAACATTAGCCCATAATCGTGTGTTTTCAATGAATCACCTCATACTTCTTCCAAAGATTCCAAGAAAACCGTAATTTCCTCACTTGCATATGAATGCGACCCACTTGTTACCAAAAAAAAATGATGATTCCATTAATCTTGTTGATTTTATTAACAAGAGGCAAGGAAGAAAAATGTCAAGAATTCTCATAAATAAATCTAGGAAAACTTTGAAAGGTAGTTCTACTATATAGGTTGATGATGAAGAGTTGGTTATGAATCAGGAATTATATTCCCTACAACACGTTTCTTCATAGGAACCAATTGAAAATCTTTCTAAAGAAAAGGAAAAGGAAAGAACTGAAACCGATCCCAATCTGGAGGTTTCTTTCTAGAAAGATAAACATTATTCAGTGGTTCCAGTGTTACAAGATACTATAATTTATTTGGAATTATAAAATCAATTCCTTAGATCAGATAATAGAGAGTTGATCGATAGCCAAAGAAGACAAGTTTTAGGGATCAAATAAGATAAAAAGAAAGATGTAGTTAACATTAACTCTCTAGTAGTTAATATTTTCGTTAATTATGATTTCTAGACAGTTACGAGTAATACTCAGTGTTAAAATATTTTGGTTATTGGTACGAGTTTAACATTTTTTAGTCTAGTTTGCATTTTCATTCATTTTAGTTAATAAAAGAGTAGCTACAAAATTTCAAACTCTATAGCAACTCTAATTTTCATTTTTATATTTTATTAATTTATGTTTTTTTTTTAGGTGTAAAAAGAACGTCATAGAAAATGTGGGAAATAAGAAAATTAGTTTCCAGATATTGAATAGTTAGTTGTTTTTATTTTTATATACTTAGTTAATTTAGTTTGGGGAATTAAGCAATTTTGTTATTTTCCCATTCTAAATGGATAATTGTTTATGGTTATGGAAGTTAATTTTCATTTTTGAATTCCTTCAATATAAAATCAGTGAAGGAAAAACAATTAGTGGAGGGTGTTCAGTTTTTTTGAAAGAAAAAAGAGCTTATACAATGTTGTACAAGTTTTGTTTTTGATACATTATTCTAAATCTCATTATGACTTTGAATATTAATACAAGCAATTGGTATTTCGTATTATTATTGGTATTCGAGTTTTTTATTTTTTAAATCAAAGTTGTATCTATATTATGTGTTGATGATACTATAGGTTGATTTAGTTAATTGTTGTTGATAAATTAAATCAATTTCCTTTTTTATTTGACACAATATTTCAGTGATTAATATGAATGTGAATTGATGTTGGAATTCTAAGTCTGTGTTAATTATTTAATCAGGTTATATAATTCATTTTCAATTGATTTAATTAAATATTCGTTTTGAAGATCTATATTTTTAGAACATTGTTTATTTTACTTAGATGCATATACTATTTATAATCGGTACCACTATTACATTTTTATTTTTTAGTTTTATTTAGTTTTAGTTTATTTATTTTACTTTCATTATACATACTTTTCAAAAGAAAACAATTCCTCTTTCATAGAGGTAACTTTTATGTCAGTTAGAATTAATTTCTCTGTTGTATATAGTTTAAGATATGTATATATTGATATGTTATCTTCAATTTATTAAAAGGTGTATATATTTTTAATTTAATAGATTAGATAGTTTTAGGTAACTGGGCCTAAACCAGTTGGAATCATCATTTACAATGGATAAAGATCTAATTGGGATCTTGACCAGGTGATTTCCCACATGTTGAACATGGTCATATTTTGTCATGAAAAGTTTGGAGCTAGAAGGAGAGCCATCTTATAATGAATGGCCAAATTATTCAAGAAAACCAAATACTATTCAAGTATATCAATTTCTCCCACAATATATTTTGTTACTACACAATCCAAATCCCAATTCGTAGAACTATAAGTGATATTTCTTCTAGTTTGCTTAGTTCTCCAGAGTTTCAACAAATAAATAAAATAATAGAAGAACTTAGAAATCAAGGAGAAACTTCTCAAGGATCTTCTAATTCTATAGATTTTGTCATTCAAGGATTAGGTGTTCTTACAAGAGTACAGAGACAAAGGTTAGCTATTGAACCTATTCATTTTCAAGCTCTTGTCCAGATAAAAAAAACATAATAAAAATTGTTGGTAATAATCATCCTTCAACTCCTCCTTTACATACATGTCCTATTCCATCTCCTTCTTAATCACCTCCTCATCAACCAAATACTATGGATGGAATACTGAGAATGCCTTCGAGAACTCTCTGAGCAATTAATGTTCCTGGAAATCAACATGATTTACCTAAAAATCTAGATAAATGGTTACCAAAATTTAATCCTGAATCAAGAGTAGCTCTTGATGATCATATCAACAAATTTATGTTAGTTGTTAACCTGAGAAATGTTGAGGATGAATATGTTGTATGTATACTTCTCCCATACACTTTCGAAGGAGGAGCTTCTACTTGGTATTTTTCTCTACAAGCAAATTTCATTACTAATTGGGATACTTTTGAGGATTTGTTCATAAATAAATTTGGAGATGATAAATATTCATCTATTTTATTAGTGGAATGATCCAAAATTAGAATGATTCCCAAATAAAGAATCAAATATTTCAATCAAAGATTCCTTAAACTTCTCAATAAAATGCCTGAAACATCAAAGCCTAGTTTAGATATTCATATTGACTTGTATTTGTCTACTTTACCAGTTTCCATTGTTGTGTTTGTTAAAAGAGAAAGTAAAAATACTTTGACTGAAGCAATGCATGAAGCTTTAGATGTAGAAAAATATATATCTAGTGTTGCAAGTAAATCTCTAGGTGAAGATTCAATATCTTCTATGACAACAAAAAAAACAATTTTCAAATATGAAAGGAAAGATAAAAATGTTTTTGAAATGGAAGATTTACATAAAGTCATGAAAACATTAGCAAATGAGATAGTTGATGTTAAAGGAAAACTACATGAAGTTTTGAATAAACTTTTCAGGCCATTTTTCAAAAGGAATGCATAGATTCCACCTAGTGGAAAAACTCCGGAAGGAGTTAATGTTGATGAGGAAGAAGGGAAGGACAATGAAGAAGTTAAAGATACTAATGAATTTTGGGATATTAATGGAATTTTTTTATGAATATGATACAGAAGAATCTCTCACTTCTCAGACCCGAAGTAAAAGTACATCTTCAAATTCTGAAACTGATACAATGTCAAATACACAACCTGTAGAAAACAAGTCAATGTAAAAAATTTTGGTTATTCCTGAAAAAATTGATTATGATATTATAAAAGACATGAAAAGGATCAGAGTAAACGTTTCCCTTTACAAATTAAGAAAACTAAAATCTCATAAAAATAGTTTATTAAAGGATTTAGGAGTCTCTGAGAAAACAAGGTCATCATATACTACAGTAGTAAATAAAGAAAAGTTTCAACAACTCAAAATTTATCTTCTGAAGTAGATATTGGTTCAATTCTTATAGGTGATAGATCAAGGTCACATACTCCTTCATTTTTTCTCACTTTCAAAAATTTTAATAAAAATGTTCATAATTTTTTGGTTTATTCAAGTGCATCTTCAAATATAATTCCTTATTCTATTTGTATTCAGATTAATGCAAAACCATAGAAATCAGCTATTCAAATTGTTCAATTAGATAGAACAAAGTTAAAAAATTTGGGAGAATTGAAAGATGTATTAATCAGATTATCATCTAATTCTAAAGTTTTTCAAATAATAGATATCATTGTTGTTGATATTCCAGATGCTTATGGATTAATTTAAAGTCGATATTGGTCTGAAAAACTTCATGGATATTTCTCAATCGATTGGTCTCATCTTTGGCTTCCATATAATGTGAAACCTAATCAAATATGTGTCAACAGAGAAAAACATACAAAACATAATGTGATAAATTTAGATGGAGAAAATGAACTTGTAGCTTATGCTAATAGCATTGTTGGATTTTATTCCATTGATTCTTATTTTGGAAATTTTAATGTGTAGGTTTCACCTTTCAAACCTACGGATCAAAGTTCAGAAATTGAAAATTTCTCTCAAAGTAATTTTTCTCCTTGTATTAATTTTGTATATAATTTTGTAAATTACCCATTTTGGAAACTTTATTTTGATGGATCTAAATCTAATGATGGTGTTGGTGCAGGTTGCATTTTAATCAGTCCTGATGGTGTAAAAACTATGTAAACATGCATATTGGAATTCTAGTGTACTATTAATACTGCAGAGTATGAGGCATTAATTCAAGGTTTAAAGAAAGAAATCAACATGAATGTGCAGGACATCATGGTTTTCGATGATTCGGAAATCATTGTTAAACATGTAAAAAATCAAATTCATTGTATTTCTAGTCATTTGAAACATTATCATAAATTAGCTCAAGGTCTCAGTAGAAACTTTTCTACATTTAATATTGTTTCTATATCTAGAATGCAAAATGCTAGTGCATATCAATTAGCAAATGTAGCTTCTAGACTTATTCCCCCTGAAGATTTTTCTCCAGATAGGTTTTTTGTTGAGTTAATTTTTTGACCTTTTGTTCCCGATAACATAAAACATTGGTGAGTCTTTAATGACGATGCTGATATAATTAATTTTGTTTCTTAAGAAGGAACATATGAAGGTGATATCATTGATGAAAAATCGCATGATCTTGAGTTAAAGAAATCTTCTCCAAAAGATAAAATTAAATCTAAAAATATTGTTCCTAAATTTGTTGTAAAGTTAGAAGATTTGTATTATTTAAAGGAGATATTTAAAAATCCACAAATTTTAAAACACATAGTTCTACTATGAGTATAGAACTTATTAATCTAGGAATAGATCAAATTCCTCAAAATGTCAATCTTAGATTAGGTTGTTCTTCGTTTGAAAGAACATCTTTCATAAATCTTATTAAGAAATATAAGGATGTTTTTGCATGGTCATATGATGACCTGAAAACTTTTGATATATATGTAATTCAACACACCATTCCTATGCTTTCAGAAGAAAAAACAGTGCAAAAAAAGCTAAGGAAAATTAATCCTAACCTTGAAACCCAGATTAAAAATGAACTTAACAAATTTATTAAAGAAAAGATCATTTTTCCAGTAAGACATTCCAAGTGGGTATCAAATATTGTGCATATATAGAAAAAGAACAGAGACATCCAAATATGTATAGATTTCAGAAACTTAAATAGAGCTTCTAAAAAAGATAATTTTTCATTACCTCCTATGGAGAAAATTCCTTAATTAGTTTCATAAACTGAAATGATATCATTTTTAGATGGATTTTTCGGCCATAATAAAGTATTAGTTCACCCCAATGATAGAATTAAAACTACTTTTAGAACTAAATGGGGAACTTATTCCTATCAAAAAATGACTTTTGGTTTAATTAATGCAGGCGCAACTTTCCAACGAGCTATGGATATTTTTTTTCATGGTTTAATCAATAAATCCTTTGTTGTTTATCTAGATGATATTACAATTTATTCTAAGAAACATTTAGATCATATTTATCATCTTAAACAAGTTTTTGAATGATGTCAAAATCATGGAATTTCTTTAAATCCTAAGAAATCATTTTTTTCTCTTCAAGAAGGTAAAATTTTGGGATTTATAGTTTCCAAAAAGGGAATTTCAATTGATCCTTCTAGATTTAAAAGTATTTATGAAATTCCTTTTCCTCATAGTAAAATATATATGCAATATTTCCTGGGACAAATCAATTTTGTGAAGCGTTTTATCCTAGATTTCACAAAAACAGTCTTATCTTTACAACGTATGATAAGAAAAACCACATTATTCAAATGGAATACAATTGAAAAAGATGTTTTTAATTCTATAAAGAAATCCATCATTGAAGCACCTTCTTTACTCTCTCCTAACTATGATAAGGAATTCTTTCTTTATACTTTTGCATCTGAAAAATCTTACACATCTATGTTATCCCAAAAAAATGATCAAACCATAGAAGTACCTATTGCTTTTGAAAGTTTAGCATTGCAGAGAGTAGAATTAAATTATTCTGATGTTGAAAAGAAAGATTATGCAGTTTTCAAATCCATTAAAAATTTTAGACCTTTACTTATCAAATATCATACCAAGGTAATAGTTCCACATCCTTTAGTCAGAATTCTGCTCATTCAGAAACACTTAGGGGATAAAAGAGAAAATGGGGTAACAATGTTACGAGAATATGATTTAGAGACAAAACCTGCAAAGATCATTCGAGGTCAAGGTTTATGCAAGTTATTAACTGAAACCATTGATACTACATCTGAAAATGTGGATAAGGTAAATATTACTGAAGATATACAACATGTATGCTTTACTCCAGATATTCCTGGTTCACAGTATTCAAATTTAGTTTATTATCTTAACCATGGAACTGCACCTTCTCATTTGGACTTTAAAGAAAAATGTTCTTTAAGAATAAAATACAAACTATAACATCTTATTAATAACATTCTTTTCAAAATTAATTATGATTCAATATTGCTTCGATGTTTCGAAAAACAAGAAACTGATAAATTTTTATTTGACTTGCATGATAGACCTACAGGGGGTCATTTTGGAGGTGATACAACTACAAAATAAAATTTACGTGCAGGTTATTATTGGCCAATGTTTTTAAGGATTCTCATGCATATGTTTGAAAGTGTAAAAACTGTCAAATTTCATCTAGACGAGAAAATAAATCAACACTACCTCTACAACCTGTCATTATTGAACACCCATTTTAACAATGGGGACTTGATATTATTGGTGAAATTTGTCCTAATTCCTCCAAGAAACATAGGTATATTCTTACAGCCACCGATATTTTACAAAGTGGGTGGAAGCCATTCCTTTGAAATCAATTACAATTGATCAGGTAATATCATTTTTAGATCAATTTATTATTACAAGATTTGGTCTTCTGAGCACATTTGTTTTTGATAATGCATCTTATTTTTATGCTCTATCACTTAAATATTTTGGACTTAATAAGGACATTAAAATAAAACATTCATCTAATTATTATCCTCACAGTAACAGTTTAGCTTAATCAACAAATAAAAATCTTTTCAGAATTATTAAGAAAACCATCAGTGATAACGATAAAAATTAGCACAATTCTTTGAGCTATGCATTGTGGGAAGATCGAATTAATTATAAGGCATCACTAGGTACTTCCCCTTACTTTTTAGTTTATGGGAAAGAGACTATTCTTCCACCAAATATTTATATACCACCCTTAGCTTTAATATAGTCTATTGATGAACAACCTTGCTCTAGTATTCAATATCATACAAATCAAATTTTCAATCTAGAGGAAGTGAGGGATAAAGACAATAATACTTTTTATAACCATCATATGATCATTAAAAAATGGTTTGATAATAGAGCTATAGGTAACAAATATTTTGAAGTTGGTGACCTAGTTTTGAAATGGGATAAATCCCATGAAAAAAAAGGTAAACATTCGAAGTTCCAAAAGTTGTGGTTAGGTCCTTTTCAGGTTTCCCAGAAAATTGGTCCATATCATTTCATTTTGCAAACTCTTGAAGGAATATAAGAGTCTTTTCCTGTAAATGGGTTAATCCTCAAAAAAAAAAATTCCTAAGAATATGTTTCAATCCTTGTAAAACAGCTGTAAAATGTTTGTATTAATATTTTTGAATCTTTCCATTTTTCTTTCTTTCATTTTGTTTTTGATTATTTTTTGTTGTTGATATGATATAATAATTGGATACATCTGTTAATAAATCGTCTTTGAAATTATTTTTTGTACAGAGTTAAGATAATTTAGATTGTTTGAAATAAGAAAAGTGCTTTAAAGAAATATCATAGGATACATTTTATGACTAGTTTATCTTTATAAAGAATTGAAAAACAAGGAAAATGCTCTTCAACAAAGTCTCTCTAGAGTAGTATGATGTCCCTTAAAATAAAGTAATTGATTGGGAAATAACACATCATAAGACAAAAAAATTAGTTCTCAATTCATGATTCAGAAATAAATAAATAACTCTCTATATCACCCCTCTTCTATTCTCGACATTGCTCAAATTCAATCAATAAATCATAAATTAAAGACGAAAGTTGAAATTTAAAAAAAAATAAAAACGAGGATGTGGGAAATATATGGTAACCCGTCGAGGTACTGAACAGGGTTGTTGGCAGTGGATAACGGATTATATGATATTAAGGTAACTTCGTTGGGGTACTGAACAAGTTTGTTGGCAACGAAGAAATACCGGGTACAGTGAGTTAAACTTTTCAATCCCGACATAGTGATGAGGATTTACTGATTATTAAAATAAAAAGATTCCTTTCTGAGTCATAATATTAATAAATGTTCTTTATCCCCTCCAATGAGATAGAGTTAAAGACTACTAGTATTGTTTTATTTTCTTATCTTTTACAAACTAGTCATAAATATAATTTATCTACAGTTCATAAATTCTCTTATTTCTTGTGATCTAATATATGTTTCTTTGTCTTATAGAAAGAGACAACTGGTTTCAATAGTGTGTCTCCATTTGTTGTAGAAGACAACAACCTCCCAAATTATGTATTATAAATAAATATTTGTGACCCTTCTTTTTTCATTTTCGAAAAATGAAATTTTATTTTACTTAAATAATCTTTCTAGTTTTGACAATTTTGGACATTCTCCTAGTCTCTTTGAGTTTCATTCAATTATTAATGAAATTTGTTTTTTGGATGATAAAGTTTTTGATTAAAATGTTTGTTTTCAAATGTTTTTATTTCACATATTCCTTATGATTTTTTCCTCATTTCAAAGAGATACAATATTTGACAAGCTACAACTCTTTTTTTTTTTTTGTCGATTTTAAAAAGAAATGCTCTAAACCATAATTGATTTTAATCTATTGAAATCCTACTTGGCCTGTCATAACTTTGATTTTCATGATCTAAAATCAGATGTTTAAGATTTTGTTGTGGTATGTTAGGCTTGATTCGAGCATCATAAATTTAAATGAAGTAATGGGGCATTAATTTAGGGTCCTTTCAACCTGGATATGAACAATAATCCTTTTCCCGAAGTGCATTTCTTTCTTCCATGTATAGCGTTTAGTTGTATCTCCGTATTCATGAGTTATTACCTATGTTGTGTCTTCCTCTAAATAATGTTTTGCTTCAAGAATTGAAACTATGTCTTCATTCATTTGCAAGAGAGGGCCTGCTAATGAGGGTTTTTCCGAACTGTAGTGTGGTAAAATGTTGTTAATATGGGAATGATTTCCAGGGTAGAACTCGGTGTCGAGCTTATTGAAGCCCAGGAAGATTATTTTCCAACTTTTGAGAATGTTGCATGGTTAAATTTTATGTGCATGTTTAATGTTCATAACGCCAGGTCACCAAATCTTTTGCAAAAAAATTTAATGGCGAATGCATCAAAATTAGGGATATAGAGTTACAACTTGATGAAGAAATAATAGATAGAGCTATTAAATTACCATTGAAAGGAGAATGTTGGTCTAAAACCAAAAGGGTGAAGGATATTCCTTGGTCAGAAATTCTAGTTTCTCCTAAATTAAAATACGATTATAAAGGTATGCCCATATCCTCAATAAAAGAAAAATGGCATTTCTTGTTAGTATTTATTTAGGGGTTTATCACCTATGAGGGAAGATATAGCCTTATATTTATTTATCACTTTCAAATTTTAATGGTATCCATGGATTATGAGTTGAACATGCCTACAGTCTTGCTTAAAATATTGTCTGAAATGGCACATGTCTATCAGAGAAAGAGTCTTAGTTCAGAAATTAAAAAAAATCATCTTGGTTTAGTAAAAATTCTGATCGAATTTCAGTTACAACAGAATGGCGATTCTTGGGATAAATTCATGAAAATAAATCACTTTCAAGTTAATTCTGAAGCAGATTCACAATTTCATCTTTCTCAAGAAGAAACCCCAGAACCTGTAGAATATTTTGTTTTCCTTACCCTCATGCTTCTTCTCCTTGTAAAACGTCGCGAGGGTTACTCGTAGTCAAATTGTCAAATTTAACCTTATCCCTGAATCATGTGTTTTCAGTGAAACACCTTAGGCTTCTTTCGAGGTTTCCAATAAAATTGTAATTTCCTCTCTTGCATCTAAATTCGACCCACTTGTTCCCACAAAAAATGATGATTCCATTAATCTTGTTGATTTTATTAACAAGAGGCAAGGAAGAAAAATGTCAAGAATGCTCATAAATAAATCTAGGAAAACATCGAAATCTAGTTCTCCTGTACAGGTTGATGATGAAGAGTTGGTTATGAATCAGGAAATCTCTTCACCATAACACGTTTCCCCACAACACATTTCTTCACAGGAACCAATAGAAAATCTTGTTAAAGAAAAGGAAAAGGAAAGAACTAAAACTGGTCCCAATCTAGAGGTTTATTTTTGGAAAGATAAATATTATTCAATGGTTCCAATGTTACAGGCTAATATAATTGATTTCGAATTATAAAAACAACTCCTTGGATCAGAAAATAGAGCTTTGATCGATAGCCAAAGAAGATAGGTTTCAGGGATCAAAGAAGATCAAACGAAATATGAAGTTAACATTAACTCTCCAGGAGTTAATATTTTCTTTAATTATGATTTCAAGACAATTCCTAGTAATACTCAGTGTCAAAATATTTTGGTTATTGGTATGAGTTTATCATTTTTTAGTTTAGTTTGCATTTTCATTAATTTTATTTCATAAAAGAGTAGCTATAGAATTTCAAATTTTGTAGCAACTCTAATTTTTTTATATATATTTTATTAATTTATGCTTTTTTCTTTTTTTAGAGGTGTAAAAAGAACATCCTGGAAAATGCGGGAAATAAGAAAATTACTTTCGAGACATTGAACAATTAGTTTTTTTTTTTTTTTGTATAAATTTAGTTTTGGGAATTAAACAATTTTTTGTTTTCCCATTATAAATGGATAATTGTTTATGTCTATGGAAATCAATTTCCATTTTTGAATTCCTTCAATATAAAAACAGTGAAGGAAAAACAATTAGCGGAGGGTGTTCAATTGTTTGGAAAGAAAACAGAGCTTATACATTGTTTTACAAGTTTTGGTTTTAATACATTATTCTAAATCTCTTTATGACTTTGAATATTAATACAAGCAATTGATATTTGGTACTATTATTGGTATTCAAGTTGTTTATTTTTGAAATCAATGTTTTATCTTCATTATGTGTTGATGATACTACAAGTTGATTTAGTTAATTACTGTTGATAAATTAAATCAATTTAATTTTTTATTTGGACATTATTTCAGTGATTAATATGTATGTGAATTACTATTGGAATTCTAAGTCAATGTTAATTATTTAATCAAGTTTTATAATTCATTTTCAGTTGATTTAATTAAACATTTGTTTTGAAGATCTATATTTTTAGAACATTATTTATTTTACTTAGATTCATATACTATTTATAATTGGGCCCACTATTAGATTTTTAGTTTTTAGTTTTATTATGTTTTAATTAATTTCTTTTACTTTCATTATACATACTTTTCAAAAGAAAACAAATCCTCTTTCATAGAGGTAACTTTTATGTCAATTAGAATTAATCTCTTTGTTGTATATAGTTTAAGATCTGTATATATTGATATGTTAGCTTCAATTGATTAAAATGTGTATATATTTTGAATTTAATAGATTAGATAGTTTTAGGTAACTAGACCTAAACCAGTCGAAATCACCATTTACAATGGATAAAGATCTAATTGGGATCTTGACCGGGCGATTTCCCACATGTTGAACATGGTCATATTTGGCCATCAATAGGTAGTTAAGGGACTTTATTTTTCTCACCCTTGTGATCAAAAGCCCCAAACACTTAGGATAATCTACCCAATATTTAACTTTGTGATCTATGTTTGCATCAAAAGTTGAGCAACGATGTCGCCTCACCATTTCCTAAATTTCTTCAGAAAATTGTTTTTCCTCATCCATTCTCAGGTATTTGAATCGTGTATCATCCATACACGTCGCTCAAGCCACCCTGGTGTTTTTTTTCGGTCCTTTTGAAGAGGAGGGATATGTTTTATTTCCTTTATGATTTGTTCCCTTTTTTACCATTATGCTAAAAACCCACCTGATTTTTGAGTCTGCTCCAATTGTCCCTACCTCAGTTATCCCGAATCTTGGAGCTTGGTTCCTACTTCTCTTAGAAAACCCATGAGTCCATATCCCTCGTATTACTCGATATCCTCCCAGGATTGGTAGTGAAATAGGCCATGAAGGAGTCATTATGTGCTTCCACCACCACTGCCACTTCCACCTCTGTGTGCCACTCTTCTTCCTATTCTTAGGGGAATGATCCTTTACAATTTTATTTATCCATAAGAAGAACCCACAAAGGGAAAAATTCCTAATGTGACGTTGTCCTTCCATATTTTCCCAGAATTGTTTCATGAGTTATATCATATGATTCACCCAGGGGGAGGTTGTACTTGTAGTACTTCCACATTGATTCTCATAACCACCTTTAAGACCATGGATATTTTTTCCACCCTCAATATGTACCTTTTGCATGTTACAGTTATTGTTTCTCTCCCTCCTATGATGATGGTTCTCACCCTCAAGATGCATTGAGAAGCCTTGTTCCATCCAATACTTTGTTATAGTACTCGTCGAATCAATAGACGAGGTTGGCATCGTTGATATGATCATCGACCCATTCTATGGAATGATCCCTCTCATTTTGACAAGTACCCTTATGTCATTGCAATCTTACTCCCATTACTTCATCCTCACCATCTATTTACATTTTCTTATTAGGTATCCAAGTGGATTTCTCTATTTATCCAACTAGGCCCATGTCTTTCTCCCTATCCATTGTTGTCACATTGAGTTGCTCCATCTCGACTGTTGTTACCTCGTTCTTACCATTTATCATAGCGTGATGACCCATTTCGAATTTACTTAGTATCATGGTCTCCTACTAGGTGGTTTGGTGAGTGGGGTCCCCCAATTTCCACCTCGACAATTGATTCCTCGATTGGATTCCTAGGTTGGACAAGTAGTCTGCCACTGAGTTTGCACTCCTTCACACTTGGTATGGTATAATCACCTAGAAGTTTTGAATTAGGTCACCATTCTAAAACCATCTGTGAGATATCCTCCAAGTTGTGGTGATTTTTTCTGGGTTGGATCCATCCATCAGAAGTTTTAAAGCCAATATGATAAGGAGAGAGTCACCTTCCACTATCATACTTTTTATTCCCTGGTTTTTGGCCATGTCGAAACTTATGATGAGTCCTTCTAGCTATGCACCATTATTGGAATCGTAACCCAATTTATTTATGAACATGTCCAAAATTATACCTTCAGAATATCTGAGCAGTCCCCCCACTCCATATTTTTTGGGGTTATCCTTTGACCCACCATCAAAATTTAGCTTTATAATTCCTTTTTCCAGTGTTTACCAAGCTTGATGGGAATTTTCCCTTCTGCAAGGGGGATCTTTGTTCTCTTGCTAGAAAGACAATTCTAGTTTCCATTGTCTAAGTATATCTTCTTTCTCCACCAACAGAATAAGGTCTTTTATCGACCAAGTACTTGATGATATAGTTTCTTGCACATTTTATTTAATTCGGTTCCTTGAAAACTGGGTTGATAGAGAGTTTTGTTTGAAAATTCTGCAGTTTCTTTCTATCCAAAGGTTCCACATCTCTATACCTGGAAATATATCCCACATTTTTCTTAGGATGGGGTTTTTAAAAGCTTCTACTAGAAAATCTATGATCAGGTTGGTTATGTCCTCTCTGCCACCCCTGGCTCTACGAAACAACATTGCCCCATTATCCCATATATTTCTCACTTCCCTACAGGTATAAACGAGGTGATTGATAGTTTCCTCCTTCTCTCTACATAACATGTAGATGGAGAGGCCTTTTTATCCCATATTTCTTATTCTATCCCATGTCAGAACATTTTTTGTTAGGATCAACTACAGAAAGGTCGCAATTTTAGGCCAAATCCCAAGTTTCCATATACACAACTAGTCCTTTCTCTTGTCCATATATGATAGGTCTACTGCTCTTATATAAGCATATTTTACTTTGAAAGTTCCTTCACCTATTTTTTGTAAGTTTTAAACCTGTGAAGTAAAGAAATGCATATAGATTCTTAAGCAATACAAAAATTAATCAATGGCTCATACACAGAGTACACAGAGATTTTATACCGGAAACCCTCAACTGGGAAAACCTTTCTTATTTTCATTATATCGAATTTCACCATTCACCATACAATATATACAATGTTTTTAGGTATTCCGTAGATACCAAAACCCTAATCCCTTAATCCGGGATTAATTTACAAATCCACTAAAAATAGCAAAAACCGCCCAAAAAAAAAAAAAAATCAGGGCATTGCACGTAACCAAGGGGGGGCATACCTGCCCCCCCGTGGGACCCCCCTAGGAAAGGGCCCAACACACACGGCAGAGCTCTAGGTGAAGGGATCGTCAGACGCAATTTTCATATCTAATGCACCCACACACACACACATGCAAAGAATATAACACATACCCAACATTTTTCCCCAGTGAATAATATCCGAACCATTTTTAATTCTGATTTTTCTAAGAGAAAGCTCCTCTTTGATGTAGTTCCTAATGTCTGTGTCCAAAGGAACTTGCCAATCTGCTAGTTATTTTCAAGCCTTGTCATAGTTCATTTCTTGGGTTCCTGATTTTTTCCAATAATGATGGACAAGGGTCCATCCCTTTTATATAAGATAATTTCTATACTATTCGATCCCTTCTTGGTTCACTAGGATGGGGATTTTTTCCCAGGCGTCATCCCAGAAAAGCGTCGACCATCCATTGTGGACCTCCTAGAAGCTATCCTTTTGAAATGGTTCTTTCTTCTTCCAGGAATTGTTCCATATGAGGGATATTGGATGATTCCCATCCATACAGATGAGATCCTATAGCTCCACCTGAGGGGCATATTTACTTTTCCATAGTTTGGCCCAAAATACCTCTGGACTTTTGATCCACCTCCACCATAGTTTGGTTGTTAAGGATTTTCCTACATGTAAGGGATCCCTGATATCGACCCACCATGGAACTTTGGCCGACATATCTTTTCCCAAGAAATTAAGGCTTGTTTCTTTTATTTTGTAGCACCCCCCCAAAGAAAGGTTCTCTAGAGGATTCTAATTATTTTCAGGATTCCTTTAGGAGTGACCAATATTGAAAATAGATATAGGGGCATTGAGTTGAGGATGGATTTGATGAGAAGGATTCTCCCTGGAAGGGTTAGGAACCTATGGCTCCAATTGTTTAACTTTGCTTCATTTTTTTCCAACATCTCTTTCTAGGATGAGTTCCTGATAGATTTATCAATTAGGAAGGCTCCCAAATATTTGGAGGGAAGGCATGCTCTTCTGATCTAAAAATGAAGAAGACTTGAAAAACTTGAAAAATTATTGCAAGTGAAATGTTATGTGTTTAAAGCAACAAGATCAGTTTGCAACACATAAATTAAGGATTAATTATGTAAATTACACATAGACAGTAGCATAAACATTGAACATAAACACATATGCAGAGCAATTGATAAAGGAGTTCACCCCTCTTCTGGGCTACATCTCTTGGTCCAGCTTCCAATGGATCATTATTATTAATTTCTCAAAACGTTCTCAAAAACATGTCTTACAATGCTCAAACTGACAAACCAACTGCTCCAATGGCTTCCCAGCGTCCCAAAACCCCTGTCTGGGCTCTTTCGGCACCTCAATCGGTCGAAAAATGAGAAAGATAGGCCTCCTGGAAGTCTCCTTCTCCAAGCTTGCTATCTCTGGTTCTACAATTCGCACCCCTCCTTGAATGAACCTGGCTCACACGCTCTTTTAAGTGCAAAAACCCAGCACCAGGCACAACAGCGCCAACAGTGAAAAACGTAGAATGGTTAAGGGCATGTCAGCCCCTAACCGCCTCGGCACCTAGGCATATGGCCATGTGACCTTGCGCTTGGATAAAAGGTGGTTTAACCATTTGAAAATCATGGAAACCGACTCCCGCGCTCCAACTCGGGGTCACATGTAATATATATAAAAGAACCATGGGCCATATCAAAATCTGTGCGCAAATTTTATAACCGTGCCACATTTAAATATATGGTTACAAACTTTGTCATATCCATGCACAAACATTTTATAACACAGTTATATGGTGTGGAATGAAACCACGGGTCGGGGCTAGGCCCCGGCCCGCCCCCCTTTCTGTTTAACACAACACTCAAACTTAAATAGAATTGCGTTGACATATATGACAAGGAACAATGGTCGGAATGTTGGTTAGCGGAGGTTCATTGGAACGTTGCTCAGTGGGGTAGGTCCGGGGGTCGAACCCCGCGGAATCCCCATACCATTTTACATATAACCATATCAACCAGCCAATGAGTGACACGTGGCACCAATGGATTGGGCCACGTGTCCTCACATCATTGACCACCAATGACATGTGTCATCTCCCCATTCGACAACCAACAACCAATGAATGCATGCCATGTCATCCACCTGACACATCATCATATGGATGGTACGACCCTACCACGTCACTGTACGGGCTGTACGGATAGGTACAGTCAGCATCAAAATTTTTCCCTGTTTGGCTTCACGAACAGATCGTGATATCTTCTCCATACGGACTCCGTTTGAGAAAGTAAATATACCACCAGAATCAGAAAGACGAGACGGGCACAATGGCATTGTTTTTGTCACATTCCAAGCACTTTGAAAATTGAGCAAAATTTGATCCCCTGATCACACCTCCCCATTGGGAAGCTTTTGGACCACCAAAAGACTATCTCAGTCTATGTGAAGATGAGGGTAAAGGTCCCTCACCCTTCCAACCTCAATCCACTTGGCCTTGCTTGGATTCGTCCCTTTAAAACCAACTCGCAAATACTCCACATTTCCTCGCTTTGAAGTTTGCATTCTCCTGTCAAGGATGGTGTCTTCCTGTAGTTATGTTAGATACTCTGGAGAAAAATCATCTATGGAAGGAATATGAACATGCTCTCCTTGATCATCAATCAATGGAGGCTCATACAACTTCAAATTCTCAACACTAACAACTGCACACATCTTCATATAAGGAGGCAAATCTAAACGAAAAGCATTGTTACCAATCTTGTCAACAATTCTGAAGGGACCATATCGAATTGGTTTTAACTTTTTACCTTCTCCTTTAAGCCTCTCCTTGCTTATGTAAAGCCACACTTTATCACCAACTTCAAAACTGTGATCAACACGATGCTTGTCATGTCTCATTTTGTACTTGGCCTAACTCTTTTCCAACTGCTCTTGCACCACCTGATGTATAGACTAAATTTGTTCAATGAACTTCTCTGCCCGATCAATATCATATTGCCCATCAACAACAATATCTTTCCCAAAGATAAAACATAAAGGCGACTTGGGAAAATAGCCAAAACATTCCTCAAATGGTGACATTTGAGTCGAAGAGTGCTTAGCTCGATTGTACGCATGTTGAACGTAGTGTAAATGTTCATCCCTAAGCTTAGGATGCTTGCTGCAATAAGCACGAAGAAGATGTACCACTGTACGATTCACCACCTCTGTCTGACCATATGTCTATGGATGAAAAGCTGTGATGTTCTTAAGCTTGGTGTCCATAAGTGCCCACAAACTCGACCAAAAACTTCCAACAAATCGAGAATCCCGATCAGAAATAATGGACTTGGGCAAACCAAAATCCACCCAAATATTTTGAAAGAACAACTGTGTCATTTGTTCTGCTGTTACTTGCTTAGTACAAGGCATCAACATACACATTTTGCTAAAACGATCAACCACAACATAAAGATAATCATGACCTCTTCTCGACATAGGTAAACCACCAACAAAATCCATGGAAATACTTTCCCAAGGTCGAGAAGGAACTGGAAGTGGAGTGTACAAACCCAACTTTCAATTACTTGGTTTACTTGTAGCACACAACGAACATCCTCAAACATATCACAAAACACTTTCATTCATCTTAGGCCAGTAACAATATCTTTGCAAATTTGCTATTGTCTTGCCTACACCAAAATGACCAGCAATAAGAGAAGAATGCGCTTCTCTTATGATGTTGATTCTTTCTCCTTGTGGAATACACAACTTGCCAATATGATACAAGAGATTATTATGCAAATGATAATCCAATTCTTCAACATGGTTAGAGTGGCACAAAGTTTCATACACTTCCTTAAAGTCAGT
>ML782787.1:25193-47925 GCA_009831015.1 Picea engelmannii
AAGATGATGATGATGATGGAGGAGAGGGTGGTGGAGAAGCACCATTCCCTCCATCTCTGTTTGGAGTCTTGTCACCACCGCCTCCCTTATGCATTGAAGGGTTAGAGCCTTCACCCTGCGACATCATGTTCCGTTCCATCATGGCCTTCATCATATCTCTCAACTGTATGATAGTCTATCAGAAATCTTCCTCTTCAGCTGGAACACGTTCATGATCTTCTGCATGAGCCATGCTTGGTGAATGCCTCTCTGCAACTTGTGGTGAATGAAATTGCTTCCTCCTTGTCGAATAAGAACTTGGCTCCGCAAGTTGACCTTCTCCTCTAGTGAGTTTCAACCTTGTGAGCATCAAAAACAAAACTTTCAAACAATCAAGTCTTCAAAACCAGTGCTCTGATACCAACTTGATCTAAAAATGAAGAAGACTTGAAAAACTTGAAAAATTATTGCAAGTGAAATGTTATGTGTTTAAAGCAACAGGATCAGTTTGCAACACATAAATTAAGGATTACTTATGTAAATTACACATAGACAACAGCATAAACATTGAACATAAACACATATGCACAGGAATTGATAAAGGAGTTCACCCCTCTTCTGGGCTACATCTCCTGGTCCAGCTTCCAATGGATCATTATTATTAATTTCTCAAAAAGTGCTCAAAAACATGTCTTACAATGATCAAACTGACAAACCGACTGCTCCAATGGCTTCCCAACGCCCCAAAACCCCTATATGGGCTCTTTCAACACCTCAATCGGTCGAAAAATGAGAAAGATAGGCCTCCTGGAAGTCTCCTTCTCCAAGCTTGTTGTCTCTGGTTCTACAATTCGCACCCCTCCTTGAATGAACCTGGCTCACACGCTCTTTTAAGTGAAAAAACCTAGCACCAGGCGCAACCGCGCCAACAGTGCAAACCGTAGAATGGTTAAGGGTGCACCAGCCCCTAACTGCCTTGACACCTGGGCATATGGCCATGTGACCTTGCGCTTGGATAAAAGGTGGTTTAACCGTTTGAAAACCATGGAAACCGACTCCCGTGCTCCAACTCGAGGTCACATGTAATATATATAAAAGAACCGTGGGCCATATCAAAATCCATGCACAAATGTTATAACCGCGCCACATTTAAATATATGGTTACAAACTTTGTTATATCTGCACGCAAACATTTTATAACATGGTTATATGGTGTGGAATGAAACCACGGTTCGGGGCTAGGCCCCAGCCCGCCCCCCTTTCTGTTTAACACAACACTCAAACTTAAATAGAATTGCGTTGACATATATGAAAAGGAACAATGGTCGAAATGTTGGTTAGCGGAGGTTTTTTGGAACATTTCTCAGTGGGGGAGGTCCAGGGGTCGAACCCCGCGGACTCCCATACCATTTTACATATAACCATATCAACCAACCAACGAGTGACATGTGGCACCAATGGATTGGGCCATGTGTCCTCACATCATTGACCACCAATGACACATGTCATCTCCCCATTCGACAACCAACAACCAATAAATGCGTGCCATGTCATCCACCTGACATGTCATCGTACAGATGGTACAATCTTTCCACGTCACTGTACGGACTATACGGACAGGTACAGTCAGCATCAAATTTTTTGCATGTTTGGCTTAACGAATAGATCGCGATATCTTCTCCATACAGACTCTGTTTGAGAAAGTAAATATACCACTGGAATCAGGAAGACGAGATTGACACAATGACACTTTTTTCGTTGCATTCCGAGCACTTTAAAAATTGAGCAAAATTGGATCCCCTGATCATCTTCGGAACCCAAGAATCAAACCTATGTTTCTTTGGATATAAACCAAAGTGTTAAAGAAAAAAATTTGAGATTTGGAGAGGTTTATAACTGTACATGAAGCCTATTTGTATATGTCCAACATGATCATGATAGATTTGGATTCCTTAATATTAGGTGAAACCATGAGAAGGTTTTCATTGAAAAACTGGAGGTGGGTCACTAGGTTAACCTCCTCTTTCAATTGTATTCCTTGGATTTTAATTTCAGTCACCACGTTTTGAAGCAATCTTCCCAGCCCTTCCACTAGGATGATATAGAGATAAGGGGAGAGACGGTCCCCTTGTCTAATTCCTCTCATCGGGTTAAATTTTTTTGAAGGATATCCATTAACTAGGATTGAAAATAAGACTGAGGATATTATCCCATAAATACATCATACCCATTTCTCTGCAAAGCCAAAATCCTCTAGCATTTTTCTCAGGAATTTTCAACTTATGTGATCATATTCCTTTGACATATATAATTTTATGAGCATACCTTTATTTTTTTTATTTATGCATGGAATGTACCATTTGGTGCATAAATATTATCCCATCGAGGATTTTTCTTCCTTATACAAAACACCCATGTTCCTTGGATATAATGTTTTTCAATAAGATTTTGATTATGTTGGCAATGAGTTTGGAAACTATCTTATAGATGGAATTGCACAATGTTATTGGTATAAACTTATCTATTGTATTTGATTCTTTTCCTTTGGGATTAAAGAGATGAAGGTAGCTTTGAAGGATTTGAGAATAAACCTGAATGATATTGATTCTTCTACCACTTCCCAAATTTATTTCCCGATTATTTTCTAACATTTTTGGAAGAAGTCAATAGTGAATTCATCTAGTCTAGGGTCCTTACCCATTTTCATTTCCATCATTGACCTTTCCACTTCCTCTATTGAGGTTTTCCCCATTAAAAATTTGTTTTTCTCTATGGTAACTAGCTTTGGGATACCTCTTGTGATATTTTGGATATCTTCCTCCCTATTCCCCTCCAATTCTATCATTAAGAGTTTAAAATGATTTACCAATTCCATCTCTATGTCTTCTGTGGAATCTACTCGCTCTCCAGAAGGTTTGGTAATATTTTTGATCCGGTTCTGATTTCTTCTTTGTAGCAAGGCGTTATGGAAGAACATTTTATTCCTATCTCCTTCTTCCAACCACCTTACTCTGGATTTTTTATGCCAAAAAAAATCCTCATGGTGTTCTCGCTTATTTAATTCTAGTATTATTTTTTCCTCTCTTTATCTGGTCTCCTCCATTCGGTCCCCTGTTGTTGCTGCCAGTTGGATTGTCACCATCTTTGTCTCAAACCTATTTTTTTCCTCAAATATGTTCCCAAACACTTCCTTGTTCCATTTCTTGATTTTGAATTTGATGTGTTTCATCGTTTGTTGAAATTGGTACATTTTGGTGCCATACAAATTTGGGTTCTCATCCTACCAGGTTTCAATATTCTACAAAAAATCACAATGGTCCTATTATCACATGAAGTTGTCAAGGGTCGCCTATAATTGTTTTTAATACCTAATTCTTCACCATTTCCTCATATCTCTCTTTTCCGTATGTTAGTCCTTGAATTTTTCCCTTCTAACTAGTAAAGTCAATTTCCTTTTTGTTTAAGGACCTGGTTTCCCTTGGTGTCTCACTTGACTGAGTCTCGGCCCAATTTTTTTTTGTTTCTCTTGAAGGATAAACACTTATCAACATTTGGGTTCAAGGTAATGATCATCTGGTTTGGATGAGCTCACAGGAATTCGTCCAAGCCCTTTTTTGATACATGTGACATCCATGAGCACGAAGCGCAGTGGCCAAAGGTAGTCCATTTGGGTTGAAATACAAGAAGCAAGCAATTTCATGTTTCAATGAAGGAGATCCCGGGCCATTCATATCAATGACCACACTTCATTTTTGCATTGGAACATGCTCAGGCATTAAAATCCTTGAGCGGGCCAAAATATAAACCATGGTATTGTGGGAGAGCCACGTGGCGACAAGTGGTGAGTTTCAGGCCCAAAAGTGGTGTGGGTCCAAACCTCTTTCGACGGCCCAGAAATCATGTGCTCATTTAGTGTCGAATCTAATGGCAGCATGTGGTTTCCCCTTAGTCTTCAAGCCTCATCCCAATCCCGAGGAGAAATTAGTCAATGAACAAGGACTGGTAGTTGAAACCTCATCTCACTCCATAAATATAAGGCATGGAGGGTTTGGCCGTGGAGACAGAACTGTCAGCCTGAGGTACCACAATAGATGATTTTTCTTCCAGGCCCATGTTGATATGAGATTGCGTCTGACAGAAGGATAAATTCACAGTCTGACAGAAATATGCACAAATGAAGAGCCTTGGACATGATGGCCAGATGGCTCTCCTAGCGGTTGTCCATTGTTTTGGGTATAAATACATTAGTTGAAGAATATGTTATGGTCAATGGTTGAGCAGAGATCCCTATATGTAATAGTTTTATAGAAGAGTTTTTATCTGGTTATGTATGAGACCTGATACTTTCTCATTAACAGAAGTCAATTTATTTCATAATCTTGTTTCCTCTTATGTTGAAACACTCATGCATGGATGATCCAGATGATATGTTGAAGTTGTATTGAAATGGAGGTTTGATTATAATGTTTCTATGATATGTTTTTGTTGGCACAGGGGTAGACCCAGGGTTCAACACTATAACAATGCACCATCAAAACCTTAACTACAGACCCTTTCGACAACACCTGTGAAGAAAATGAAGTCTCACCTAAGGTAGAGGCAGGGGTGGTTGTAGGACTCAAGTGTCTGCAACCTTAGCTGGGACACAGATCTGTGATTACTTAGTTAATATAACACTTAGCACCATTGGTTCTTTAATATGCAATCAATAACTACTTCGCTGATACCACAGAGCTTTGCAGCATTCACAATGAACTAGAGTATTCGAGCACTTAGCATTAACAAGTTATTTAGATCTACCATATCAAGCACTCAACACATATAAATATATCAGATCTAACATTCTACACATCATTATCACTGAGCATAAGAATCTGTATCAAATCTATCTAATCATCCCCAAGCACTTAGAAAACAATCACATCAATTTGAAGCACAAAGCATAATACACAGTATTTACATGGTTCACCCCCACCCTGGGGCTACGTCCACCAACTCTTCTTCTTTATTGCCTTCAGTCAAATAGGTTACAATAACAAAGCCACCAAAACCTTACTCCGCATAATATAGGAGATCTATGCACCTTTCTAGATCCTCCTTCCTTTCCTTATAGCATAGAGCCTTCTATATCTTCACACAGGGACTTGCACTAAGCTCTACGGGTCTATACAAAATGCACAAAGCCTTTGATCACACAGATCTCACACTTGGCACTTAGCCTACATCACATAGATATAATATTTGACTATTCCACTACTTCTTACATTGCCTATCCTTCTATTTATATATACAAAAGTGGGCCTAAGCATGGGTAAACCCACGGGATGACATCCCTTTCCCATTACATATTCCCAAATCCCAAAAAGGACCCAAAAGTGGGCTGAGATTCAGCAATCTCCACTTCGTCTAGTGCTCCATCTTAAACAAGATGTCGAAGTCCCAAAAATGGTCAAACATGACCAAGAAACTCCCCAAAACTTGGTCAAGGGCCAACATGCACCCAACACTCACCTGTGACTCATCCCGAGTCACTTTGGTCTAATCAATTATGCCTTGAATGTCTAGATACTAGCTCGAGCTACTTCAACCTGCCGCTTTGTTGTAGCCTCTTGCTCAATGAACTCTTGGATCATTGTGTCATTCACCAGTCCTTCTAGGCGTTTCTCTATTGTGAGGATGATCTGTTCAAGATCGGCTCTTTGGCTCTCGACCTCTGTAAACAAAAAACATGCCTTGTCTTGCACAGGTTGAAGTCATTGAGTGACTTCCATCACCTTAATTTGAAGCATATGAACCTGCTGTTGTGTTGTGCATTGTTCATGTGATCTATTCATCCTGTCTACAGTTGATAGGGCCTTTAGTTGTACTTGTAGCATACCTGCATGTTGTTTTTCTTCTTGGATTTGTGACTCCAACATCTGCAATTATGGATTTTCTGTAAGATTTTCATATGTTTGGGTGCTCTGGTTTCTTAGCTTCTTGCACTCCAAGGAAAGAGATTTTAGTTTTCCAACTGTGCTGTGGGTAGTTATTTCTCTTTGGTCTCTGATCTCCTGTGGGGTCTCAGGTACTGCGCGAAGCTCGAGATCTGTGACCCATTGCTAGAGCTTCTGAATTACTCCTTCCAATTGGGCCACCTGCTGTGGAACTTGTTATTTTTTCTAGACTTCAACGATTTTCATAGAACGAAGTGCTATGTTGACCTTTTCCTTAATGTCAAGTTGCTCAACAAGCAATTCTTCCTTTTCTTTATGCAATTGGGATTTTTCTTCATCAAAATTCTCTTGCATGGCACTCTTTTCGCGTTCCGACTTGCTGCGTTGTTCTAGCAGATATTCCTGTGCTTGTGCCAAATCCTAGGTGGCTTGAGTTGTTTCCTCTTATGCTCATTGAAGGTGAGATTCGACCATGTCAGCAATCTGGTGGAGTTGAGATGGATCATCTCCATTTTCTGGTGTTCCCGCTATCAAGGGCACAGTGGATACTGTGCAACTGGTCTGTAATGCCTGTTGTACTTCTTGAAGTTTAGCCTTGATCCGAATGAAAACCTCCTCCTTCTCCTCTTCTTGCTTATCTTCTATCTCCAATGAAGTGTCGTTCAGTGAGACGATGATAAATTCAAAGTTGTCGGACGTTAGGGTGATCTCAAACTTGGTTCTAGTTGCTTTCATCTTCTTCCTTAAAGAAGGTTTTGGGGGAGAAACCTTCCTTTTCTTCTCAGGATCCTCCTTTTCTCTTGGTGGGGTAACCTTTCCTTTCCTTTATTCGAATATAGTACCATAAATTTCTCCTCCATCACCTCCTCGCTCAGGTGAGATAGAAGGAGTCTCTACTAAAGTATTTTCGATGTCTTGAGGCTCATCATTCTTCTTGGTCTTTCTCAGTCCAGGTGTATCGTGCACTGCTTCTAGACTATCAACATCAGAGAGCTCCACGGGGTCAGCTGGGATAAGGAGGTCCACCGACCACTCTTTATTAATTTCTTCTAAGTCATCCTCTATTAACTTGTAATAGGATTGTATTTGTTGTTGATGCTCATCTGCACGTGGTGTGATGTAGATCAAGTGGCGGTCCACATTGAATTTCATCAATGGTCGAAATATGTGAAGTGTGTTTGGGGTTATGCGAGGTGTAGACTAGATTGTGTCCTTCAGTTGGTTATAGTAAGTGTGAAAAAAGTGTTGGATTTCCACTTCTTGTTCATGTCATTAGAGAACCATAGTGTACTAAACTTCACGGCCAGTGGTTCAAATGGCACAGTGTCCAGGAAATTTGCACCTTCTGGTAGCTCCCATGCGATGAATGCGAGCAGTATGAGAAGAAAGATGAAGTGGAACTCATACCCTTGGTCTTATGCTTCCCTGTAGTCCAATTCTAGTTTATTTACCAGGTATTTGGCCCAATTCATTTGTAGTCCCTCTGTGCACTTCCCTACAAGGTCAACTACAAATCCATTCACTTGGGTCGGTCTATTTTTTCGAACTAGTTTTCCTGCGATCATCTGACAATCAAGGCGTACTACGACATTTTCAATGGAGGATACCTTGTAGCCTCACATTCCCTTCTCTACATCGCCATAAGTGTCCTTTATTCTCTAGGTGAGAGCATGATCTGCGGTCTTTCCAGGGTAATACTCTTACGGGCCGAGGCCTTGCATGCTTAGCCCTGTGATTCGATTGATCAAGGTTAGATCCACTGTGATAGGTTGGTTCAACCATAGGTATCTTTTGTGATAGTAGGATAAAATTAACTTGAAACACCTGTTCACTTCTTGATCTCGAAATGAGGAGTCTTCATTACATTGAGGAGGGTTGACTGTGTGAGGTTATGGGTCCATTTCTAGGGGACGACCTTCGGGTTCTTCCATTTGGTGATAGTCAAATACTTATGCGAGGATAGCATACTTTATGACTTCCTATTGCCGAGGTTGAAATCGCTAAAATTCAAGGTGGTGATCTTTTCTTGGTCAACGTGCACTACGCGTATCCCCTTCAGGAGGTATGCAGTGACCACTTCATATTCAAAGTCCCTGGGCACACTGTCTCGGTTCACTGTGATGCTTAGAGGTGCGACGTATGTAGGTAAGATGCTTGGGATCATCTTCACAGTTGCAAAAACATTTCTAAGATTAGATCGTCTTTCCGAGGGCAGTCGGGATGGTCCTACTCGAGCAATCAAGGGGGAAGCTGGCAGTGCTCTAGAGGACGATGCGTGTACACCTCTAGACACTCCTCTCTCCAACATGACTCTATCTGTCATCAAGTTGATCGAGACTTCCTCGACAACTTTCTCTGCAACATTCAATGCTTCCGACATATGCGCTCAGGGTAGAAAATTCGTGGGATCGGGGGACAAATCAGATATGGTAATGATATATAGAATGATAGCACAATGACCACTATATAAATTGGTTCAATCTATGGGCTTGAATTCTTGATTTGGAAAAAGTGTTCTCCATGCATGGTGTGACGAGCTAAATAGGTAAGTCGACAATGGTGGGCTTACAATGGTCATGACCTTCCATTAACTTATGTTTGATCCATTATGGCACATTCCAATCATTGGATGATGAACCTTTATTTCTTTTCTTCCCATTCAGAGTGGAATTCAAACATATATATCGCCCCCAATGGCTATATTTCTTCGTCATGGAGAAGTACTCTATGTCGTTGTTCTGATATCTCGGCGAAGCTCCAATTCTAAAAAAATTTCTTTCTGTGAAGTATCCTCTAGAACCTCCTGTAACCTTTCAGTATTAGCCCTTTTCTTTCGTAGATTTATAGCCTTATTTCCAGTAATCTTCATCTCAGTGATGCTTTTATCATTCTGATTCTTATCTTATTTGGTTTTAGTTTCTTCGCACTGGTTAAATTCTTTCCTAGGGTTCTTGTGTAATACTTCTTCCTTGTTTGTGATAGGTAATTCAGTCTTCTAGGGATTCTCTAGTGTTCTCTTAGCTTTTACATCTAGGTTGTTATCATTAAATATCTTCTCTCTGCTCTCCTATTCTACAATCAACTGCGTGATCTTTCTGGTCATAAAGTCTTTTAGGTCTTGCTTCTTTTGTTCCAAAAGTTCTTCTTCTGTCTTTCGTCGAGCTTGATCTCTATCAATCCAAGGTTTTCCTATTAGCATAGTGAACGGGTGATGTCTTCAAAAAATTTAATAATCTCAAAGTCCTCCTCTGTTGAAGTTCCGTTGACAGTCATGGGTATCCAAGCAAGCCTTCCACATAGGTTTACTATCTTTCCTATGAATAAACTTATTCCTCCTAGGTAAGGGATCATAGCAGGCCTTCCTATATCTTCCTAGGTTCTTTTTGGAATAATATTCATCTGTGTTTCTTCATCAAGAATACAGTCAATTTCAAAGTCCCCTATTTCTGCTTCAATGCATTCTTTCTCTTTGAAAATATCTGATAATATGACATGTCGGTAGTCATTCAGGGTCTCTTTCATTTGTATCAATACTTTCTCTGATTCTTGTTGGGCTTCTACCTTTTCTGGATCTATCTTAGGGTTCTGTTAACTCAGATTCATTCCTTCAAGTTTAGCGATCATTCTAGGGAAATCCAACACTTCATGGTCCTGTTGAAACTACTAAGACAACTGAGAGGGGGTGTGAATCAATTGTCTTTGTGCTTAAACAATTTTAACAATTAATTAAACCATTTTTAATCTTTCTCCAAGTGACCATCAATATTATACTACATATGGACAACATAAATAATGAGCATCACTCACACATAAGATATACACAGAGATAGATTTTCATGAGAAAACCCATAAAGGGAGAAAACCTCTTCTTCTTCGAAATGATAGGAAATCTTTTAAGTTTTGTACATCATCTATAATTGAGCACCAACTCAATGTGAGGCTACTACCTCTATTTTACAAGCTCCAACTTGTTTGAGATCACCAACTCTCTGGTTTCTCTAGCACCCACTAGAAGGAAACAACAACTCCCTAAGTGTTCTAGCACCAACTGGATGGAAGCACCAACTTCCAGTCACACAGGCACCAACCTGTATAATAGAGAACAACTGTTTTCCCTTGCAACACCCTGCCATGTTGTTTTTTCTGGCTGCAACCAGATGGAAGCTACAACTCCCTGTGTCCAAGCACCCACTTGAACCTCTGAGGAAAAAATTCCTCCCTAGCACCACCCTACCTCCCTGATTATAAATAAATTATCGAATAACCAACAACACATATAAATCGATTCTTACCACTTCTTCTCTGTTCTGTAAATATGGTCTGCTTCTGACTGTTCTTCAATTCTTCTCTTCCTATGTCTGTTCTGCAATTTTTCTTTGCTTCAAGATGTTTTGCAATTCTTCTCTTGCTTCTATCTATTCTTCATCTATTACTCATCTTTGAGTTTTATCTCACACTGTGCATACTGTCAATCTCACACTGTGCATACTGTAATTTTCTCTTTCTTATAGTTCAACTCATTTTTCATTCAGGACGACCAACCTTGCATAGTCATCTCATATCTTATTTTATTCACACATGCCTCAGCAACTAAATCGCCAAATGATCAAGAATCATGAATCATTTTTTCTAACTGAATCGTAACTAATCAATTAACTGTGAGGTGAAACAATAGCCCTCCAATCATAATCAAATTCACCTGCACCGTTGGATTACAAGAAACAAAATGTCTTTCGCATTTCATATTTCAACAATTCATGATTTCACATGTCGCGAATTCCTGTTGCAAAGCATCTCGAATCTCCATGTCGCGATCCCCGAAATGGATCCAGATCAATGGTCCACAAAACTTCATAATCTGATTCCTTCTTTTCCTAATCGAATGGCTGACGAGATTTCGACATTTTTCCCTTCGAGTCTTCGAGACTCACAATAGTCCCTTTCGGCATTTCGCGATTTCGGCAATTCTTGTGATGAGATATGTTGACGCTCCATGTCACAATCCCCAAAACTTCAAAACTCCATGTCGCGATCCCTGAAATTCCATGTCGCAATTTCACATTTTTGCATTTCGCGATTTCTGTGGTGAAGTGTTTCAACACTCCAACTCCCGGTAACCAAAACCTACACCAAAAGGTGTTTTTCTCATTTCGGCATTTCAACATTCCTGTGGTGAAGTGTTTCGACACTCCAACTCCCAGTAACTAAAACCTACACCAAAAGGTGTTTTTCGCATTTCGGCATTTCGGCATTCCTGTGGTGAAGTGTTTCGACACTCCAACTCTCAGAATCCGGAACTCCGAAATGGAGTTATTTCCGGGTCTGCGAAACTCTTTGTTGATGTGCCTATTTTGGGATTTCGGCGTTTCACATTTCATGACTTTGAGACTCCTATGATGAAGAGTCCTGACTCTTGACTCCTCCAACTCCCGGTATCTGGAACTCTGAAATGGAGTTATTTCCCGGTCTACGAAACTCTTTGTTGATGTGCCTGTTTCAGGATTTCGGCATTTCACATTTCACGACTTCGGGACTCCTGTGATGAAGAGTCTCGAATCTTGACTCCTCCAACTCCTAGTATCCGAAACTTTGATTTCTAGGTCTGCAAAACTCTGAAATGGAGTCTTTGACATGCTCTGATCTATCGCATTTCAGGATTTTCTGCTGTGAGTTGCTTCCTTGACTCCTAGAGTTTACAATTCTGATCTTGCCATGTGATCATCATTGCACTGCTAGTCTTACCACTTTCTCTTGTTCATCATCGTCGAGCTTATCTTGCCATCAATGACAAACAAATACTCTGCCTTCTGTCTTCCCGTAATAAATATGCCAACAATCTCCCCCTTTGGCATTGATGGCAACCTTAAAGAACATCCAACTATACTACTGTAGCATCCTTGAAATTACCGCACTTTCTCCCCCTTTGACATCAATGTCAAAGAAGAAATACTCTCCCCCTGAGATGTTGCAGTACATACTCCCCCTATCAACTATGTGCTAGCTTAGAAATACAACAGATATTCAATAAGAACTCCCCCTGACCAGGTGAACAGATTAGACGAAAGAAGTTATAACCCCCATGTTGCGCCTCTTTCATCACCTAAATGAGAAAAAGAGAGGTACTTACAAGCTTAGTTGGGTTAGCTAAGCAAGACAACAGTAAAGGAAAGGGTTAGAAAAAGAAATATAAAATAACAAGATAAGAATTAAACTAAGAAATAAAAGAACAGCTAAACTATTGAGTATAAGGACATAAGAACAAAAAACCAATAAGACTCATGTCACCAATGGCAAGGATTAGATTAGTCAAAGAAAACACCAAGAAGAAAGAGGACTTTGGGTCCCTTCTTCCTCCAAGGGAGGGATCTTGGACCCCCACAACTAAGCTCTTCTTACAACTTTGAAAGAAATGGTGAAAGAATCCCAAGCTAATCCACTCAAGAGGTGAGATGGATTGCCCAATGTAATGATGCTAGTATACTCTTGACGAGAAAAGAGGATTCCCCAAGAGAATGGTAGCAGGATAACCTTGCAAATGAATTCCTTGAAAATGAAGTGCACCCATGGCTTTGTTTTATAGCACTACTTTGAGGTATTGTGCAACCAGCTTATAGTGTGAAAAGAGGCTATTTAGGGAATTTTTAGGTCTTTGACCAACCACCTAGTTAGATTCAGCCGAGATTTGGGTGTCAAATCAACTTGGAAGCTGAACCAAAAGTGGGTGAGAGGTTGACCAATCTCATAAATGCATCATTCTCAGATGTGCACGGCTTTTAGTGACCACAGTCACGCATCGTGTGCATGTGCGCTTTTCGTGCATTTCTGGATGGTTCATGTGCGCACGCGCCCTCTGTAGTCATAGAACACCTTAATTTTATCACTGGTTGTATAGTTTTGAACCTTTTGGAAATTATTTTGTGGTAATTTTTGTCCATGGGTAACCTCATAACTATTTGAAGTTGTTGGCATGTTTTTAGGCATATTTTCTTGTCATTGATGGCAAGATCAGAGTATGCAGTGATGGAAAAACAGGGACAACATAAGCTCAGAAGTGATAGTGCAGAGGTGCACAAAGAGTGAAAGAGTGTGCTTGTTTATTTGATGGCAAACAGGTAGGCAAGGAAGATCAGCAGTGCAGGGATAATTGCATGGAAATATCAGAAGCGTAAACTCCACTTCGGAGTTTCGGATACCAGGAATTGGAGGAGTCAAGGAAGAAACTCACGACAAGAATGTTGAAACAATGAAATGTGAAACAATGAAATGTGAAACATCGAAATACGCTGATCCGACTCCATTTCAGAGTTTCAGATACCAGGAGATTGAGAAGTCAAGAGTTGAGACTCTTCAACACAGGAGTTCCGGAGTTGCGAAATCTAGAATCCTGAAATCTTGAAAGAGGCACATGAACAAGAGTTTTACAGACCAGGAAATAACTCTATTTCGGAATCCCAGATACCAGGAGTTGAAGTGTCAAAACACTTCACCACAGGAGTCCTAGTATAGTGAAATGCAAAACGCCGAAATCCTAAAAGCAGGAGACAATTTCGGATACCAGGAGTTGAAGTGTCAAAACAGTTCACCATAGGAGTCCTAGAATCGCAAAATGTGAAATGTCAAAATCCCAAAAGCAGGAGATAGTTCCAGATACCGGGAGTTGAAGTGTCAAAACACTTCACCACAAGAGTCCCGGAATCATGAAATGTGAAACGCCAAAATCTCGAAAGCAGGAGACAGTTTCGGATACCGGAGTTTCAAATATTGGGAGATGGAGGAGTCAAGTGTCGAGACTCCTCATCACAGGAGTCCCGAATTTGTGAACTACGAAAAGATGAAAATATGATTTGACTTTATTTCAAAGTTTCACAGACCAGGACTTGGAAGTGTCAAGAACATTCACATCAAGAATGCCAAAATTGTGATATGCAAATCGCGAAGTGATCTGGGCCGATAGATCTAGGAGGAGAATGTGGCAGACCATGTCAAAAAGGACAGGTGGAAGACTATGACATGTGGCACGATAAGAAAATGACAAGTGTCGAGTTGATTAGGCATTTCAGGCCACTGGAAATCACAATTCTGAGTGACACGTGACAACCACTCCGGTCATGACACGTCATCGAGTGATGCAACACTGACCTCACTCTAGGAGTTTTTACTTCATGAGTTTTAACTCCATTACTCCCCCAAAGTCCCGAAGGCTAAAGTCTCGGGGTAGAGGATATCCATCCAATCACCATGGATCAAGGACCACTGATTTGGAGATTGAAGCACTTGTGTGATTGGAGAGGGGTCATATTCTGGTGGTCACATCGTCGATGAACTGTAGAAGAGAATTCAAAGTAGCAAGATCCATTTCAGAGTTTTGGGTATCGAGACTTGGAGAGTAACGAAATATTCACCACGGGGATCCCAAAATGTCAAAATAGGAAATGGTGAAATGAACGCATGATTCAATGATGTCAATTCAATGGTGCATATGAATTTAGAAAAGATCGGAGGGCTACTGTTGCACCTTATAGTGTAACTGCTAGAAAAAAATGATGGTTTCTGCCAGAGGATGAGCTCATCTATGAAAAAGAAGACGAAGAGTCTCAACTACCAGAGAAGTTGAGGAATCTTGAGATAACACCCAGTGATGATGGATGCATGGGGAAACTGGTAGAGAAGTTGAAGAGTTACCATGATGATCAGGCAGAGCACTCTGAATGAGCTGGAGATGCAGAACAAAGTGAGAGAAGGTGGCACATAGGAGATGGGATATCTTTGGAAGAGTAAAGTAGAGAAAACACCCCAATGTGGAGGAGATTGGTGGTAGTAGAGAATGTAAGAGCATTAAGGAGATCGAATGTAGAAGGTGCACAGAGACTATAAGAATGTTGAACAAAGAAGAAAGGGGTGCGGTTGTTGAGTGTGTTTGAGGTGTGAAGAAGGAGGCAGAGTGAAAGAACAGAAATGCACAGAAGGAGAATAGTGCATTGAAGGGACATGGCACAGAGAGCATAAAAGGAAAAAGAACAGAAAGCGCAAGGAGTGTGCAGAAGACATTGATGCAGACAGAGCAGTGCAATGTAGCAGAATAGTGATGAGACCAGTAAGCCATTGAAGAACTTTATATCACTGTAATAAGTATTAATAGCAAAGATTTAGATTCCAAGGTGGTAGGGAGGTGCCAAGGAGGATTGTTGTCCTCGGAGGTTCAAGTGGGTGCTTGAACAAAGGGAGTTGTAGCTTCCATCTGGTTGCAGCCAGACAAACCAGGGTGGCAGTGTGGTGCAAGGAAGAATAGTTGTTCTCTATTATACAGGTTGGTGCCTGTGTGACTGGAAGTTGGTGCTTCCATCCAGTTGGTGCTGGAACACTTAGGGAGTTGGTTCTTCCTTCTAGTTGGTGCTAGAGAAACCAGAGAGTTGGTGCTCTCAGCAAGTAGTATCTTGCAAAACAGAGGTTGCAGCCTCATTATGAGTTGGTGCTCATATGTATGATAATGTAAAGAATGTAAAGATTACTTATCATATAAAGAAGAAGAGGTTTTTACCCTCTATGGGTTTCCTCAGGAAATATTTGTCTCTGAGTACCTCATATGTGTGACTGAAGCTGAATGTGCTATTACTTATTTCCCTACATTATTGTGATTGTCATTGAGTACTTTGTAAAGAGTTTAAAATAAGCATAATTGTTTAAGCATGGTAACAACTGATTCACCCCCCCCCCTCTCAGTTTTCCAACAATTGGTATCAGAGCCGACCCCTTTTATCTAAGGGTAGATCCTAGAGCTTAAACATGTCAAGCCATGAAAGTAATTCAACCAATAAGGCCCCTCTATTCAATGGAACAAATTTTGCCTTCTGGAAAGTGAGAATGAGAACCTACATAATGGATTTAGGAGCAGATGTCTGGGATGTGGTAGATACCGGTTATGTAAAGCTAGTTGTACTAGCTAATAAAGATGACAGGCTAGAATTTATCTTCCACACTAAGGCTATGAATGCTATCTTGAGTGGGCTTTCAGAAGCAGAATTCATAAAAGTTATGCACCTAGGAACTGCGAAAGAAATGTGGGACAAACTCGTTAGCAGTTATGAAGGTAATGAGAAGGTAAAGGATGCCAAGCTTCAAACCTACAGAATACAGTTTAAATAGCTAAAGATGAAGGAAGATGAAATTGTTGGAAAATACTTTATGAGAGTAGAAGAAACGGTAAATGCAATGAAAGCACTCGGTGAAAAAATTGAGGAACCTTCTTTAGTTCAGAAAATATTGAGATCTCTCCCAAATAGGTTCAACCCGAAGGTCTCTGCTATAGAAGAACTTAATGATCTAAAAACCTTGGAGTTTGATCAACTTCTAGGAACATTGACTACATATGAAATGAGAATAGTTAAAGATAAACCCACCTCCATAGAAGCATCATTTAAAGCAGACAAGAATGAGGATTCTGAGCCCAATGAAATTGAAGAAAAAATTGTGAAGAGACTGAAGAAGGGATCAGGCAAATACAAAGGTAAATTGCCTTTCAAATGTTTCAACTATGGTAGTATAGGTAATTTTTCAAATAAATGTCCCCACAAAGGAAAGGATCAGACATGTGATGATGAGGAGAAGTACAAACACAAAAATTTCTTTAAAGAGAATAACTTTAAGAAGAAAAGTTTTTGCGTAAACAATGATGATGATCCTTCAGATGATGAAGACAATGACTCCTCAATTGAAGATAAGATAAATGACTTCATACTTATGGCAGAAGAGGATTATGATAATAACATCACAAGAAGTGATGCTAATGAAGAAGAAGTTGTGGTTGACATGGAAGGAGAACTTATCAGTGCACTGGAAGAGATTGACAGACTAAGAATCAAGAACAGAAAGAAAAGACAATTGATGATATAGTTCGAGAAAGACAGTAAAGAACCTGATGAAGACCTTTTCCTACTAAAAGTGTAATTAGAAGAGGCAAAGAAAATTGAATACATTCTAAAACAACAGTTATCAGAAAAGAAGGCAAGATGTGAAGCCTTATAACAAGAAGTAGTAAAAACTAGGAAAGAGATGGAGAAGTTTCAAGCCTTGTATAATCAGAATCTGTGAAGTATCAAAGCCTCAAAAGGATTAGCCACCATTCTGAATCAATAAAGGAATCCAAAGATGAAAACTGGTTTGGGTTATGAAGAGGGATCAAGTAGTGGTAAGCCAAGAAACGAAGAAACCATCAAGTTTGTCAAATCTACAACCAATGACAACAACAAACCAACAGAGACAAAGGAACACAATCAGCCGCCCAGGACGAGTAAAGAAAAAGGTGTGAGGACTGAATCTGTAGAACAAAGAAATAATTCACTCCCTACTGAAAGACGTCATCAACATGGAAGAAATCGATTTGCTCAAAGAAGACAACCATTTTCCAGGTACAAAGAACTTTTCTATGGCTATTGTTTCTAGTGTTCTAACTTTGGTCACAAAGTTGTAAATTGTTCCTTAAGAATTAGACATGAGCAATTAATATTTCAAAGGAATAAATACTTGCCACAACAAAGAATGATACAACCAAGTAACAAACCTTCATAGATTGCAAATTGCCAAATTAAGTCTAGGGACATGCAACTAAGGAGGTCAAGAAATAATCAACAGTCTATGAGTAGACAATGCTGCAACAATAATTTTAACCTATTGAACAATGAGATTGAATGCTACATCTGTCATAACTATGGACATAAATCTGTTGACTTTCGATTAAGGAACTATGAACCAGATTTGAATTCCCCTGCTGAAAATGTCAAGGTTTGGAAGAAGAAAGAAAGTGACAAGTGTGGATTAGTGTTGTCAGCTCAAAGAATAATGAACCCTTGGTATATACACAATGTATTCTCCAAACATATGATGGGAGACAAAGGTAAGTTTCTATCTCTAAGTGAAAGAAAATCAGGAAACATAACCTTTGGAAATGATGCTCCAGGTAAAATAAAGGGTAAAGGGATGGTGAGTTTAAATAATGGAAAAGGAAAAGCCCAAGATGTTCTACTTGTATATGGGCTGAAACATAATCTATCCAGTGTAAGTCAATTGTGTGATAGAGGATGTGAAGTGGTTTTCACGTCTAAGGACTGCAAGATAAAGTCTGTAAACTTAGGACAAGTGGTGGCCAAAGTCATAAAGACAGAAAATAATGTATATGTGCTGAAAGAATATAGAGAAGAATGTCATCTAAGAAAACATGATGAAAGTTGGTTATGGCATAGGAGACTTGGACATATAAACTTTGACCACTTAATCAAACTCAGAAATCTTGAGGCAGTAAAAGATCTTCCGAGAATATCAAAGCCCCAAGATTCAATGTGTAAACCCTACCAAGTAGGAAAGATAAACAGGACACAATTTAAGTCCAAGAGCTTTACTTCAACAGAGAAACCACTCCAACTAGTTCATATGGATTTATTTGGACCATCAAGATAGGAAGGCACAGGGAAAGAAAACTACTTCATGCTAATTATGGATGATTACTCCAGACTTACTTGGGTTGCCTCTCTCAAGGAAAAAGCTGAAGCATTTGATAAGTTTAAAATATTTTAAGGCTTTAACTGAGACTCAAACAGGAAAGAGGTTAAGGGAAGTAAGATCAGACTGAGGAGGAGAGTTTATGTCAAGTGACTTCAAGGAATTCTGTGATAATCATGGGATCAAGAGAGAATATGCAATCCCAAGAACTCCACAACAAAATGGAGTAGTTGAGAGGAAAAACAAAACAGTGCAGGAAATGGCTAGGTCAATGATGAATGAGAAGAACATTGGTCAAACCTACTGGGCAGAAGCAATACACACAGCATTCCATGTTATTATCAAAGCCCACCTCAGACCACAAAGTGACAAGACACCTTATGAACTATGGTATGGGAGACCTGCTTTAATTAAACACTTCAAAGTCTTTGGGAGTAAATGTTACATAAAGAATAATGATGATAACCTTGGAAAATATGATGACAGGGCTCATGAAGGTATCTTCTTAGGGTATGCTACAAATAGCAAAGGATACAGATGCTATAATAAGAGGCTGCATAAAATGGTTGACTGTATTGACGTAAAGGTTGATGAGGGAATCCGAGCAAGAGAGGTGTACAATAATGAGTCTTCTACAGAAGACACAACTAAAGTTGAAGATGAACATATCCAAGAATTAGAAAATGAAGACTTTGAATCAGATGAAGACACAAATACTCAGACAGACTCAAATTAGCAAACAACTTCAAATTCCTCCTCCAGAATCACTCAAAAGAATCATCCTACAAGTCAGATAATTGGTGAAAAAGACAAAGGTGTACAAACCAGGAGAAAGCTAATCAAGAACACCAAACAATCACATATACCTTTCATATCCATGCTAGAACCCGAGAATTTTAATGAAGCAAGAAAAGATGACCATTGGGTTAATGCAATGAATGATGAACTTGATCAGATTGAGAAAAACAATACGTGGGAGATGGTTCATAGACCTGAAGGTAAAAATGTCATTGGTTCCAAATGGATCTTTAAGAATAAGTTGAATGAGCAAGGACAAGTTGTCAGGAACAAAGCAAGATTTGTTTGTAAAGGCTATGCTCAAATAGAAGGACTGGATTTTGATGAAACTTTTGCGCCCATAGCAAGATTAGAAGCTATCAGAATATTTCTTGCCTATGCTTGTCATAAAAGGTTTAAAGTCTATCAAATGGATGTCAAGTCAGCTTTTCTAAATGGAGATTTAAGTGAAGAAGTCTATATGGAACAACCAGAGGGTTTTGAACTATCTGATAACCATGACTTAGTATGCAAGCTGAAGAAAGCTTTATATGGGTTAAAACAAGCCCCTCGTGCCTGGTATCATAGACTGGATATGTATCTCAAAGACAAAGGGTTCAAGAGAGGAACAATAGACAACAATCTAAATATCAAAATAGAGGGTAATGATTTGCTCATTGTGTTGGTCTATGTAGATGACATCATCTTCGGATGTAATAAGGATTCATTTGTACAATGGTTTGCTTCTGCCATGGAGTCTGAGTTTGAAATGTCTATGATAGGTGAACTGTCATTATTTCTTGGTCTGCAAGTTACTCAGAGGTCTAAAGGGATGTTCATTTCTCAAGAAAAATATCTAAGAGAAATGTTGAAAAGGTTTCAAATGGAAGCATGGATGATTTTAGGGGCTAAATTTCGCTCATGGGCTAATTTTCCATGGTTTTTCCAAAAACTAGATTCGCTATTTTAAAAATGATTCACCCAAATTCTATAGGATAAAATTATTTTACCTTAAAAATCGCCAAACTTTTATAAAAACTATATAAAATCCTTAGAAATTTGAATATTTTTACAAAAATATCGCCAATGATTTATAGTTGGCATATGAAGGATTAGTAAGATTAGCCAAGGTTTCTACATTTTAAAATAAATTTCCATCCTTAAAATCATCCATGAATGGAAGATTCTAAACCTGTGGGTACACCTATGGTTACTGGATGCAAATTAATCAAGGATGATGACTCACCTGATGTTGATCAAAGTTCATATAGGTCAATGATAGGCAACCTGTTGTACATCACAACCTCTTGCCCAGACATAATGCATGTTGTTGGAATGGTAGGAAGATATCAGTCTGCACCTAAACAAAATCATTTGCAAGCTGTCAAAAGGATATCCAGGTATTTGAAAGAAACAATGACTTATGGTTTGTGGTATCCCAGAAATCAGAATTTTCAGTTAATAGCCTATTCAGATGCAGATTGGGCAAACTGTGTTGATGAGAGAAAAAGCACTAGTGGAGGAGCATTCTTCCTAGGTGACTCATTAGTAGCATGGCTTAGTAAAAAGCAAGGTTCCATTTCCTTATCAACTACAGAGGCAGAGTACATCATTGCTGCTACCTGTTGCACTCAGGTATTATGGATGATTCAGACACTTGTAGACTTGGAGGTAAAATACGCAGCACCGATCCCAATTCATTGTGATAACACTAGTGCCATCAGTGTGTCTAAGAATCTTGCATTCCACTCCAAAACTAAGCATATTCCCATAAAATACCATTTTCTAAGGGAGCAGGTCACCAATAAGGTTGTTCAGGCCCATTACATTCCAACCACAGAACAAATTGCAGACATCTTTACTAAACCCCTAGCCAAGACACCATTTGAATATCTTCGATAGAAGTTGGGTGTCATCTCGTCTCACACCTAAGAGAGTCCATCCTATTAGGGGGAACTTTGTATATATTAACTATCTGATACCTCCTAAAAATACTGCAACAGCTCAGGGGGAACATGTTTTCTTTGACATTGATGTCAAAGGGGGATAAAAGGAGTGGTCTGGACTGTATGCTACAGTTGGAGGTCCAAACAGATTAGCGCAATCATTCAAGGTTGCCATCAATGCCAAAGGGGGAGATTGTTGGCATGTTTTTAGGCATATGTGTTTGTCATTGATGGAAAGATCAGAGTATGCAGCGATGGAAAAATAGGGACAACGTAAGCTCAGAAGAGATAGTGTAGAGGTGCACGAAGAGGGAAAGAGTGTGCTTGTTTATTTGATGGCAAACAGGTAGGCAAGGAATATCAGCAATGCAGGGATAATTGCATGGAAAGATCAAAAGCGTAAACTCCACTTCGGAGTTTCGAATACCGGGCATTAGAGGAGTCAAGGAAGAAACTCACGACAAGAATTTCGAAATGGCGAAATGTGAAACGCTGGAATATGTTGATCCAACTCCATTTTGGAGTTTCAGATAGCGGGAGATTGAGAAGTCAAGAGTTGAGACACTTCAACACAGGAGTTCCGGAGTTGTGAAATCTGGAATCTTGAAATCCCGAAAGAGGCACATGAATAATAGTTTTACAGACTAGGAAATAACTCTATTTCATAATCCTGGATACCGGGAGTTGAAGTGTCAAAACACTTCACCACAGGAGTCCCGGTATTATGAAATGTGAAACACCGAAATCCCGAAAGAAGGAGACAGTTACGGATACTGGGAGTTGAAGTGTCAAAACACTTCACCACAGGAGTCCCGGAATCGCGAAATGCAAAACGCCGAAATCCCAAAAGCAAGAGATAGTTCCGGATAGTGGGAGTTGAAGTGTCAAAACACTTCACCACAGGAGTCTGGGAATCGCAAAATGTGAAATGTTGAAATCCCTAAAGAAAGAGATAGTTTTGGATACCGGAGTTTCAAATACTGGGAGATGGAGGAGTCAAGTGTCGAGACTCCTCATCACAGGAGTCCCAAAGTTGCAAAGTGGGAAAATATGAAAAGATGATCTGGCTTTATTTCGGAGTTTTGCAAACTGGGACTTGGAAGTGTCGAGAACATTCACATCAAGAATGTCGAAATCTTGATATGCGAAATCACGATATGAGAAATCATGAATTGATCTGGGCTGATAGATCCAGGAGGAGAATGTGGCAGACCACGTCAGAAAGGACAGGTGGAAGACTATGACACGTGGCACAATCAGACAACAACAAGTGTCGAGTTAATTAGGCATTTCAGGCCACTAGAAATCACAATTCTGAGTGACACGTGGCAGCCACTTGTTGGTCACTATAATTGCTTAATTAATTTTAAACAACTAAGTGAAACATAAATTATCAACCCAGGGAAGTCTTTTATTTCAAATATAACCACGCACTATATATGCTCAATTCCAAAAGAATCTTAGTGTTGTAGTAAAGAAACTTGTACTAATCTTACTTGCCCAAATAAACTGAAGTTCTGTATTAAATCACAGGAAAGTAACTTCCCTATTGCAACCCTTTAAAGATCAATTTAAGAATCCTAGATTACATTTAAAATAATA
>ML782787.1:61524-76026 GCA_009831015.1 Picea engelmannii
AGATTCCCCTGGAACGAGAAATCTTAGAGACGAATAATCAAAGCAGTCTTATATTCATCTGTCGAAATATCACATTACAAATTGAAAGAATAGAATACGTCCCGCTTCTCTGGAGTTGCTTCAATACCAAAAACTTGCCTCCTCTCGAAGGGTGATTTCTCCTGAATTTAAAGGGGAAACCCCTTCGATACAATCATTACAATGCATCTCAATCCAATCCTAGATCGGATCTTCTTTATAAATTAGCATAGGATGTCCTGATTTCACGCAACCGAATGCTGAATGAGGTATTGTTGTTATGGCTGGTGTAACAGCTTCTTCTCATCGTTGTTGATGTTGTTTCAGCCACGTGGTTATGCTCTGACTGTTGACTGCTGACTGTGACGGCTTCCTTGTGTTTCGGCATCGTCGGTTCTGGCAGTTTCTTTTGTGTTTCAGCATCTGCAACTCTGGACAGTGTGATAGCTCGTGTTTCAGCATCTTGCGACCTCAGACTGTGTAGCAGCTCCGTGTCTCAGCATCTGCAGCCTCGGACTGTGTAGCAGCTCCGTGTTTTAGCATCTGCGACCTCGGACTGTGTAGCAGCTCCGTGTTTCAGCATCGGTTCTGTGTTTCAGCAATAGGCCTTGAATGCTAATCTACAGTTTTGGACACTTGTGCATTTCTAATCAATGGTTAAGTACAAAAGTGATGTAAAATATTATGCAAAACAGATTAAACGTGTAGTAATGAGAAAGGACGTTGTATACCTTTGAGATGATCAGACAAAGTGATAGTGTAGGTTCAAATATGGATGATCAAGGGTATAATAATGGCAAAAAGTATAGGCAAAAAGGTGCATAGTGTGGTCCTAACACCACTCCGATCACGAAACGTCATCGAGTGACACAAGACTGACCTGACTCTAGGAGTTTTTGCTTCGGGAGTTTTAACTCCATTAATCCCCCAAATTCCTGAAGGCTGAAGTTCCAGGGCAGAGGATAGTCATCCAATCACCATGAATCAAGGACCGTTGATTTGGATATCGAAGCACTTGTGTGATTGGAGAGGGGTCATATTCCGATGGTCACATCATTGAAGAACTATAGAAGATAATTTGAAGCGGAAAGCCCCATTTCAGAGTTTCAGGGATCGGGACTTGGAGAGTAACTAAATCTTCACCACGGGGATCCTAAAATGCTGAAATATGAAATGGAAAAATGAACGCAAGATTCAATGAATTCAATTCAACAGTGCAGATGAATTTGGAAAAGATTAGAGGCCTACTGTTGCACCTCATAGTGTAACTTCTAGAAAGAAATGATGGTTTCTACCAGAGGATGAGCTCCTCTATGACAGATAAGATGAAGAGTCTCAACTGCCAAAGAAGCTGAGGAATCTCGAGATAAAACCCAGTGATGATGGATGTGTGGGGAAAACAGCAGAGAAGCTTAAGAGTTACCATGATGATTAGGCAGAGCACTCTGAATGAGCAGGAGATGCAGAACAGAGTGAGAGAAGGTGGAACACAAGAGATGGGATAGCCGTGGAAGTGTAAAGTAGAGAAAACACCCCGATGTGGAGGAGATTGGTGGAGGTAGAGAATGCAAGAGAAAGAAGGAGATCACATGTAGAAGGTGCACAAAGAGTATAAGAATGTTGAACAAATAAGAAAGGGGTGTGGCTATTGAGTGTGTTTGAGGTGTGAAGAAGGAGGAAGAGAAAAGTAGTAGAAATGCACAGAAGGAGAATGGTGCATTGAAGGGACATGGCACAGAGAGCATAAAAGGAAAAAGAACAAAAATTGTAAGGAGTGTGTATAAGACACTGATGCAGATAGAGAAGCACAGTGTAGCAGAATAGTGATGAGACTGGTAAGCCATTGAAGAAATTTATATCACTGTAATAAGTCTTAATAGAAAATATTTATATTTCAGGGTGGTAGGGAGGTTCCAGGGAGGACTGTTGTCCTCAGAGGTTCAAGTGGGTGCTTGAACAAAGGGAGTTGTAGCTTCCATCTGGCTGCAGCCAGAGAAACCAGGGTGGCAGGGTGGTGCAAGGGAGAACTATTGTTCTCTGTTATACAGGTTCGTGCCTGTGTGACTGGAAGTTGGTGCTTCCATCCAGTTGGTGTTGGAACACTTAGGGAGTTGGTGCTTCCTTCTTGTTGTTGCTATAGAAACCAGAGAGTTGGTGCTCTCAATAGGTAGCATCTTGCAAAATAGAGGTTGCAGCCTCATTATGAGTTGGTGCTCATATGTGTGATATTGTAAAGAATGTAAAGATTACTTATCATATAAAGAAGAAGAGATTTTTACCCTCTATGGGTTTCCTCAGGAAATATCTGTCTCTGAGTACCTCATATGTGTGACTGATATTGAATGTGCTATTACTTATTTCCCTGCATTATTGTGATTGTCATTGAGCACTTTGTAGAGAGTTTAAAATAAGCATAATTGTTTAAGCACGGTAACAACTAATTCAACCCCCCCCCTCTTAGTTGTCCAACAGAAGCTGTCGGATTCCTGTAACCATTTGCAGATGAAATTTTAGTGATAAAATATGCCTCCTGATGGATGAGGTTAGGAGCATACGTATAGCCAAAATTCATCAATGTTTCTTCTACTGAGAGTGTCATTGTAAGAGAGAGAAATAGTGAGAGTATCAAGAGGGACCTGTTGGAGGGAGAAGGGAACCTGTAGGACCCAACCTTCCATGAGGTGTGTAAAAATAAACTGTGTACAAATGGGGTGGGCATGCCTCATGCTTGTGTCATGTAACTCAAAAAGAATGGTGTTGTATAGTAACTAAAACAGTGTGTTGATGTAGACAACTGCAACGCCCTCGGGAGCAGTTGTGATAAAGGCAGAGGACAATTTTTAGGAGGAACATACTCTGAATAGTAGGAAATGACACCTATAATAAGTATCACAGATTCTGTAGGCGTTGATGGCCCAACCAAGTTCAGAGGTCTTCAGAAAATATAAGAAACAACTGCAATAGTCGCAAAGTAAGACCCACCGTAGCATGAGAAAGTGTTGAAGTCGAATGCTATGGGGGTCAATGACATCAGAGAGAAATTATGGTTCTCCCTGTGTTTTCCAAGACCTCTCATTGGAAAGGTAATGAGAGTCAAGATACTATCACCCTTCTGGAAACTGTGTTGATGTCGACAAAAGGGGGACGCAACTCCAAAAAGCAAAGGCTTCATGAAATCTACTAGGTGAGGTTAGGAACTAATGAGGTACATGGACAAAATCAAGATGTATGAAGACTCAAGATTTCCCTTGGTTGGGGGTATATGCGAAGTATAAGTGGCCGCAACTGGTCAACTAGGTTGAGTGTCAGGGGGACAACAAGACATGGGATAAGTTGTGTTGGAGGCGGGACAAAGTGGACAAACTCAGAGAGTAGAGATAAGTGGCCTATGGGATACTCATAGTATATGAATGATGTCAATAGGAGTATATGATAAGGAGTGCCCCAACCAAGGGTGAAATGGGTTGTGTTTGCCAAAAAAGGGAAGAAGGTCACCAAAGGTGACGACAAAAATATATGTAAAGGTTGGAAACAACGAATTTTTACAATTTATAAAGAATAATTTGGGATGAGTGTACAAATATAGAAATGGGTGCCCCGATGTAATATGGTTGACCCAGTGAGGGCACAATGTACTTGGAGAAATGGTGAAGGTTGGGGGCCCCATGGGTGGGTTTTTGTATGAGGTAGATGAAATGGAGGGAAATTTGCGGATGGGAAAACTGATTGTGGATGAAATGGAGGGTTAATGATACTACAGAGGTGCAATCAAAAGAGAACCTTGAAGAGATAACTTGGGAGTCCATTTGGGAAAGATAGCAAAATGAGGAGAAGGAGTATGTGGCTGATTCACGACATGATGTAAGACTATTGGGACTCCCATCCTTAAAGGGTTGAAAAAATAGCATGAGTGTCAAAGTGCCAAAGGGTGCTATGAATGGGACAACTCATGTGGGGGAGAGTGCTACCGGGTGATAGTACCCAAAATTCAATGGAGGTGTCGGTACTGTAGAGCCGGAGATGGGGATCCTAAAGGCAAATTTCAGAGGGTGTGACTGGAGATGCAATTGAGATTCAGAGGGAATGATTACATGCCATTGTTGATTATATACCTGATGGGGTTGCGCTGATGTATGATGACCAAGTACCTACACACATGAGAACAAAATACCCAACGTGAACAATATCTAAAGAGAATCAAACATACAAGAATTTATTTGATAATTTTGAACATGAGCATGCATACCTAGACAGGGTATGAAAAAATGGTGCCCCGGGGGATAAGGATAAAAAATGGCCTGGGGACTATCTTGATGTAGATGACAGGATGTTGATCCCGTGGCTGAAGACGGATCAAAAAATGGACACCCGAAGCTCCCAGAATGGGGTTTGGAAGTTTGTCGAAAAGGGCTATAGATAGTTGTAGGGCCCACATTGCCACCTTATTTGTACTTGCTGTCAGAGTGACTGGACACGAGGTATTCAAAGGAGATTTGGAGATAAATCCTCAGATAAGTCATTCAAGAACCATGGAGGATTAGGGAGTGCCTCTGGTTCAGGAGAAATGATATGAAGAACCTCTAGTGACGAGGTAAGGTTAATCATTGATTCTGTAGGGGATGCAGAGGTTTGAATCAGGGTTGATTGGCATTGCCCGTATTCAATGATCATAATACATTGGTATGTAAAATGATACAAGGATTTTCATAGAGAGCAAGGGAATCTCATACATTCATTGACTGAAGTCGTGACATAATGGATGTCGGTGATGTTTGGTAGGGATGATGTAGCTAGATTGGGTTCTTTCTAGAAGATTTCACGTACTGTGACTAATGTCTACTGGAATTGAGGTAGTGATGGGCAATGGTGTGTATAATGTCCATATTCGGAACATATGGCGCAAGCGAATTTGGTTCATAGCCCTTTTCTACTTGTGTTAGGGGAGGTAGTGGTAGTACTTTCTACAGTGGCGAGCAGTAATGGTGTTTGATTGAGTGGAATTAGGTTACGTAACTCGGGTAGAGATGGGCATTTGTTGGTTGGGTGTCCATCTTTATCACATAGTGTGTAAGGAGGTTGGATGTGCAGGGGGAGTGGAGTTGTCGGCTCCTTCTTCTTTCACCTGCCCCCAGTTGTGGCAGGGAGGTTAGTGAGTGGGGGTGTAGAGGGTATGGTGGGAGTGAGTATGGGAATCATCATTGGGATTCCTTCCATTTGGGGGGGAAAGGATGGTTGAGGAACCATCTCTGGTGGATGTAAATACCAAACTAGAATTTCCAACACCATATTAGGGAGGGTAAGCATTGCGGATACTTGAAATGCTTGTACACCTGGTGGAGGGTAGAAGAAGGGGATTTGAGTGATGGCTTGGGGAACTGTCTCCCAAACTGGGATATGGCCTTGGGGAGAGGTGAAATCGTAAACTGGTGGAGTCTACAAGTTCGCAGGAGGCTCATGAGGGGGGAGCTTTGCGACTAGTGGGATGTCAGATATGATAGAAGCCTCCCTAGGAGGAAGGGTATCCTCCATCCTCCATGTCAGTTCCTTTGGATGATACGATGCATACCTGATTGGAAGGATGAAGGAGCGGTGGTGCACCATGGTAAGTTCCTAATAGTGATTGGTCTTTGAAAATCCTGGTACACATTTCGATGAGTGGGTATGCTTCATGATTAGTGTGGATGAGAGGGAGAATGTTATCAATGTTGGTAGAAGGGTTAGGCTTATAATGTCAAACTTGGTCAATGGTAATGATCTTCCCGTTATGGGGGAACATCATGGTTCTAAATACGGAAGAGGCAACTGCCTTCATAGTGTACATGTAGCTACGACCAAACAAGATATTATAATCGAGTGGGGCATTGATAACTTCAATGTCAATGAGAATGGTCTTGCCCCCGAGTTATACAGGGACATTTTGGAAGAGTCGTTCAGGAGAATATGGTCGTCCATCATAAGCTCTTAAGGTAATGGAAGATGGTATGAGTTCAGGGGAACCAAGTTTCTACCATACAGACTTGGACATAATGCATGTGGATGCGCCTTCATCGATGATGCACCGATGAACTGTAATGTTCTAAATTTTCATTGGGATTTGAAAAGTGATTAGAGCGGGAAGGCGAGGTTCTTCGCTATCGAGATCAAATGTGATGAGTTGAGTATCTGCGGGGTCGACTGCCCCCAAGGCAGAAAGTAATGATTTCCATTGAGAGGGACAAGTTTGAAGGACTTCTAAGACTGACATGGCAGCCGGGGATTGTGCTAAGTCATCGACCAAACTATAATTATGAGTCTCCCTAGCTTGTGGGTTGTGGACATTCTTGCGCAATGGGATGCGAGGGATGCGAAGAGGTGTTTCTGTGTTAGGGTGAGGAATTACCAATAGGGGTCTCGTTGGTGCTGGGATTGTTTCTGGGGAAATGGGAGGAGACTTAGCGGGTGCACGGTATTGATGACTGCATGTTTGTAGAAGGATTTATTCCTCACTGGTGAGGAGGATAGTATGATCTGCGGGATTGTTTGGATTGAGATATTGTCCCAACTGTGATGGGGTAGGAAAGAGGTTAAGGGGTTTTGCAGCATGGATGGGGGTGGTTGTTGCATGTATTTTTGTGGGTCTTGCTGAGGGGCAGGTGGTGTTGGAGGGTGTGGTACACTTCCTGAGCCTTTCATCCGTTTAAAATCAATGATTTGGGGGAAATGATGAGTATAATGACCAAATTCACTGCAAAGGGCACAAGGGAAGGTGGTTCTAATAGTATTTTTATTTCTCCCTTGACGCCTGTTGTTATTGCCCCCCTGGGGGTTCTGATTCCCTTGATTTTGGTTGCCCCCAGTAGGTTGGTTTTGTTGGGGGTGATTCCCACCTTGACCTGGGTTTCTATTGTTCCCATTTTTTCCTTTCTTTTTGGCATTATTCGACTGATGGGTTGGATTTTCCGTATTCAACTGTTCAAAATTTTGATATTGTTGAAGGGGAGAGGGTTGAACAAAATTCACCCCAGCGTGAGGGTGTGAGGGAGCCATGGGCTATGGAGGACCAGGAAATGGAAAGTACGTATTCTGTGGGCGTAATGATTCGTAAGGTACTTAGGAAGGCATGGCACTTTCGCTAGTACTTAGTGTATAAGTTGTGGTAGAGGTAGTACCAGAACTTGTTTGGATAGGTGGGTGTATTGTGGGTGCAGGCGGTGGCCCACTGATGGGTGGAGGAGGTGAAATAGGGTATGGTTGTTGATAACGGGGGGAGGGTAATAAGAGGTTCTCCCATATGCCAGCAGATATTGAGGTGTGCCATACATCGGTGGGTGTTGGGGTTGTGGATTGTGATGCATGGTGTTACCAATCAATCTGTCTACTGAGTGAGACATCTCGGGTTTGTCTTGGTCGAATGGTACAGGTTTTGGGAGGTCAGGAAGTATTGTGTACAAGTACCCTGATTGTGAATAGATGAGGTCGTATTGTTGATCCTTACTGATGGCCTCTTCTTCCAATTGAGGGAAGGTGGAAGCCACATCTTTACCGAGGAGAGAGACAAGTGATCTGAGAAACCAGTCAAGACACTGTTGTTTGGTGGTTTTGGCTTTTCATAAACTACGTCATCGACGCCACTCGTGAATGTGATCAGCGATATGTGTGGATAAGGTTTGTTTAAAATTAGAAAATAGTTCAAGACCATTTTCATGGCGGATTGATAATTGGAAGAAGGTCAAAAATGATTTGGCCAAGGACTCGAAATTTGCATGGGACCTCGATTTTTTGTCTATATACCATTTGGCGGATGGGCCAGTGAGTGTGCATTGAAATAATAATAGTCGGATGGAATCATCCATAATGTTGTTGGAAGAGAACCATAAGTGGAAATTCATGACATGGTTGGTGGGGTCATCTCCTGCCTTCCCTTCAAACTTGGGGATATCTGAAGGTAGTTTGGTAGGCATTGTAGGCCATGTGGGGTCATGCAATATAGGGTCATTTGTGAGTTTTCTTAGATCTGGTATGTTAAGAGAATCCAAATATGGCATCTGGAGTGGTGGCGGAAGATTAGTTCCAACCATGGTGTGAGTGTTCTATGAACCTGACCCTTGAGGGGGGCTAGGTGGGTTGGTACTTCCCCCTTGAGAGGAAGTTGGCCCCCTTCTTCCATGTAAAGGAGAGTGATTGTATAGTGGCCCTTGGGAAGTGGACCCAAGTAAGGTGAAACCAAACAAAGTTGATCCTAAGACAGTGGCACTCACAAGAGTGTGAGAAGGTGGGGCCGATGAGTTGGCAAGACTAGTAAATCCCCCTAAAATAGGAGGGAGGTTTAGAAAGTGTCTGGAACGACGGGGGTTCTATGGGTCCCCTATGATGTATGACTAGCTGAGTGGATGTGTGGGAATTGTGGTGAGAGTAATAAATAAACAAAGCTTTTGTTGCAATTTTTGAACTTTACACGATATATATCTAAATCAAATGTAATCAGAAGTGCATCATACATAAAGCATTTTGAAAAAGAAGCATATATGTGGATAAGTGGGTTTTTTCCACGTGGGGGATCAAAGAAAACAAATGCTCGTGTCCTAAAAGATGTAACATCCTTCCTCTCAAATAGCACTGGACCTTCCAATAGTACTCAACAGTGAGGTCTAAAGTCATCGGAAGAGAAACTAGTGAAGGATAAAGTAATCAGTTATAATGAGGGGTAAAGGGGGCATATCCTGAAAGAGCTGGTGATATTTCCCAATAGCCACACAAAATTCAATCAAGGTGCAATTGCAGCCCACAATTGCCACTTGGGCAGATGTCCTAAAATTTGGTCACTTGGTACCTCGGTCAAAGTGCGGCATTTAGATTTTCGTCCTAAGAAATGGGTCATGGGCTAGATCCCATCCAAGACATGGGTGCCTCAAGGGGGGACGCATAGAACAACCGGACCTCGACCTTCAACCCTTCATGAGTATCTCCCTACCTTATGGTGTTAGGAACACTTGACTTGGAGGATTTTTAGTTCCCTATTTGACAGCTTCTATTGTTTTGACAATGTGAGAACTAGATAACGGGGAGTTATTTGGATGCCTATCCTTGAAATCCTACCTAGACTAAAAAATTTCATTTGGCACCTCCTGTGGAGGAAAACTTAGTGAATTTTTAGAAAAATTTTAGATGTGGTTTGTTTGAGAGACTGGGGGTGTGATCCAGTCTCGTTGAAATTAAATGGGAGTGGATAGTTTCGTTAAGAAAAGGGTGGGGTGTTTCAAAATCCCTTTGGAGGAAACTTACTTTGACCTCCACGTTTCGAGATGAAAAGCATGTGAGTGATAAGTGACCTTTGTGTGTGAATGAGTGAAAGTGTGCCAATGTTTTAATGAATTAGGTGTCACCTTGTTGCATGTGGACTTCGCTTGGTCCTTACAAGTGTTGATTACCTAATTAACTAAATGCCTTTGGTACAACCTTGCGTAATTCAAAATTCCCTAGGAAACTAGCATGTAGACATGTGTATCCTTTACTATTCCTTTAACTCCCTATTGTGATTTAATCTAAGAAATCTTTTGAAACTATCCTAGATTGTAATCATGTGGGCATGTATGGGCCTGTTATAAAACCTTTAAACTTCCCTAGTGATTTAATATAAGAAAGTAAATTTCAACACTATCCTATCTTTGTAGCATGTGGGCATGTATGGGCCCGTTACAATCTTGAGATGTGTTTGAAAAATAAACTAAGAGGAGTCCCGAGGGGTGCTTTTTTCCTCTCCTAAAAGTTTTGGTCTTTTTAAGGGAGATGAAATTTTCCTACAACCATTTTTTGATTCTCAAGGTTGCTTTGAAGCACGAGAGAAGAGCATACTAAACAATTGTTATCCAACTTCTAGTCACAATTCAAGTTTTATGTGATTATAAATGATTCCAACTTATACTTTTAGTCAAAGCAAGCCATCCATGTGGAAAAATGAAAGCAAAAGAGGAAATAATGATTTTAAGCCCCCTAAGTGCCTATGTGTTTTGACTAATCCCTTTATATGGAGAGGGAACTAAGTGTGGTGTAGATTACAACATGCATGAAATCATTTTTAAGAAGGCTAGGGGCCTTCCCCAAATCACAAAAAAGCTTACAATGTGTATTTTTCTGCACAGGTGCGCGGGTCTCAGAGTAGACAGAGGTGCACTAAGAGCCTGTGCATAAACCGAAGCAAGCTTTTGGGTGCAGGTGCACAAAACAACACTGTAATTTTGGCACATGTGCGCACGATGAACGACTATGGGCCAATAAACCCATGCACAACTGACACACGGTCGTGAAAAAAAAATCGGATGGAATTCTCTCAATTCAGCTTTGAATTGGATGTTTTGCAGGTCGGCTTGGGCCAATTAAGGTACCTGCAGGTTAAATAAACCAAAAGAAGAGCTATAAAAACCCAAATAGGGTAGGAAATTGATAGCTTTCCCCAGTGGAGTCGCCAATCTATTGCACCTCTTTCGCCACCTAAATGAGAAAAATAGAGGTGCTTACAAGCTTAGTTGGGTTAGCTAAGAAAGACAGTTGTAAAGGAAAGGGTTAGAAAAAGAAATATAAAATAACAAGCTAAGAATTAAACTAAGAAATAAAAGAACAACTAAACTATTGAGCATAAGGACATAAGAACAAAAAACCAATAAGACTCATGTCACCAATGGCAAGGATTATATTAGTGAAAGAAAACACTAAGAAGAAAGAGGACTTTGGGTCCCTTCTTCCTGCAAGGGAGGGCTCTTGGACCCCCACAACTAAGCTCCTCTTACAACTTTGAAAGAAATGGTGAAAGAATCCCAAGCTAATCCACTCAAGAGGTGATATGGATTGCCCAATGTAATGATGCTAGTATACTCTTGATGAGAAAAGAGGATTCCCCAAGAGAATAGCAACAGCATAACCTTGCAAATGAATTCCTTCAAAATGAAGTGCACCCATGGCTTTATTTTATAGCACCACTTTGAGGTATTGTGCAACCAACTTATAGTGTCAAAAGAGGATATTTAGGGCATTTTTAGGTCTTTGACCAGCCACCCAGTCAGATTCAGCCGATATTTCGATGTCAAATCAACTTGGAAGCTGAACCACAAGTGGGTGGGAGGCTGACCAATTGTAACAATCCTAGATGAATACATGCTTAGGGATTATTAAGTAAAAATTATTAAGATAATTAATTGTCCTAATATGGTTTTAATTAAACAATGATTAGTATTAATAATATTAATTGATTATTTATTTATTAATTAATTGTTTTTAACTTTTGATTAATTAATTAATTAATTATTACATATCACACTCAATGATATTGGTAATAATTTAAGGGGGCTTAATAATTTTAAATTGTTTAATTAAAACACTTTACGTATGCGGGAGAGGATAATACATTAAAGAAAGGGATAAGATATTAATGAAGGGGGGATAAGACATTAAAGAAAGGGATAAGATATTAATGAAGGGGGGATAAGACATTAAAGAATGGGATAAGATATTAGGTAGGGAGTAAATGAAGGGAAGTCGGGAAGGAGGGATAAGGAAGGGAAGGAGTTTGATGGGAGGTTATTCTACGGGAGTTGGGGATGGATTTTGGGAGCTCTGAGTATTGCAGAGAAAAGTGAAAACTTGGGAGTGAGATTGTATCAGTGCACCGAGGTTGTTGGGGGTTTTGGGCACGGAGGGCTAGGATATCCGTTGATATCCTAGAGCTAGGGAGCTACCTAGTTGGCAGGGAGGAATGGTTTTGGGGCAGTGTTTCACGGTGCAACAGCGGTCGAGAAGGCATTGGGACAACGGATGGCTATTAGCATTAGGTTCAGGTATTTCAAATGATGTATTTTTTTAATCTATGATAAAAATTTATTATTATTGAAAATTGTAGGCGAATGTGCTAACTTATAGAAATTTCTTGAATTTTATGATTATGTTGTAAAATTAAAATGATTGTTTATTTGATATGGTTATTACATTTGGTATCAAAGCCCTAGTTCAAAATCTAGAACCAAGGGCCTACCTACCCACCCAGAAAATTAAATACCCTGAAACTCTCTAAAATTAGATATAAATCTGAGCTCCAAGCTCCAGTTCCACCTGACCTACAAGCCAAAAACACAATTTTTTTTTATTATTTCATTTTACACAGGTATATATATATAAACATAATGCCCAATTGAAACTATTATAATTTTTTTTTCATATTGAAAGTAACAAGCAATAAAAAAAAAAAAATTTTAGCGCTTGAACTCTGGTGTCAATTTCAATCTGATTTCCATTATTTATATTTAAATCTAGTTTTGGGCAGAGAAAAATTATATATTTTGTGTTATAAATGCCATAAACTATAATTAATAAATCGACTATACTATAAATAAATAAAATTATACTACTATACCAAAAAAAAAAAATCGACTATACTACATGGAAGTAGAGTAGTTTTACCTGTTAGCCATAGGTTTACAGATCCAAGGATAAAACACCAATTGATCCTCCACATAATACAGACCTCCACCACCACTAATGATCCTCAACAACAAGCTGGAAGTAAGTCAACATAATTGTAATAAATGTTGTTACAATAATAAGGATAAGAAAATAAAAAAAAAAGGATAAAAGTAAAATAAATAACAAAAATAAAGTAAAAAAATAAAGAAATAAATGAAGAATAAAGAAGGTGAAAAAAAAAGAAAAAGAGGAGAATGCCAACAGCTGCAAATTTATCCATCATGTGTTTCATATGTAATCGATGAATCTTCAAAGGCTTCAACATAGACTCCACTGCTCCTGTTGTCAACCTCTCGTCCTAGTATGTATAGTTCAAACATCCAAATCTTCCTGTTTTCTGAAGCTGCTCAACGAACATCTTCACTTGCATAGCCTACTTGTGATCCCTGAAAGTAATACAAAGGAAGGGGATAACCAATAACAAAGCCCACCAAAGAGAATCGTCTTACCAACTCTTGCAATTTGTCAGAGATTGAGTTGATATTTGATTGGCTTTGGACCTCCTACAACATGTAGATTTGTTTTCAACAAGATTACAGAGGAGGTGGTGGCCTAAGTTTCTAATACCTTTCTTGATGGACTACTCCATAGATCCGCTTCCCATAATCTTCTCGTTTCATATTCAGTTGACGATAGAAATTCCTAATAAACGTTTCGGCTTTTACATTGAGTTCATCAGTGCACAGTCCATCGTCGCGACTCTGCTCAGACTCCATATTCATGTTCATGCCGTCGGCTTCTTGGGGGCCATCGAAAACCTCAACAAAGAACAGACGAGGAGCAGCTGCACACTGTTCCAGGGAACTTCTCCAATCATTATTTTCATTTCCTTTTGAATTCGGCGTTTGGGAAAACAATGAAGGCAAAGATTGGAAATTGTGTAGTTTGTTGCAACAGATATGAATCGTCCTCTGGATTTCATTTGCAAGTTTCTGAACCTTGAACCCTAATTTTCCGATGAAATATTCTTTAGAACATACTTTGATCAACGGACTGGACGGACGAAGAATCCCAGACTTAATTGCAAGACTGGCGATGACGAGATTGAGAAGAATATACATATAAAATGGGCAGGGGCTGATCCAGCAGCTTTGCTTGGAGTTCAAAATGCCCATAACAACAACAACAAATTCTGTAGCTGACTAGAGCCGATGAGTAACAAAGGAAATAAAGGCAAGGAAAATGGAGAACAGAAGCCCACAAGGTGGCAGGAATAAACCCACAGGGTGAGAAAGAGAGAGAGACATGTATGTTGTTTGCACTCTTTGCTTGCTCCAATCACTCTTATTTTCTGCAGTAATGAAATAGTTTGTGTGTCCACAATTTGAACTCCCTGTTCTCTTGCAAATTCTTCAGCCCCATTAAAATCCAGGTAGACATGTGGAGACTTTTCCATGACAAGTCGAGCAAGGGAAATAGGATTTTAACAGTAGAAAGGCCCGAAACTGCTCCACATTTATTTATGAAACCATCCATAATGCTTTCTCCCATTTCCACTGTGCCTTTTGTAGACAATGTTGAGCCACAACCTGAATTGAAAATTGGATTGGTCTCAAGATCCCTTACCAGAAGCTCAACAACGTTGATGGCGGGCATTACCAACACTAGCGCCAAGAGAAGAGAAAAGAGGCAAGAGGCGGAAGTGAGGCAGCGTTAGGATTAAGGAACAGATTAGGTGTTTGGTATTGAGAGCCGGAGGTCGGGCACGTGGGCCTCATGCCAGAAGCTCGACCTTAAAGGATGCCAGCAAATGCCACGGATATATTCTTTATATATATTAATGTTTGGTTTTAATAAATTGTTTAAAAGTATTAATACATTTTTTTTAATTAAATTATCATTTTATATATATATATATATATATATATATATATATATATATAATGATGAGTTTTTATTTAAATAATTTAATAAAATAGGGCTAAGTATAAATTTAAATGGAGTCCGTGAGATTTGAACCCTGAACCTCCCCACCGGTCAAGTCTTTATAAAATC
>ML782787.1:88350-109904 GCA_009831015.1 Picea engelmannii
TGGAGGTTAATCCTTCTGAGGCTTTAATACTTGGCAGATTTTGGTGATACAATCCCTTAAACTTCTCCATTTCTTTTCTGGTTTTTACTATCTCTTCTTCTAAGGCTTCACACCTTGCTTTCTTCTCTGACAACTATTGTTTCAATATGTCTTCTATTTTCTTTGCCTCTTCTAATTCCACTTTCAGCAAGGCAAAGTATCCATCAAGCTATTTACTGTCTTTCTCGAACTGTATCAGCGATTGTTTTTGCTTTCTATTCTTAATTATGAGCCTATCAATCTCTTCTAGTGCACTGATTAGTTCTCCTTCCATATCAACCATGGCTTATTCATCATTATCATCGTTGCCTATGCTTTTATTATCATAATCCTCTTTGGCCATAAGCATGAATTCATTTACCTTATCTTCACAGGAAGAGTCACTATCGATGTCTTCTGAGGAATTGTCATTATTTGCACACAAACTTTTCTTCTTACTATATTTCTTGAATTTGTACTTATTTTCATCATCAGAGTTCTGGTCCTTTTTATGATGGGGACACTTAGATGCAAAATGACCTATCTTACCACAGTTAAAGAATTTGAAGGGAAACTTGCCTTCATATTTTCCTGATCCTTTCTTTAATCTTCTCACAAATTTTTCCTCAATATCATCTAATTTTGAATCAGTATTATTGTCCACTTTAAATGATGCTTCTCTAGTAATGGATTTATCTTTTCTAATTCTCATTTCATATGCAGTTAAAGTTACTAGAATTTGATCAATGGAAAAAGTTTTAAGATCATTTAGTTCTTCTATTGTAGATACTTTTGGATTAAATTTATCAAGCAGAGATCTTAAAATCTTCTGAACTAAGAGTGATTCTTCAAACTTCTCACCAAGACCCTTCATGGAATTCACAAGTTCTTCAACTCTTAAAAAATACTTGCTAACTGTTTCATCTTCATTCATCTTTAGTTGTTCAAACATCAACCTAAATGTTTGAAGTTTGGCATCTTTTACTTTCTCATTTCCTTCATAGCTGCTAATAAGTTTATCCCACATTTCTTTGGTAGTTTGAAGATACATCACCTTTACAAACTCGGCTTCTGCAAGTCCATTCAAGATAGCATTCGTTCCCTTAGCATTAAATCTAAATTCTAAGTTATCATCCTTGGAATCTAGCACAACAAGATTTATGTATCCAGTCTCTACCACATCCCAAACATCAACACCTAAGGCCATTAGGTATGTTCTCATTCTAACCTTCCAAAAGGAAAAATTTGTTCCATCAAACAGAGGAGGCTCACTGGTCGAAGTCCCTTCATGAATTGCCATGTTTAAGCCTACAGATCTACCTTATAGATCTATATATTTTCACAAGGAAACCCAAAAAGGGAGAAAACCTCTTCTTCTTCGAAATGATAGGTAGTCTTTTAAGTTATGTACATCATCTATAATTGAGCACCAACTCAATGTGAGGATGCTACCTTTGTTTTACAAGCTCCAACTTGTTTGAGAGCACCAACTCTCTGGTTTCTATAGCACCCACTAGAAGGAAGCAACAACTCCCTAAGTGTTGTGGCACAAACTGGATGGAAGCACCAACTTCCAATCACATAGACACCAACCTGTATAATAGAGAACAACTGTTCTCCCTTGCACCACCCTGCCACCCTGGTTTTTCTGGCTGCAACTGGATGGAAGCTACAACTCCCTGTGTCCAAGCACCCACTTGAACCTCTGAGGACAACAGTCCTCCCTAGCACCACCCTACCTCCCTGATTATAAATAAATGATTGAATAACCAACAACACAGATAAATCGATTCTTACCACTTCTTCTCTGTTCTGTAGATCTGGTCTGCTTCTGACTGTTCTCCAATTCTTCTCTTCCTCTGTCTGTTCTGCAATTCTTCTCTGCTTCAAGTTGTTCTACAATTCTGCTCTTGCTTCTATCTATTCCTCATCTGTTACTCATCTCTAAGTTTATATCACACTGCACATACTATCGGTCTCACACTGTGCATACTGTAATTTTCCCTTTCTTACAGTTCAGCTCATTTTTCATTCAGGACGACCAACCTTTCACAGTCATCTCATATCTTCTTTTATTCACACACGCCTCACCAATTGAATTGCCAACCGATCAAGAATCATGAATCAGTTTTGGTAACTGAATCGTAACTGATCAATTAACTATGAGGTGAAATAGTAGCCCTCCGATCATATTCAAATTCACTTGCACCATTGGATTACAAGAAACAAAATGTCTTTTGCATTTCGTATTTTGGCAATTCACGATTTCACATGTCACGAATTCATGTTGCGAAGCATATAGACTCTCCAAGTCATGATCCCAGAAATGGTTCCAAATCAATGGTCCACAAAACTTCATAATCTGATCCCTTCTTTTCCTAATCAAATGGCTGACGGGATTTCGGTGTTTTCCCCTTCGAGTCTTCGAGACTCACAATAGTCCCTTTTGGAATTTCACGATTTTGGCAATTCTTGTGATGAGATATCTTGACGCTCCATGTTGCAATCCCTGAAACTCCAAAACTCCATGTCGCGATCCCCAAAATTCCATGTCATAATTTCTCATTTCGGCATTTCGCGATTTCTGTGGTGAAGTGTTTTGACACTCCAACTCCAACTCTCGGTAACCGAAACCTACACCAAAAGGTGTTTTTCTCATTTTGGCATTTCGACATTTCAGCATTCCTGTGCTAAAGTGTTTTGACACTCCAACTCCCGGTAACTGAAACCTACACCAAAAGGTGTATTTTTCATTTCAGCATTTCAGCATTCCTGTGGTGAAGTGTTTCGACACTCCAACTCCCAGTATCCGGAACTCTGAAATGGAGTTATTTCTCGGTCTGCGAAACTCTTTGTTGATGTGCCTGTTTTGGGATTTCGGCATTTCACATTTTGCGACTTCAGGACTCCTGTGAAGAAGAGTCTCGACTCTTGACTCCTCTAACTCCCAATATCCGAAACTTCGAAATGGAGTTATTTCCCAGTCTACGAAACTCTTTGTTGATGTGCTTGTTTTAGGATTTTGGCGTTTTGCATTTCACGACTTCGGGACTCCTGTGATGAAGAGTCGAGACTCTTGACTCCTCCAACTCCCGGTACCCAAAACTCTGATTTCCTGGTCTGGGAAAATTTGAAATGGAGTCTTTGACATGCTCCGATCTATTGCATTTCGGGATTTTCTACTGTGAGTTGCTTCCTTGACTCCTGGAGTTTACGGTTCTAATCTTTCCATGCATTCATCACTGCGTTGTTGGTCTTACCACTTTCTCTTGTTCATCATCGTCGGGCTGAGCTTGCCATCAATGACAAACAAATACTCTGCCTTCTATCTACCCATAATAAATATGCCAACAGGTCTGTAGCCTTAAAACAAGACAACTAGGTTTTCTTCCAGGGAATTCCTTAGCAAGATGTCCTAGTCTTCTGCAACTGTAACAGAGGGTTAATCCTCTCTTTCTTTTAAATGATCCCTAGCTTCTTATGTGTTGTGCACTATGATCATGGTAGCTAACCTGCAACAAATTCTTTCTAGGATCATGCGTCCATTTGTTAGTCCAAACATTCTTTCTATGCATAGGTATAACATATCTTTCATTATTCTTATCAGATCTATTCATATAAAATCTTATTTCATCTATTAATACCCTAGCTTTCAAACTAGGACAAAATCTATCACATATACCTAGATACATACTCTAGAAACAAAAATTTTCACTTATCTTACTTTTTCAGAGCACAAAGCTTTCAGATCTAGACTTTTTTTGTTATTCTTACATTTATCAGAGCACATAACTTATAGATCTTACCTCTTTTAATCAGAACTTCTATTTTTTACCTTTCTTGGAGCGCAAAGCTTTCAGGTCCTGCTTCTTTTCTATAGATCCGACCTCTTTTCTTCAGATCGGGGTTCTTTCTTTCAGATCTTGCCTTCTTTCTTTCATATCCAGCCTTCTTTTCTTAGCACAGAGCTTATAAACCAAGTAGGGTACTGCACACTAGGGTATAGATCCATGGACATACCTTTCACAATTTTAAGATAGATCTTTGCACAGAGCTTCCTCTTTCTCAGTTCCCAGCAATCATAGTTTTAGGTCCCTGCAACAGAACCATTTTTTGGCACAGGGGTAGACCCAGGGTTCAATGCTACAACAACGCACCAACAAAACCCTAATTATTGGCCCTTTCGGCAACACCTACGAAGAATATGAAGTCTCATGCGAGGTAGAGGCAGGGGTGGTTACAGGACTCAAGTGTCTGCAACCTTAGCTGGGACACAGATATGTGATTACTTGGTTAATATAGCACTTAGCACCATTGGTTCTTTAAATGAAATCAATAACTACTTTGTTGATACCACATAGCTTTGCAACATTCACAATGAAATAGAGTATTCAACCACTTAGAATTAACAAGTTATTCAGATCTACCAGATCAAGCACTTAGCATATATAAATATATTAGATCTAACATTCTACCCATCATTTTCACTAAGCATAAGCATCTATATTAGATCTATATAATCATCTCTAAGCACTTAGAAAACAATCACATCAAGTCGAAGCACAAAGCATAACACACATTATTTACATGGTTCACCCCCACCCTGGGGCTGCGTCCACCAACTCTTCTTCTTTATCGCCTTCATTCAAATAGGTTACAAGCACAAAGCCACCAAAACCCTACTCCACATAGGATAGGATATATGCACACCTCTCTAGATCCTCCTTCCTTGCCTTATAGCACAGAGCCTTCTATATCTTCACATAGGGACTTGCACTAAGCTCTCCAGGTCTATATAGAATGCACAAAGCCTTGGATCACACAAATCTCTCACTTGGCACTTAGCCTACATCACATAGATATAATATTCAACTATTCCACTACTTCTTACATTGCCTATCCTTCTATTTATACATACAAAAGCAGGCCTAAGCATGGGTAAACCCATGGGCCGACATTCCTTTCCCATTACATATTACCAAAACCCAAAAGGGACCTAAAACTGGGCTGAGATTCCCCAATATCCACTTCATCTGGTGTTCCATCTTCGAAAGTCTATCGAAGTCCCAAAAACAATCAAACATGACCAAGAAACTCCCCAAAACTTGGTCAAGGGCCAACAGTTTTAGTATTTTCTTTCACTGTCATGTTTCCTCTTATGTTGAAATTCTCGTGCATGGATGATCCAGATGATGTGTTGTAGTTGTATTGTAATGGAGGTTTTATTATAATGTTGTTGTGATATATTTTAGTATCTTAAACTTAAGTTCAAGAGTTCTCGTGTGCCTGAGTTTCTCTGCACCAAGTTGCTTGAAGGTCGAATGCTCATGGAAGAATTGTCCACTTTCCTCACTAATTCTTCCTCCTTATCACCTTTATCCTTAAACCACTGACTAAAGTTAATGAGAACCTCATTTTCTTATGCATTTCTAGCCTATTTTTATGTTTTTAAACATTCCTATGTTGATCTTTGTCCATTTGACCTCCACTCATAAACCTACCTCCAGAAACATTTTGATGGGTGTTGGGCTTATCCTCCTGCAATCTATGGTTGACTCTCAATGCTAACATTATTGGCACCATTTTCGAGGAATGAATTGAAGATATTTCCCTGGGATTGAATGACAAATAAATTTTGATTCTGAAGGTGCATAAGAAATCAGTACCTTGAAGATTGCATCTTGCACCTGGCAACTCCATTATTTCAGTTGTGGCTCCTAAAAGAAGACACATGAGGTCTACTCCACATCTACCTATGGAAACACTTGAAGCTGACCAAGAGAATATTATCAAGAAAGGAAAGCTCTCTTAGAAGTATTTTCAGTTTTTGTTCCATATTGAAAATCTCCCTGGGAAGAACGACACTGCACAATTCCAGCTTTAGATGGTGACTGAAGTTGGACACCTTTAAGACTGCACATTCTCCATGGTGAATGTAAAGGAGTGAGACAAGTTAATTGGCTATGGAGGCTATCCTGGCCAGGAGGTTTTATCCACTCAATTTATCATCCAGAGTTGGTTATCCACATCCTGTTCCTCAAATTGATGAATGGCAAGATATGCTGCCAAGATTTTATGAAGGTGAGAATGACAACCCTATTGAGCATGTTCTATAATTTCATGATTTGATGTAGAATCTTGAAATCCAACATGAATACATACGTATAAAGTTGTTTATGTACTCTCTTCAAGAATATGCTCGTATTTGGTATCACTCTCTTGAGCTTTCTAGTATCTCTTCACTCAAAGAGTTTCATGTAGTTTTCAATATTCATTGTCAAAAATTTCATTCCTCTGAGTTAATTTGTCATAGTTGTTGTGAGGAGTATAAAGAATATGTTCAGTATATAATTTATTATTATGAAGGTTTTGAGGATGAAGAATATTCCTTGGATGAGGAATCAACTCTTTCTCTTCCCTGTTCATCTACATCATATGAAAACTTTGTTTGTTGTCTCAATAAGGAAAGTGCATACATTGAGTCAGTTCTAGAAGCTAATACTCTTTGTAACCTCGTCTCTAAAAAAAATAGATAGGAGAAGCCTATTTTTGACTCATATGGCGATGATCATATATTTCTTCCTGGATTGAATTTTGAAAGGCAGGTTGTGTTTAATAATGAAGAACAATTTTCTCATGTTGGGCAGAAGATACCTCTTGGTATGTCATTCGATACTCCTCCTTTATTTGATCATTATGGAGACAATGATGAATATGCTGAGGTGTTTTTTGTCTTAAAAGAAAAAATCATTAGCGACCAACCTTCTAATGAAAATGAAATCTTTTACCAAGAGAAGCATGATAAAGAAAAAGATCCATTCATTGATATACATGAGGAGATTTTTTTCCATCAGCTAGCAGACGTTATCAAAGAAGATAAAAGAGAAGTGGATTAGGAGCCCACATCAACCATTCACTCACCTGTGCTTTCCACATACATTCAACCATATGTGAGCATTTGTAAAGCATAGAAGGATTTATGTTACCAACCTAGTATGTTTTATCACCTATTTTATGACCATGTAGGGGAGTACATGGAGTTGCATTTCCTCAATGTATTGAAGCCTTCAAGCTTTATCTTACCTTCATCATTGGGAGGTAATATAAAGAATGTTATTAATTTTTTGTCACAGTTTTATTGTCCCTTGCTGATCAATGACAGAATAAATAAGTTTTCAGTTAGAAAGTGACTTGAATGGCTCTGGTGGAAGTTTGTTTTCACCTAGCGCATTGTAAAAATCGGTTAGTTTAGGATTGTACATAAATAAGATCCTTCTGGAGGATGTGTGTTTGTTTTCCTTTTAAGTTGAGTAGTGTACATGTCAGCCTATTGTCTTCAACAAAATGTATTTGAACTCGACTCCACAACCCAATAACTAAGGAACTGAAACTACTTTTTCTTGGAATCTCACAGGGAGCATGCCATCTCTTATGGAGCCAATTTTATCACATGAAGTTGTCAAGGGTCACCTGTAATTGTTGTTAATACCTAATTCTGCACCATTGCCTCATCTCTCAATTTTTTGTATGTCGGTCCTAGAATTTTTCCCTTCTGACAGGTAAATTCGATTTCTTTTTTGTTTAAGGACCTGGTTTCCCTTGGTGCCTCACTTGACTGAGTCTTGGCCCCAAGTTTTTCTATTTCTCTCAAAGGATAAACACTTATCAACATTCGGGTTCAAGGTATTGTTCGTCTAGTTTTCCTGAGCTCACAACAAGTCATGCAAGCCCTTTGTGGATACAGGTGACAGCCATGAGCACAAAGCACAATGGCCAAAGGCAGTCCATTTGGGATGAAATACAAGTAGTGAGCAAGTTCATGTTTCAACAATGGAGATCCAAAGGCCATTCAAATCAACGACCATGCTTCATTTCGATTCCACAACATGATCAAGCGTTAAAATACTTAAGTGGGATGAAATCTAAACCATGGTATTGTGGGAGAGATACGTGGCGGAAGGTGGTGCGTTTCGAGCCCAAAATCGGTGTGGGTCCAAACCTCATTCGACGGACCTGAAATCATGCGCTCATTCAACGTCGAATCCAATGGCAGCACATGGTCTCCTGTTAGTCATTAAGCTTTGTCCCATTCCCAAGGAGAAATCAGTTAATGAGAAAGGACCAGTAGTTGAAACCTTGGCTCACTCCATAAATATAAGGCATGGAGGGTCTAGTCGTGGAGACAAAACTGTCAGCCTGAGGTACCATGATAGATGGTTTTTCCTTCAAGCCCATGTTGATATGAGCTTACATCTGACAGAAGGATACACACACAGTCTGACAGAAAGATGCAAATATGAAGAGCCTTGAATGAGATGGTCATATGACTCTCTTAGCGGTTGTCCATTGTTTTGGATATAAATACATTAGTTGAAGAATAGGTTATGGTCGATGGTTGAGAAGAGCTCCTTATTTGTAATAGTTTGATAGTAGAGTTGTTATTTGGTTATGTATGAGACCTAAGACTTTCTCATTAATAGAAGTCAATTTCTTTCATCATCTTGTTTCCCCTTGTGCTAAAACACTCGTGCATGGATGATATAGACGAAATGTTGTAGTTTTATTGTGATGGAGGTTTGATTATAATGTTGCTATGATATTTTTAAATATTTTCTTTCACTATCATGTTTCCTCTTATGCTGAAATGCTCATGCATGGATGATCTATAAGAGATGTTGTAGTTGTATTGTAATGGAGGTTTGATTATAATATTGATGTGATATAATTTAGTATCTTAAAATTAAGTTCAAGAGTGCTCTTGTGCCTGAGTTTCTCTACACCAAGCTGCTTGAAGGCCAAATGATCATGGAAGACTTGTCCACTTTCCTCACTAAGTATTCCTCCTTCTCACCTTTAGCCTTAAACCATTGACGGAGGTTAATGAGAACCTCATTTGCTTATGCATTGCTAGCCCGATTTTCTGTGTTTAAACATTCTTATGATGAGCTTTGTCCATTTGACCTCCACTCATAAACCTACCTCCACAAGCATTTTGATGGGTGTTGGGCTTATCCTCCTGCAATTTGAGAGTGACTCTCATTGCTAATAGGTCCATCCAAAAAAAATTGAAGTGGAAGGTTTCTAGACGAGGAGCTAAATTTTCCTCCCAAGTAAGGAAAATTGGCCAATGATCTGAGCCATAGAAGGGGAGGAATTTTGTTGATATTTCTTGTTTAACTTGAAATAAGTATTTTTATGTCAAAAATATGTTTAGACAAACATAGATGTTTTTTGTAGCCCTTCTCCTCTTTCTCCAGGTGAATAGACCATTAAGGGTATGAATATCAATTAGTCTATTGCTCTCGATAAAATTGTGGAAGGATTCACTCTCACCCTCTAGACGCCCAACTCCACCTTTTTTCTCCTAGAGTGTAGTGATCACATTGAAATATCCCCTAATAACCCAAGTGTGGCCACGAAGTGTGGCACCGAGATGGTTAAGGGAATCACGAAAATGTTTCTTAAGATACAAATTTGGTGGACCATAGGCATTTGATATGAGGCCATGGGTTGAGATCCTATCCCCGCATAGATCATTGGGAGGATCACCAAGCCACTAGATGCAAATTCAGAATCTATCACTTCTACCTCTCACTCTTTCCATACTTTCTTTGATGTCTTTACCATGGTTTCTTTATCACACTTTGTTTCCTGGATCATTACTATCTCTTCCTTTTTCTGATTTATCATTTTTTTTTAGCATTCTGTGTTTGGATGGAGAATTAAAACCACGGACATTCCATGATATTAGCTTCATGATATCACTTATGTTTGGTTTTAAAGTACCTTTTTGGGATTCCTACCATTTGGCCCAAATCAACCAGGTGTGCTCTCGTTTCTTCAATCACCTGACTATATGGTTTTTTTCCCCTCCTTTTTTCCTCACTGAGTGTTTTATTTGGAATCTTAAGGGGATTGGTTTTGACCTCGAATCCACCAGGTTTACTTGATAATATCCCCAGGCCTATTTCCTTCCCACTGTTGTTTTGTAGTTCCTCCTAGATATTTCATGCATGCTCATTATTTCTGACCATTGCTTCTTGTTATCCATGGTCTTTCTTTCAAGTGTTTGTCTGTCTTTCATCCTTTTCCATATCTATCTCATAATCTCCTTCGTCTATATTTTATATGATTTTTTCCTCTTGATATTGTATTTCAATTTCTCTTTCTTTTGGTTCTAGTGATTTTCCTAGAGGATCTAGTGTTTCTTTTGTTTCTCATGATTTTTCTTTTGGATCTGGATCCGTTAGGGAATCCAAACTATTAACCTCATGTTTCTTTGGCTATTCCTGAATTTGATCTCCGTTATTTGAGATTATTTCCTCCAGGGATTTGAATTTATTTCTATCAGTACTCACTTCCTTGGTTATCTAGATTCCCTATCTTCGTGCCCCCCTTCATTTTCCTTGGATTTTAGTGAAACCTTCTGCATATATTTCTTCTTTCTTCTTATCATCATTTTGTTTTATGTTCATTGAATAATACCGAAATAAGTGACTATGTACATGGAATTTACTTCATATCAAGGGGATGTGTTCATATTCCACCGGCTAGCTCCATTCATTGACATGGTAGGATACTGTTACTTAGTTTGGGAGGGATCCTACTACATTCATGTAAATGCATATCCGGGCATATGAAGTGTATTTGGTAGCCTTTGTGATCTTAGAAATTTTAATGAATGATCCCAGGCTGTTACTTATGCCTTCCAATGTCTCCATTTCCCATCATTCTTGAGGTAATGAGTATATCCTTATCCAAATTGGGGTTACAGTGAAGTCTTCTTTCTCAAGGGAAAATATTTTCATCCAACAGCGAATATGAAGACCAACATAATTGAAAAAATAATTCCCTTCATAAAACACGTTGTTTCTGTCTATAGGATTAGCAAAGATGGTTGTAAAGAAACCTTTGGATCCTATATTTAGATCTACTTTCCCTTTTATCTTCCATCTGGATCTCACCCACCCATTGAGGGATTTTTATGATTACCAGATACCCATGAATTTTCCTATTAAAGTGTGATCCTTCATGTGTTGTATGTTGTTACCAATAATGGACGAAGTCACTTCATACCTTGGATTTTCCATTGTGCATGCATGACAACCATTCACCTTTGTTTTGTTGGATCCAGGAATTTGTTTTCCCCGTAGTACTTCCCTTTTCATCCTTGCCTACACCCCCAATTTTTGTATCCTCTGATAGATTTTTTGCTTTACCTAGCACCACATCCTTGGATGTCAGTTGTTCCCTCCATCCTCTATCACAGCATGATCATAGGACTCTATATTTCCTGACGATCCCACCCCTATCACCGCAATTTTTTGTTTGTTTGAGAAAAATAAGACCCTATCTCTAAAACCCTTACTCGTGACCTTGCAACTCTAAATTGTTTCACTCTCCATCGCTCCCCCCTATAATAACATTATTATTACAATATATGAAAGTGGCATAATTATTCAAACCACAATCATTTCATTCATCACGTTTATGTATTTTTTTTTGTAAACATGTTTAATCAACATATTGTATCTTGTTGGACAACAAACAATTTACCTTGAAGAATATTTAAACATTATATCACATTTTTTTTAAAAAAACTAGGAGATATTATATTAATAAATATTAATAAATGGGCCGGCCAAAACTCACATTGAAGTACAAAATAAACAACAAGTTTCAGCTTCAAATCCATTGTCCTTGACAGTTCTTATACTATCCTATAATTTCCTATGTTTACGTGGTCTTTGAAAAAATTGATTACAATCCAAAATTGTTGTGGATAACTATGATAAAATATGCCTATAATACACATAATCTTGTAATACATTAACTACCCGACTGGTTTTCTTCACTGGGTTCTTCATCTTCCATTTACTCCTCCTATGTTGGCTAATTCAAGTCAAGTCGGGAGTATTCTGTTGTTGGAGAAGACCCACTGTTGGATGGAGAATCCAGAAGAGTTGTAGGAGAATGCACCCACTAGAGCTGCAATTGTTCCACTTGACATCGAATGGTGTACAATTCGTCATGATGATGACACACGGATTCACATTATTGAATGCGAATGTCAATAATTTGATTACATTTGGCTAAAATAGAATGGTGTTATAATTGAATTTACTGCACTTGATGTTCCAGAGTGTCCACTAAGGAGACCAGGTCCTAAATTGTAGAATGAAAATGAGACATTGAAACAAACATGAATCCCCAATTCAATTGGTCTAGATGATGTATCTTTCCTCCCCTATTCGACCAACTTCCTTGTTTTACCAAAGAGCTAATAGGTCTCAAAAGCCTATTTTTTTTTTGAATTTGAGACTGTTGACCTGTCTGTTCCCATGCTCCAATTTCCTGATGTCTACAAACCCTCCAGTACCCTATCAGAAACTTACCTCGAAAATAATATAAAAGAGAGAGTATAAAGTCTCTATCTCCTATCAAAGCATCGACAATCCAAGGAGAAGAAGAAATTTTAAGCCACCTCCCCTGTGGTGAAATTGATGCAATACCCTTGGAGTTTCCCAAAAGAAGAAGTTTTAAAATGGCCTTACGCCTTGAGGGACAGTCGATGCATGCATGAAATCCTATTACATACTTGATGCCAAAGTGTACCTGTACCACCATATCCATGAATCGAATGTATGAAGTCATGTATTTCCAAAATAGCATTGCTCTTGCCACATGTGAACTGAGATGCCAACTCTTTAGCATGATTGCTTGTGAGCGTGGAGACTGTTTGGAAACTATAGTTAGTTTTGAATCCATTACATCAATTTTTCCTTCCATCTAAACTGGAATGTACCATATCTGATATATCCCAACTTGCATGATAAGGTATTTCATGAGGTTGATATAAGAAGTGGAGCCATGCATTTGATGTATAGTTAGAGAGTTACACACTCTTCTATGATGTCAAGGGGATTGTGTGGATAGGAAAATTGTACTATATGCATCACTTGGATTATGGGATTTGATGGTTGGATAATCTCCCATTGACATATATAACCCCTTTTGCTAAATTTTTTTCTATGTTAACTTGGAAGTCTTCCTAGTGGTTATTATCCCTTTTAACATGATTAAATGAAACTTGAGGGATACTTGTGATTTCAATTTTTTTTTTTGATAATATTACTAAGGAGAGAATTAGGAGGAGAGTGTTTAATCAAGCTTCGGATGGTGATTTTTGAGTCCCATACAATGATTAATTGTTGTAAATGTAATTCCTTAGCTAACTGCACTCCCTTGAGCATGGCATACTCTTTTGCTTGATTATTAGTCGTTTGTCCCAAACTCCATGCATACTTTATTTCTTGATTCCCCCTTCGGTCAAGGTTGACCCCTCCTGCACCTACCACCCTGAACATTATGTGACATTAATGGTTATATGTTTTTTAAATCACAATCCAAATTAACAATTTCATAAAACTAAAGTTAAACATTATATAGAAACTCTAAATTTAAATCAATGATACATCTCAAATTTAATTTAAAAATAGAGAAAACATAAATAATGTTAACCATTAGTGTACTCATAATACATTTTATAAATAAAACAACAAAAGCATAAACATGGTATGAAAAAACATAATATACATGCTTGACAACACATGTATTCCAATAAAGGACGAACACCTTCAGTAACCACTCACACAACCAGATCAAAGATCAATACACCAATCTTTTTATGTGGTAAAATCCATGTAGGGAAACATCCACAACCCCAACCAATGAGGCCTCTTGAGGAAATTTATTAATGTTAACCATTAATGTGATAAGGGGTTGGTTTAGAATCATCCATGTGAAATTGGTGAAGAAGGTCACAAGCATACTTAGACTAGTCAATAAATATTCCTTCCTTGGTTTGCAATACTTGGAGGCCAAGGAAATAATGCAAATAGCCTAAGTATGTCATTTCAAATTTATTTTTAAGGATAGATTTCACATGAGTTAAAAGTTTAGGGTCACTACCATTGAGGATAAGGTCATCAATATAAAGAATAATTATTATGAGATGGATTCCTACTTTATTGGTATAGACATTAGGATTAGAATGAAATCTAGAAAAAACAATGTCAAGAAGAAATCTATCCATTTTGGCATACCAATATTTAGGAGATTTCTTAAGACCATAAAGATATTTCTTAAGTCGAAAGACAATGTTGGAGTCATTATGGACATAGTGAGGAGTTTGTTCCATGTATATTTATTTATGGAAATCCTGATGAAAGAAGGTGGATTTGGCATGCATATAAAGGACCTACCATTTATGTGAGGATACAAGGGCTAGAACAAGGTGGATGGAATTCATTTTGGTTACGAGGGAAAATGTTTCAATATAGTCAATTCCTTCAACCTGAGAGAACCCTTTGGAAACTAATTGACCCTTATGTCTTTCAACGCTTCAATATGATGCATATTTAGTTTTGTACACCCATTTAAATCTCATAAGTTTTATTCCTTTAGGAAGAGGTACAATATCTCAAGTATTTTTTTCCATTAAAGAGTGATACTCTTCATTCATTGATGTGTCCCAATCTAGATGACTAGAAGCTTCTGAAAATGTTTTTGGATCATGAGTATCTAAAACTTTATCCAAAAGAGAAGAGGCTCGCTACAAATGTGAATGTGTCCAACATTGATCTGAAGGATCACCGACAAGTTCACCAGCTACTTCTTGCTTTGATTGGACCTATCTGGGAAGTGATGGTACTAGTGAAGGTTCATGTTCAATGGAATCATCCGGAGGAAGGTGAGTAGGTGAAGGTGGATTTTCATCCTCACTATCATCATATGAAGAAGAATAAATTGTAATAGGAACAAAATATGGAACAAACACTAAATATGGATTGCAATATAAAGATGGCACAAATGCAAATTACGATTGTAGGCCAAAATATTTTCATCAAATTTAACATCTCTTGTAATAATAATTTCATTAGAATGAGTTTGGAGAAGTTTGTAACCTTTGACATCTTTAGAATGTCCAAAAAAAATACACTTCTCACTTTTAGGCTGTAAATATTTCCTTTTCTCATTGGGAATGCGAGCCCATGCTACACTACCAAATACACAGAAGTAGCTTACATATGGATTAATTTTATTCCATGCTTCTTCTGGTGTTATCCTTTTTAGAGATTTTGTGGGAGTGTGATTTACTATGTAATTTGCACAATTCATGGCTTCCACCCAATAATGAAGACTTAATCCTTTATATTGGATCATACAATTATCCATTTCTTTTAATGTGTGATTATTTCTATGAGCAAAACCATTTTGTTGTGGTGTATATGGAACAATATGTTTCATATAAATGCCCTGTGTAGTGTAGTAACTTATAAATGTATTGTTCGCATATTAGTCTCCATTATCTGTTCTTAATATTTGAATTTGTTGCCCATATTGTTTTTCTACAAGGGACTTGTAGGTCAAAAACTTGTCAAACACTTCACTCTTAAGTTTTAGGAAGTAAAACCAAGTGCATCTAGAGAATTCATCAATGAAATGTAGGAAATACATGCACCCAAAGAAATAAGGAGAATAAAGAGAACCACACAAATCATTGTGAACAAGTTGTAAAGGCCCCGAGGCATTCCAAGAGGCATGTTTATCAAAACCATCATGATGATGTTTGTCAAGAACACAACTGACACAAACACCATATCTACAAGAAACAAGAGGAATACCAACCACCATGTGTTAATTACATAGTTTCTATAATGAGTGATAGTTTAGATGACCAGGCCGCTCATACCAAAGTTTTCTCAAGTCACTACTATGAGAAACAAAAACTTATGAAAAAGATGATGACCTGAAGTTGTCAATATTGTACAACCTGGTAATATCATCAACAATTTTAGTTGCAAGGAAATTCTTAAGATATTTTAAATCCTTGATTACAACTTGGTGAGGTGAAAACTCTACGGTTTTACCTTCACCTGAATGAGTGATCTGATACACTAATATAAGGTTGGAGGAAACACTTGGAACACACAATACATCATTGAAATGATCATTATCTACCTTAACTATTCCATAACCTACAAAACTAAGAGATATATCATCACCAACAAATATTTTATTGGTGTTACATTAATTAAGAGCATAAAAGATATATTTAACCTTATTCATATGATAGGATGCTCCAAAATTAATAATCCACTCATCAAAAGAAGAAGTAGAAGTTGCATTGAAGGAGAAACCAGAAGAAGAAAATGCATGTCCATGAGAAGAAGAAGAAGATGAATCAATATTGATGTTGTGCTTATTCATTGATACTTATAAGGATTCCATATTTTTAAAACATTTAGACTCCACATGACCATATTTCCCACAAAAGTTGCATTTTTTACAGTCTTCTTACTATTGTATTTTACTCCTTTGTCAGCATAATTAGGAGTAGAAGTTGGTGGAGAGGATTTGGGACCTTTTTTTGTCTTGTTGTTGTGGTGATGATGTTTCTTCTTTGTATTCTTGGATTTATCTTTTTGTTGGACCACTAAGCCTTTGTTGGGTGTACATGCAGTGCTAATCAATCCAAGTTGCACTTATATTTCTCTCAAATCAAAGCATCACAAAAAGACTCGATAAAGGTTTGTTTATAAACACTCCCTAGATCTTCTTGAGTGGCATAAAAGGTAGATACGAAAATTTAATATCCACTACCAATCTTATAAAGAATAGAATATATGCATTGATATTCCTTCATATCCAGGTTGCAGTCTATACATAAAATTATAAGTGTTTCGAACTTAGATAAGAAATATTCAATGCAATGAAAAGCATTTGGCCTTAAATTCATTAATTGTTTTTCCAACTAGTGGGCTCAAATAATATCATGTTTACAAAACACAACTTCAAGCTTTTCCCAAGCTTCATCAGGGGCATTAATTCCTTGAAGTTGAAACCTTAAATCAGGAGAGATGGACATTTATATTAGTCCACATGCTTAATCATTCCTATTATCCCATTTAACTTTATTTTCATCATTAGTGGGTTCTTATTATTTTCCTAAGGTAATTTGGTACAATCATTTACTTCTTAGTAAATCTTCCATATGGAATTTCTATGAGAAGTATTTCATTCTGGTAAGAAAAAGATCACTAGGAGAAGCCATATTAAAATATCTAGAGTGTTATCACATATAGTTGTCAAGGGAAGCAAGAAGTCCAAGTATGTGGTCTACACAGGAAGAATCCAAGCGCAACATTCAAAAGCAGTCCATTTCAAGTTTGAAATACTGGCAGGCGAATAGATTCATTTTTTAGCCACAAGGTCTGAGCGAGAGAAAGATCAGTCTTCAGATCAACTAGATTAATTCACAACCATAAGATCTCATCGAAGAGAAATCGACGGTGGGGAGGCATTACGGGGATCGGGATGCAAATTAAAGTTTCTTCAAGTTGTGAGCCCGCAATCACTCAAGATCGTTGATCTTGCTATATCAATATATAAACGGTGCATATTGATCCCGCTATGTATGAGAATCTCCGCGTTGCGGGGATCATAAAGGAAATTAAATTATCTTCTAGTTGTGATCTCGCAATCACTCATGGCCATTGATATTTCAGTAGGGGCCACATGTCAAGTGATCTCATACTTCGGGAGAAAGCAAGAAGAAGTTGAGTGAGTAAAGGACTCTCGAAGACCTGAAGTCACGAAGTTAATGTGCGGTTGCCATGTCAACTGGAAGAAAGTTTCTTCGGGAGATTTCCATCCAAACGTCCTGAAGTCTTGAATTAAATCTGAGCCATTGAAGTCTGAGGACACGTGTTGACAAATCTCACACTTCAAAAAGTCGACACTTCAGAGGATTGTACGAAAAAGCATAAGAAAAAGGCATGAAGCCCGAACTCCTGAAGTGAATCTCGGTCGTCCAAATCAAGAGGCCACACGTCACCAGATCTCACTTCGATAATTCGGCACTTTGGAGGATTTCACAAGAAAGCGGAAGGAAAATATCCTGAAGTAATTGAGAGTCGTTGATCTTTGCAATAGGAAGTAGGGCCCATCCAAGAGCAGCGTGTGACAGCAAAAGTGGGGCTTTCCCAGATCGCATATCATGACCAGATCGATGACCATGCTTCATTTCAGGGACGAAACATGCTCGAATGATAAAATTCTTGAGCATTCCTACAATTGAAACCATGGTATATCGAAAGAGATATGTGGCGGAAGGTGGTGAATTGCGAGCTCAAAAGCGGTGTGGATCCAAACCACCTTTGACGGCCTCGCAATGACGTGCTTATATAACATCAAATCTGACAGCAGCATGTGGCCACCCCCTAGGTGTTAAGCCTCACCCCAATCCAGAGGAGGATTCATTTAATGAAAAAGGATCTATAGTTGAAGCCTCATCTCACTCCATAAATAGGAAACTTGGAAGATATGGTCAAGGAGACAGAGCTGTCATCCCGAGGTACCACAATGGAAGATTTCTTCTTGCAGACCCATATTGATCTGGGCTTGCATCTGACAACAGAAAACACATGCAGTCTTATAGAAGGGTGCACAGACGAAATCCTTGAATGAGATGGCCATGTCACACTCCTAGCAGTTGTGGATTGATTTGATTATAAATAGATCAATTTAATATTTTGAAAAAGGGGTCTTTCTTTTCAGAGGCTAGATCCGAAAGAGTTTTAGGAGAAGGGATATGTATTTTTCAGTTGTAAGCCTGAGGGGCATGGATTGTAAATATTATGTTATTGAATATTCCTTTATGTTGTTTTTATTAGACTATATTATTAGTTTACATGTTGTTCTGTTTTTCTTTTCTAGATGTAGCATATTTGATCTATGGATTCCTGAGGTGGTAGAGGATCTACTACCATATTGCCCATGTTTCATCGTTTATCACTCATATGCTTGTTGTTTTTCTTCATGTCTGGATGTATCATATTTGATCTATGGATTCCTGAGGCGGTAGAGGATTTGTTGTCATCTTTCCCATGTTTCATCGTTTATCACTCATATGCTTGTTATTTTTCTTCATGTTTGGATGTAACATATTTGATCTATGGATTCTTGAGGAGATAGAGAATCTGTTGTCATATTTTCCATTGTTCATGGTTCATCAGAAATGTTATGTTTTTATCGTCTAGATGTAATCTCTTTTATCTATGGATTCCTGAGGTGGTAGAGGATCTCCTATCATCTTGACCATTTTTCATGGTTTATCACATAGAAATTATTGTTTTTCTTGTCTGAAGGTAGCATCTCTCTGATCTATGGATTCCTGAGGAGGTAGAGGATCTATTGTCATATTTCTCATCTTTCATGGTTCATCACTTAGACACTTTCTATCTTCTTTCTCCTCATTACCACATAAATTCTTTTGTCTGATAGGCAGTTTAAATGCCTTCATTATTCATGATACTTATGACTCCATAACCCAATGGTCAAGAACTAATCTGCAATTACTTATGTTATCTTTTCCTCTCCATGCAGTCTTATCGATCCATCTATTCAAACCATTTCAATACATTTACATTTTTATGGGTATTGGGCTTATCTTCTTGCGGTCTAAGGGTGACCCTCAGTGCTAACATTCACGGTGTCATTGTCGGGGACAAAAGTGAATATATCTTCCCTAGGAGAATGACAATGAATAGATACAGTTTTAGATAGTGAACTGAAGTTGGAAACATTGTTCTGAATGCTCATATTTCACCATGGTGACTCCATTGTTTTAAAATCTATTGGCAAATCCACTGGTTTGAAATGGAAAATATTTTATCTCATAGGTATTCTTTCTGCGATTTTTCAAAGATAGTTGGTTTCCCTATTCCAGTGACTAGTAGAGATGAATGGGAAAGTATCCTTCCTAAATTTCAAGGAGAAGAATGGGAGGAACTAGCTGAACACTTTCTTTATTTTCATGATTTTATTCATCATCTTCGTATCATGCATGAAGATGTTCAGATAAATATTTTCAAGTATTCATTAGAGAGGATTGCTAGCGATTGGTGTAGATCTCTTCCAGTTGCAATCTTTGATAGGATTTCATGCAGCTTTCAATTCCTTTTGTAAAGAATATTTTCCAGCTGAACGTTTTTTTGAGGGATGTTGTAATGAGTTTTATTTTCTGCATAAATATTCTTCTACTCATGAAAGCCCGATTTGTGATGAAGTATTTATTGTAGAAGAAAACATTTACCATGAATCATGAGGTGTTGAAGGATATTCATTATGATAGAAATAACACAGAAACGTCTGGCATCATATTGTTGGCAAATGTTTAATAGGTAGTGTATGCTTGTCATTGATGGCAAGTACAATAGTGAAGATGGCATGAGTATAGGAAGAATGTAACAGACGGGCATCAGAAGCAGTTTGGGAAGACACTGCAGAGGATGGTTGGCATGCTTTATAGGCAGTATGTGCTTGTCATTGATGGTAGGATCAGAGTGTGCATCGATGGAAAAACAGAAACAACGTACTTAGCACAGAGTCGAATGCAGTGTGTAGGTGTGCACCATGGATGAGGTTAACTCATGGCCAAAGCTCAAGGGAGATATATTACTTAGGATCACAGGCAGATCAAAGGTCGAGGCCTTTTGACACTTCAAAATTCTTCCAAGTAAGGAGGATGCATAAGCTTGGAGGAGAAGCACCAGTGATCGTTGGATCCCATCCCGAATTCCCAATGACCGTCAGATCTCAATGTAGACAAGAGGAGCGTGCAAATATGGAGGATAGATCTCGGGTGTTAGATCCGAGCGCAGGGTCCGAACACCGTTGGATTGAGGAGAACCTACACGATCTTTAAAGTGAAAGGAGTAGAGGGCTCACAAAATCCTGAAAGAAGGAGGACCGTCCATCTATAGGCAGGACATGTGGGGATAGATCGTCAGTTCACTGAATGGAGAGTCAAAGGAACGATGTTCCCTAACCTCTCGAAATCACGATATCTGAAATTGTGATTTAATCTCAGCTGTCAGATCAAGATCAGATCTGGACCATTGATCCAACTCCATATCGGAGTTTCGTGAATCACAACATGGAGAGACAAGAAAACAATGCAACAAGAATGTCGAAATTGCGATATGAGAAATCGTGATTCAATTGCAGCTGTTGAATCAAGATCAGATATGGACCGTTGATCCAAGACCATTTTGGAGTTTCATGGATCGAGACTTTGAAGTGAAAAAAACATAGAACGACAAGAGTGTCGAAATCACGATGTGTGAAATCCTGACTGAATCTGAACCGTCAGATCAAGATTTGATCTGGACCGTTGACCCGACTCACGTCAGCATACCACGTCAGCTAGGAACACGTGGCACAACCAGGTAATGAAAAGTGTTAGACTGATTCAACATTTCAGGCACAAGTCACGAATCAGAGTGACACATGGCAGTATTCAACACGTCTCAATCCACGTGTGATGTCAACAAATTTACACCACTCGGGAGATGGAAAGATGTCGGAGGATGAGGAGGGGCTAAAGGGAACGAGCCTTGTCGCACGGTCAGGTGGAGAACGATACAAAAGGTGACACGACAGGAGTGGGGCCCTTCGTCAATACTCCACCG
>ML782787.1:128307-140878 GCA_009831015.1 Picea engelmannii
AAGCTAATTTAAATCAATGCATAATCAATTATTCAAAGAATATGAAGATATTATAATGAAAATAAAACCATTTTACTCACAGGACAAAAGTCATTAAGCAACCTGGAATTCCATATTCTTCTTTGAAAATACTCGTCCATTCTCCAAAAGATTCCAACCATCTGTTACTCTATTTGAAAAGAATAAAAGTTTACAAAATAAATAATATACAAAAGAGAAAGGATAAAAATCCTCCTCTCAATTTCCTCCATCTCACTGGCTCTAAACTTTCTCATATATTTATACAATGAATGAACAGTCTGGCCGTCACTAATAATTTCTGCCACCTGAAATTTGTCTCGTAAAGAGACACATATATCTCTCAAATCGTGCATTTGTTTGGGAAAATTTCTAAGAAGTAGCTAAATGGGTCCATTTGGGATATGGGTTTTCAACCGTTTCTTCAAATTCCTCACAGTTTGGCTGCAATCAGTCCCACAAAATTGTGTCTCTGTTCTTGATGCATTTCGAAATTTTATTTGTTGTTGTTCATAAATTTATTTGCAACAATCCAATATTATTTTTTGATCAATCATCTTGAACTTATTTAGATAATAAAATCAATCCATGATCAGATCCGTACCAAATAACTAATAATAGAAACATGTGAAACAAAAAGAAACTTAAATTAATAACCTAAAAATTGTGAATAAAACAAAATCTAGAACAATAAAATAAAAAATGAATTTAAACTAACTATAAGTTCTAAACAAACATTGTTTATAATTTCATTTCAAATATGATCTTAAAATTATAGAAACTTCAATTTAATGGAGAAGAGAAAAATATTAATTTTGGTTTTTTACAAAATCAAACAAATGATCGATAATTCTTTTTATTATTATTATTTTTATTTTGAAATGAGATGCAAAATGAAAAAATAATTTAATTAATTAATATCACCAAATGATTTTTTGAAAATGAGAAACCAACCAAGATATTATTTGATGAAGTATTGAACCCATTATTTAAAATAGTCAAACTTGCTAATGAGCAAAAGAAAGAACACATAATCAAAATTTAAACGAAAGTAAACAATTGATAAAAAATAACGTTTTTGTTTAAATTGAGATTTCTATGCTCGTTTCTAAATTTTGACATATACTCTTGTAATGGATGTCTCATACTATAGTAAATGTCTTAAGTTTCTCTCAAAACAAGCCAAGGTATGGAATTATTTGAAAAGGTTGATTCTGTAGCTCATTATAATTATCAAGATTCTAATGGGGGCCCTTTAAATTTTGTAAAACTTTACGGGGAGTTGTTGGGGCCAAATAAATGGTGACTTACTGGGTGAAGCAGTTATCTCTGATCTAGTAAGATTTCATCTCAGGAAGAAAATTATAATAATTAAAAAAGGATTTAAGCTCCCAGAAATAAATTCACGCTGAGACCATATAGTATTAGGATAAGCTCAATGTTATAACCAGACAATAAAATTTTCTTTGCAGGGGATTATAACCTGAACTAATGTCTTAATCAAAGAGTCACGATGTTTATAAAAGAATTTCAATACCATTGACAGAGCCACTGCTGCCAATAGATGTCCATAGCCTCGGTAGGGATGTCATTTAACCCACTCAAATGCTTTAATCACATCCAATAGTTGTATCCATGTGATGTACACTTCCATAAAAGTTAATTTAAAAACATATACCTGCTACCTCTCAACCTGACATTGCTTCACTTCCAACAGGCCTGTTCAGTACCCTGACGAAGTTGTCTTGGTATCATGTGTGCATTTACCCGCTACCAACGAGATTGTTCAGTACCCCGACAGGTTTACACACACTTCGCACACATAAGTGATTTCAACCCTCTTATGCCACTTTTAAATAGTAATACAATTATAGATTTATTGATGACAAAGAGAGTGGGGTGATACTGGAGGTTAATTGCAATACAGGTGAATGGTTGATCATGTTATTTATTTACTTTCAAAACTGGAAGTTTTATCATGGTTTAGAGATTTTAGATTTCATTTTAAGAAATCATCTAGAGAATGGGGAAGCACTTAAAAGTGATTCCTTAAGAATATCGATGGCGTAAAAAGTTCAAAGATCATCATAATTCTCAAATATTTAAACCACATCTATGGTGTAATACTCTGGCAAAGAAAATTTGAGGACAAAATGAAAGTGACAATTGACTTAAAAATCAATTGTTTGAGCTATATCTTAATATTAGGACCTCTTTGAACTATTTAAAATTTCTTGAAAAACACAAGTCTTGAAATGAATTCTTCCTTCGACAATAGTTCTTTGATTAGAAATATATTGATTCAAAAAGACAAACAAGAAAAAAAACGTATTCAAAGCAATCAAAGAAAACAAAAAACACACAGCAAACCAAATCAAATTTTATTAATGGGATTCAAAACAAGAAGTACACAAAATCAAAACAGCAAAAGAAAACTTTTCAGGAAACAATTTTGGCCAAAGATAAACTTGAGTTGTTGGATCCACTAGCATCTCACTATAAAATAAAGGAAGAACTAAATCATATAAAATATCATGTGTGATCAAGTTCTTTTCTTAAGATAGTGATGCATGAGATGCTACTTTGACCAAGCATTATTATTAAAAATAAAAGAGATTAAAAGAAAATAGAAAAATCCTTATTAAGATGAGTGCATTCCTACTCGTGGCACCTTGGGTCAGGGTTGAATTGATAGTTCAAATTTACTTATCTCTTTACTTTCCATTTAAAATTTTCCTGATGATATTGCGTTTTTTAAAAGAAATATTCAACAAAAGGCAGAGAGAAAAAGATTTAAAGTGGACTTCCCTAACAACATTCATATTATGGTTCTCTTGGTGTACCCATTTGTGTTCATAACTGCATTATTGCACAAAGAAATATTGAGAAATAAAACTAAAGGAAGCCTACTCCTAAACCTACTCTAAACTATTAAATAGATCAAAACACTAAGTAAAATCGTATTTCCAATGCAGCCACAAGAGAATCTTCAATCCTGCAAGGCATAGAAAGTCGAAAATCAGAATAAAAGAATGTAGTATTTGCATATACAAAAGAAATATGTCATGCTTACTCCTATATATTCTTTTTTTTTTAAAAACAAGCATGACCTTACCATTCTTTTGAAACTTCTTGATGTATGAATCCTCCAACCATTCTGAAATATGGTCATGATATGGGTCATAATGGCATGGAAGAGTGTAAGTAAGTTTGGAAAACTTGTCAATATTATGGGGACCTGACATAACCATCAACCAAGGCCGAAGTGCCCCATCCTCTTGACAATTCTCCAAGTGTTCATCGATTTCTTCACATGGAGGATCTAAAATAATCATGTAATGCTTACTTCCTAGATATTTAGGTAGAAACAAAGCAATAACAACTTTATCTTTATTATGAAGATTTTTTAGATACAAATCTTCAAACCATTCTAAGATCTTATCATAAAAATTAGGATGCAAACTATGAGTTTGATGTAATGGATATATCAATGGGAAACACATCATAAGAGGATTCATGACATCAATCAGATTATTGGTTTGAATGCTTCCTTTGATTATATTGATTGTTTCAAACCATGAAGCATAAACATTAAAATTTGAACTAATCAAAGAATGAATAGAATATTTGATTTCCATAGGAATAAGTGCATTGTCTTTTTCAACAATAAATTGTGTAAAATCATCTTGCAACATGTCATTTTTCCATGCGAGTGACGAAAGTGAAAGAGCATCAAATCCAATTTCATAAATGTTATGATTGGAATTAATTTCACCAAATTTTGGCATATCGAAAAGATTTGATTGTGATGGCAAAGAGTAAGATATTGTGGGTAAAGTATCAAGTCCAGCAGAATCTAAGAAGAGATCGGGATATAAAGAGTAAAAGGAATAAGAAATGAGCACATGAAAAGAATATCTTGATCTATGATATTTAACAATGGTATTCTCAAGACATTCCTCTTTACTTTCCTTAAAGATTTCACTTTGTTTTGGTGATGGATTCTTGTTGAAAATCCTTCTGGAGATGAATTGTCATTGATTAGTAAAGTCTGGAATTATTCACATAATTGATTGTAATTATATTTTTCAAAAGCATCTAAAAATTTATCTACAAACTGAAACCAATCAATAATGTGATATGTTGGAAAAGACTCAAACCAATGTTTAATCCTCCCTCTGAAAGTGAAATCAAACAATCTGCATAAAACCTTTAAATCAGAAATATCATGCTTGATGCATTTACACCAAAACTTGTTAAGATGGTCTTTTGCAGATACATCCCCCCCACCATCAAAGGTGAGTTTGGACAAGAGAGAGTCTGTCTCATTGGGAATATCAGGTAATGAGAAGTGGAAAGCATGTTCCAACCCCAGTGATTTGGGGAGCCATGGGGAATTAATTACATTCAAAATAAAGACTCCTACAAGGCCATCTTGTCAATCTGTTTTGCCTTCTAGTGCATTTCAAGATGACACAGAAGAAAAGTTTATAAATATGGAATTATGACAGGCTAAGGGGTAAAACATTTAATCATTAAATTTACCTCGGCCCTCCTTCAAGCGCCATTTGTTGACAGGCGTAAGTGACACACCATCAACTGGAAGGTCAAATCCAGACCAGGGTTGTCTAAATAACCAAGGCGGTTTGAAATGAAATGACCCGACGGGTTTAATGGCTCCGTTGGCCAACTAAAGTCCTAAAAAGAATAAAAGAAATGAAACTAATCTAAAATCTATGATTCTAACAAATGATATATTACTTACTAATATTTATTAAAAAGAAACGTGAATATACAAATGATTATAAACAATCTATATACAGTTTACAAGGTTCACTTGAAATCTTGCGAAAAATGAATGTTTATAATAATGTTTCAAAATAAGATAAAGTAAGAACATACATCTTTTTGTTTTTTTTAATGTTTAAGGATTTTAAAATAACAAATACTAAATAAATACAATTGAAAAAATGACACAGAAACAGTCAAAGCTAATTAATGCAATCATCGTCTCATTCATATATACACAAATCTAAATAAAAGAAAGCAATGCACTTACTAACCTCTCACTGATCAACAGTAATAAGCTAAATTCATCTCTTTGTATTTGTATGAGCTCCTCTTAACCTGTGTCAAGTGTAAACCTATGACAAAGGAAAGCATAATACTTCCTGAAGAAATTCAAGGAAGTGTTTCATATTCTGGGGCGAATTTATAAGGATGGAAAGACAAATAATTATGTATCTTATGACCTTGAAATGTCCAATAATTGAAAATGAAAGAAATTCCAATTCTCAGGAATGGTGTTACCAGCTATCTAGCATCAGATGTAAACTCAAAATACTTGAATAGATGATCAGTCACAAATATAAACTAAACTAAAAGATAATGAACAACATAAAGAAAAGAATGATATAAAAAATTATATGCAGAATAGTCTAAAGCTAATTCAATACAAATAAAGTTTCATATTCAAAAATTATATGAGAAACAATATTAACATTGCACAATCTACAAAATCACAAATGTCAAAGAGTAAATTGTTTTCTCATATAGTTTCAACAAAATATGTTCATCATATGGTCCAAAAAGAACTTTTGGGATAATAGATTCTTAAAGATTGAAAAAATTAATATATAAATGATAGCAATTAACCATGTATTGATAAAAAAGACTAAAGCTAATTTAAATCAATGCATAATCAATTATTCAAAGAATATGAAGATATTATAATGAAAATAAAACTATTTTACTCACAGGACAAAAGCCATTAAGCAACCTGGAATTCCATATTCTTCTTTGAAAATACTCGTCCATTCTCCCAAAGATTCCAACCATTCGTTACTCCATTTGAAAAGAAGAAAAGTTCACAAAATAAATAATATACAAAAGAGAAAGGATAAAAATCCTCTCAATTTCTTCCATCTCACTGGCTCTAAACTTTCTCATATATTTATACAATGAATGAACAGTCTAGGCATTACTAATAATTTTCGCCACCTGAACTTTGCCTCGTAAAGAGACACAAATATCTCTCAAATCATGCATTTTTTTGGGAAAATTTCTAATAGGAAGCTAAATGGGTCCATTTGGGAGATGGGTTTTCAACTGTTTATTCAAATTCCTCATGGTTTGGCTACAATTAGTCCCGCAAAATCGTGTCTCTGTTCTTGACGCATTTCCAAATTTTATCTATTGTTGCTCATAAATTTATTTGCAGCAATCCAATATTATTTTTGGATCAATCATCTTGAACGTATTTAGATAATAAAATCAAGCCATGATCAGATCCGTACCAAATAATGGATAATAGAAACCTGTGAAACAAAAAGAAACATAAATTAATAACCTAAAAATTGTGAATAAAACAAAATCTAGAACAGTAAAATAAAAAATGAATTTAAACTAATTATAAGTTCTAAACAAACATTGTTTATAATTTCCTTTCAAATATGATCTTAAAATTCTAGAAGCTTCAAGTTAATGGAGATGAGAAAAATATTAATTTTGGTATTTTACAAAATCAAACAAATGATAGATAATTCTTTTTATTATTATTATTTTTATTTTGAAATGAGATGCAAAATGAAAAAAGAATTTAATTAATTAATATCACCAAATGATTTTATGAAAATGAAAAACCAACCAAGATATTATTTAATGAAGTATTGAACCCATTATTCAATATAGTCAAACTTGCTAATGAGCAAAAGAAAGAACACATAATCATAATTTAAGCGAAAGTAAACAGTTGATAAAAATTAACGTTTTTGTTTAAATTGAGATTTCTATGCTCGTTTCTAAATTTTGACATATACTCTTGTAATGAATGTCTCATACTATAGTTAATGTCTTAAGTGTGTCTCAAATCAAGCCAAGGTATGGGACTATTTGAAAAGGTTGATTATGCATCTCATTATAATTATCAAGATTCTAATGGGGGCCCTTTAATTTTTTTTTAAATTTAGGGGGAGTTGTTGGGGCCCAACAGGTTATATGTGGAGTTAATTTTTCCAAAAGCATTGGAGCCTGCAAAATTATTCATCTTATCATCATTTGGGGGTATCGATAGTGTTCCAAAACATGTTTTCATTATGTTGTCATACTTCCCTTGCCTTTTTTGGATCATTTGCAGTGAAAAGAAGAATTATGTTACCAAATAATTTGGGTGGCTATGGTGGAAGTTTGTTTTCACCTAGCATAATGTAAAAATTGGCTAGTTTAGGATTGTATATAAATAAGATCCCTCTAGAGGATGTATTTTTATTTTATTTTTGTAAGTAGAATAGTGTACATATCAGCATGTTGTCCTTAACAAGATGTATTTGAGCTCGACTCCACAACCCAACAGCTAAGGCACTAGAACTACAAATTCTTGGCAGCTCACGGGGAGCATGCCATCCACTGTGGAGCCAATGTTATCACATATAGTTTTCAAGGGAAGTGGGACATCCAAGTCCTTGGTCTACATAAAAATATTCTAATCGCAACATTCAAAAGCAGTCCATTTCAGGTTCGAAATACTAACAGGCGAACAGATTCAATTTTCAGCCGCAAGATCTGAGCGAGAGAAGGATCAGCCATCAGATCAACAATATTAAGTCACAACCATCAGATCTCATCGGAGAGAAATTGACAGTGGGGAGGAATTGCAGGGATCGGGATGCAAATTAAATTTTATTCAAGTTGTGAACCCGCAATCGCTCAAGATCGTTGATCTTGCTAGATCAATAGTTCAACTGTGCATATTGATCCCACTATGAATGAGCATATTTGCATTGCAGGGATAGGAAAGGAAATTAAAGTATCTGCTAGTTATGAGCCTACAATCGCTCGTGATCATTGATATTTCAGCAGGGGACACATGTCATGTGATCTCGTACTCTGAGAGAAAGCGAGTAGAAGTTGAGTGAGTAAAGGACTCTCGAAGGCCCAAAGTGTCGAAGTTAACGAGAGGTTTTCATGTCAACCAAGAGAAAGTTGCTTCGAGATATTTCCATCCAAATGTATCAAAGTCCTGAAGTAAATCTAATCCATTGAAGGCTAAGGACACATTTCGACAGATCTCACACTTCATAAATTTGGCACTTCAAAGGATTGCACAAGAAAGTAGAAGAAAAAGGCTCTAAGCCCGAACTCCCAAAGTGAATCTCGATCGTCCAAATCAATAGACCATATGTCACCATATCTCTAACTTCAGGAATTCAACACTTCATAGGATTGAGAGAGAAAGTAGAATAAAAATACCCGAAGCCCAAACTCTCGAAGTGAATCTACTATCCAAATCAAAAGGACACGTGTCACCAGATCTCTCATTCCGGGAATTTGACACTTCAGAGGATTGTGTGAGAAAGCAGAAGAAAAATCTCCCAAAGTAATTAAGAGTCATTGATCTTTGCGGTAGGAAGCAGGGTCCATCCAAGAGCTGTGCATGGCAGCAAAAGAGGGCCTTTCCCAGATCGCAGATCATGACCATATCGATGACCACACTTCATTGCGAGGACGAAACATGCTCGAACGATAAAATCCTTGAGTGGTCCCACAATTGAAACCATGGTATAGAAAAAGAGTTGTGTGGCGCAAGGTGGTGAATTGTGGGCTCAAAAGCGGTGTGGATCCAAACCAACTTTGATGACCCCACAATCACATGCTTATATAATGTCAAATCCAACAAGAGCATGTGGTCGCCCCTAGGCATTAAGCCTCACCCCGATCCTGAGGAGGATTCAATTAATGAAAAAGGACCAGTAGCTGAAGCCTCAGCTCAATCCATAAATAGGAAACTCGGAGGCTATGGCCAAGGAGACAGATTTGTCAGCCCAAGGTACCTTGATGGATGATTTGTTCTTGCAGTCCCATATTGATTCGAGCTTGCATATGACAGGAGAACACACACACATTTTGACAGAAGGATGCATAGATGAAATATTTGAATGAGATTTCCAAGTCACACTCCTGGCAGTTGTGGATTGATCTGATTATAAATAGATCAGTTTAATATTTTGAAAAAGCGGGGGTGTTTTTCAGAGGCTAGAGAGTTGAGAGAGTTTTAGGAGAAGGGATCTGTATTTTTCAGTTGTAAGCCTGAGGGGCATGGATTGTAAATATTATGTTATTGAAGATTCCTTTAAGTTGTTTGTATCAGTTTGTCTTCTTAGTTTACATGTTGTTCCATTTTTCTTGTCTAGATGTAGCATATTTGATCTATGGATTCCTGAGGTGGTGGATGATTTGTTATCATCTTGACAATGTTTCATCATTTATCACTTATATGCTTGTTGTTTTTCTTCATGTCTGGATGTAGCATCTTTGATCTATGGATTCTTGAGGCGCTAGAGGATATATTGTCATCTTGCCCATGTTTCATCGTTTATCACTCAGACGCTTGTTGTTTTTCTTCATGTATGGATGTATCATCTTTGATCTATGGATTCCTGAGGTGGTAGAGGATCTTCTATCATCTTTCTCATCTTTCATGGTTCATCAGACATTTTTTGTTTTTATCGTCTCGATGTAATCTCTCTGATCTATGGATTTCTGAGGCGGTAGAGGATCTGTTGTCATCTTCCCCATTTTTCATGGTTCATCATACATATGTTATTGTTTTTATTCTTTGAAGGTATCATCTCTCTGATCTATGGATTCCTGAGGTGGTAGAGGATTTGTTGTCATCTTGCCCATCTTTCATGGTTCATCACTCAGACATTTTATGTCTTCTTTCTCATCATCACCACATAAATCATTTTGTTTGAAAGGAAGTTTAAATTCCTTCATTATTCACTATACTTATGACTCCATAACCCAATGGTCCTAAACTGATCTATAGTTACTTATGTTATATTTTCCTCTCCCTGCAATCGTACCGAACCACCTACTCAAACCATTTCAATACATTTACATTTTGTTGGGTATTGTGTTGGCAAATGTTTACCAAGTAGCGTATGCTTGTCATTGATGGCAAGAACATCAGTGGAGACGATAGAATAAGAAGGATAAAAATCCCTTGGGGATTCAGATGTGAAAGCTCAGGAGGAACAGCGTTGAAGAAAACGCGCGCAACAAAGGCAAAGCTCAAAGTACAGGAATTTGCAGAAGAGAAGGAAGACAGAGATCCACAACCACAGGATCCCATTCAAATTTCCTGAAAGAACGAGGGTCGTCAGATCAGACAGAAGCTGTACGAGGTTTACCATTGGGAAAAGCCAAGGTGAAATCCTGACATAATCAAGACCGTCTATTTGGAAGGACGCGTGGCAGCGATCGGGTGCCATCGGGAGAAGCTCGATAGGAGGACAGGTCTCAGCTGTCAGATCCGAGCACAGGGACCCGACCACCGTTGGATCAATGAGAACCTGTGAGGTCTTTAAAGGGAGTGAAGGTTGGCTACGGTCATGAGGATAATGGTCATATGGACCAGGAGCGTAGTCATCGGAGTTTCGAGGATCGCGAGTTGGATATGTCAAAGTTCCTTGACAACAAAAACCCCGAAATCGCGATATAATCTCAACCGTTAAAAGAAAGCTTGAGATATGGACCGTTGATTTCGCTCATCAGAGAATCGGGAATCGGAGTTCCATGAGTCTCGTGAACAATGACCACGAAAACCCCGAAATCGCGATATGCGATTTCGCGATTTGATCGCAGCCGTTAAATCAAGCAGGGATCTGGAGCGTTCATTCACATGGACGCGTGGCAACCAGGAGGCCTTATTGGAGAATCGGGGATCACGATTTCAATATGCAAAGAACACTTCACAACGAAAACCCTGAAATCGCGATATGCGATTTCACGAGTTAATCACAGCCGTTGGATAACAAGAGATCTAGACCGTCAATCCAACACACGTCAACAGATCACGTCAGCAAAGTGACACGTGGCACAACCAGGGAGTGACAAGTGTCAGACTGATTCAAGCAATTGAGGCACATGTGGGTAACGAATCAGGGTGACACGTGGCAGAAGTTAACATGTGTCAAACCACGTGTGACGTCAGCAGAGGCATCGACGATCGAGACCGTCCATCTGAGGGACAGGTGTCGGAAATCAGGAGCGAGTCGGCATATCGCCATTCGGGAAATCAGAGTTCCCAAGGTCAAAAGAAACAAGACATCGTAAGTATCGAATCCCCGAGAGTTAATCTGAGCCGTCCGTCTTAAGAAGGACACGTGTCGCATGATCGTCCGTATCGGAGATCCGAGACACCAGGCATCAGGACTTGCAGGTCTCAAAACCCCGAAAATATCAGATCCGTCCATCTGGAAGGATGCGTGGCAAAGGATAGGGCACCGTCCGCACTTTATACATCGGGAAATCGGAGATCTCGATGACAAGAGATTTGTGTATTGTGAAATCACGATCCGCGAAACCCCGATAAGTGGGGAACAGTTGTCAACATAGCAGAAAAGGAGGACAGAGGCATCACAAACCCCGTAGCTCTGATGGGGTAAGGTTGTGGTCACGATATGATGGTCACGTGGACCAAGGCTCAGCCAGGAGGGCTGAAGTGCATCGCAAATCGAGAAATCGTGAATCCCGTGGACATAATTTTTATGTCATCACAAATGCCGAAATCGCGATATATATATGAAATCCCGATTTGATCTGAACCGTTGGATCAAGAAGTGATCGGAGGGCTACTAAGGCACGACACAGTGAGACTGCCAGAAGCCATTGAAGACGTCTTCCATAGAATTTGAAGAAGACAGCAGTGTAATCACCAGAGAAGTTGAAAAGTCAAGATGATGATCAGATAGAGGACTCAAGAGGTGGAGGACAATGACGCAGAGTCCGCATGTAGAGGCATGGAAAATGTTGCATGCAGAAGGTGCACAGACGCTATAAATACACGGTACAGAGAAGAGATAAGGTTGTTGTTGCTGTTGGAATTTTTGGGGTTTGCTATTGGAGGTCGTGGTAGTGATTCAAGTGGGAAGAAGGATCAGAGGGCAGCAACTAATTTGAACAGAAGAGTATCTGTGCAGAGAATGGGGATGGTGCTTAGAGATTGAAAAAACAGAAGAACAGACAGAGCAATCAAGTGGAGCAGAACAGTGATAAATTCAGGTATGCCATCAACGAACATCATATCACTGTAATAATTTTAGTTGCAAAGATTTACATATCAGGGTGGTTGGGAGGTGCTAGGGAGGACTGTTGTCCTCAAAGGTTCAGGTGGGTGCTTGAACACAGGGAGTTGGTGCTAGAGAAACCAAGGAGTGGGTGCTTCCTTCTAGTGGGTGCTAGAGAAAACAGAGGGTTGGTGCTCTCAGCAAGTTGCAGCTTGCAAAACTGAGGTTGTAGCCTCATTATGAGTTGGTGCTCATATGTATGATACTGTAAATATTGTAACTATTACTTATCATATATATTGAAAAGGAGGTTTTTACCATGTATGGGTTTCCTCAAGAAATATCTGTCTCTGTGTTTCTCATATGTGTGACTGATGCTGAATTTGCCATGGTTTATTTCCCTTCATTATTGTGATTATCATTTAGTGTCTCAGCAAAGAGTTTAAAAGAAGCATAAATTGTTTAAGCACGGTAACAACTGATTC
>ML782787.1:160978-200886 GCA_009831015.1 Picea engelmannii
ACGTAACTAGTTCCCGGTGTAGACACAGGCTAGTTTAGGGTTTGCTTAAGCCATAAATTCGTCGTTTTTGCAGGACCGACCCTGATCTGGATGTCAAATCATCTCAGGCGAAGGTCTATTGGCGGTCGGGAGGCCGACTTAAGAATTTAATGTGCCGTATTAGCAGATGCGCGGCTTTTTATGTGGACAGTCGCGCATCGTGCGCTTAAGCGCGCACAACACGTTCTTATCCCGCGCATACGCGCGCACCTTACTGATGTGAAGTGTCTTTCAATTTTTGTATAGTATTTGACCCTTCTGGAATGCTTTGAACAGTGCCATGAATGACTTCATTGCTGTTTTGATGATGTAGAGTTCTTGTCGCTGTGTGCAAATGATGTGGAGTTCTTGTCGCCATGTGCAGACAAAATTTCAGTGATAACAATATCCTCTCCTCATATCTTACAATACATATTTATACTACAAAATAGGGTTAAAACCCATTACATTAATGGCCAAATCCCTAACCCTAAGTGGATTAAGTTTTTCCACATTCCAACTTCCTCTGTACGGTTGATCCGCATTTGAATTTCTTCTTCCTCGCACTGCTTTTCCTTATTCTTCGGCATGAACTCTTTTTATGGTCCCTTTTTTAACTGCTTCCTTGATTTTTGTGTTTTTCCCCAAAATGGTCTACGTGAACAGGCCCCCAAAACTTACCTATGACTCGTCCCAAGACACTCAGGTAGTGTTTGCATCCTTTACTAATTTCTCCAACTCCTGGAGTCTTCCTGAAATTTCTTCAGATCGATTTTTTTCCTGTACTCTCTTCTCAGCTACAGAATCCATAGTCTGCACAATGATTTGTTCCTTCATAAATTCTTCCATATTCAAGCTATTTTTCCCAATATCTCCCTTGGTTGTATCGATCTTAGTTAGAAATTTATCTTCTCTCTCTTGCAGTGGCTCCAACTGAGCCTTCCTCGACTTCTTCTCTACCTGTATACTCTTTAGCTCTACCTGTAGGTTCTTCAAGTCCTATGCACTTCTCAACCTATCTTGAATGGTCATCATATTTTGTTTTTTCTTCAATTCTTTCACTACAGTGTTTAATCCTTCTTCTTTCTTGTCTAAGTCTTGTAGTCTGTCATCCTCCTATAGACTCATCCATAACTGTTTGTTTCTATCATATAACTCTATGATTTCCCAAAATATTTGTGCAATGTTCTCCTTATGATCTCTCACCTCCTACACCCTTTGTAATCTGACCTATGGTGGAGTGCTCGGTTGTATTAGTGCCATCAACTCTATGATGTGGCTTCTATATTTCTCCATTGTCTTCTTTATCATCTCTATTTTACCCTGTGTGGGTACATTCCCTTCATGCGCATTGTCTGGGATAGTTTTAAACACTTCATCTACCCACTTCTTTATCTTCTCTACATGTTTCTTTATGTCTTCCTTGTCAACCTGAACCTAGTTTAGTGCTATCTTCAATGTATCACTTGTTTGCTTGACCCATTGTAGATGTTTTATGTTTGTGCAAGCTCTCGATTGAATCTCATGTGCAACACTAACTTGTAGTTTATATAGCGCTTTTGTTGGGATATTGGGAAACACCAAGTCTAAGTGATATATTTATTTCAACCGATTATGTGTCGTCTCCTCATCAATCTACAACATGTCCCGAGTTATAAAAAAATTGTCATCCCCCACTACTACAATCTGGATCGTCTCCTACACTGGAAATATCATTTCCTGAGCAGTTTGTTATGGTTTTTCCTATTCCTTCTATTGCATTGTGTTCAATTGTAGTTGTGTCAATGTCTCCTTAAAATTTTTCATCTTCTTAATGATATCCTCCCTTTTCTTCTCAACATCATCCCATGACTCTGCTACATGGTTATGCACCTTCTCTGTGACCATCTTCGCATCATCCTTTTTCAATGCTAGTTCAGGGATGCTCTTGCATGCCTTTATCTTCTTTCTCTATCCTACTACCTATAATATTATCCTCTTCATATACAGAGTCTATTTTTGTGTTGTAGTAGTTGGTATCTCTATGTCTGGGACATCTCCACCTCTTAGTTCCTCCTACGTAGAAACATTAACATCCTTATGTACTCTCCCATTAGTATCCTTTTGTTGTGTTCCTACATTTATTGCTTCGACGTTGTTCTTCTCATGTGTTGATGGATTTGGAATATTCTTTTATTGAAGTTTTATTATAGTCGTTCTCCCTCCAATATCCTTGGCACACTCTGTAGCCTTCCTCATATTTGTTGCTAGATTATTTTTCTTCTTTCATATGCCAACCTCTTCCTACTTCTTAACTTTGGAACCCTTCTTGGACAATACTGGTACTTTCCATTCTTTAGGCCAGTATTTCATGGACCATTGTACCTCTTCTGCTATCACACAATACCTCATATGAAACCAATTCTTCTTGGGATCCATCTTAGCCTGGATACACATATTGTGTCTGGAAACATTGAAATTTTCTACTCCTTGATGCTCTTCCACCACTTCTAGTGGTATCCTCCAGGTATTGACTATCTTTTCCTTCATCTTGATAAAATACATGGAAAATATACTTGAATTTTCCTTCCTTTGTTTTGTGTATTATATGTTCCTTAATGTCATATACGTTGTTGCGTGACACTTTCCTGGACTTGGTTAAAAATAATTGTATTTGAGTTCTCCCCAACCCATCAAAGCTATCAGTATTTTCATCCATTCATAATGGAACATCATTCCAAGATCTTTTGCATCCTTGCAGTCATCCAAAAATAAGTTCATTAAGTATGGGCTCCAGTTGAGTAGAGTCCCCTTCGTGCATTGTGTTGTTGTTGCTATAACTCATGCAGGTGCTTCTTCCTTGCAACATTTTCTTAACAGTTTGCAAGACATCAACTTAGTTACCAATATTGTCATAGGTTCATTGATTTTGTTGATTATGATTCCTTAGGATACTCTCTCAGTACCATATGTTTTATTCATCTCCCCTTTCATTTCTTTCTCCTTTGTTTTATCATCCAAGTATTGTGTTGGCTTCTCTCCATCTATTGGAAGACCTATAATTTTTTCAGTCAAATCTACATCTATTGAGACCGACCTATCCATCCATAGAATACCCCCATGAAACATTTCCAATAATTGTTTGACACATTTGTTTACATATTTACCTCATCCAAAATGAGGGATTTCTAATAAGTTCATTATCCCTTTTGTTATGAGGAAAATATCTCTATGGCTAGGGGAAAACCACAAAAGATGGAACGATACCCAAAAATCAAATTTAATCTCAAATATTTTATATAAATGAAATGATAACAATAGAAGCATAGGAGCCTACCTAGTCCAGATGTTCGAAGAAGACCACCATTGAGCACACGACCCAAAGATTTATACCTGCAACTTGTCTTCACCAACCAAGATATGCAAGCATGTGGTGATGATATATCATGTTAGAATATAAAATAACATAATCCATTAACATACATGACAAATATTCCCATGGAAAGTAATTCAAACATTTTCAAGATATCAGTTGGACAAGAAAAGAGTATTTCTATTAATGTAATCAACAGAAGTACATAGGTGACAAAATTCTGTAACGACACATATTGAAAACAAGAAACTAAGTCCCTCTAGTTGGGCCTCCACCAGTTCAATCCTCTACAAAGGAAATCTCACATGTAGGAGTCAATGAATTTATCCATCACAAAGTAATAAGAGCTTGGGGGTTGAACACAAGAAGTTCATACTTTCAAGGACAAATGGATGCAGATTGAATATGAAGTTCAAACATTGCTCTTAATGTTGAATTGTCAATTGTCTAAGGCTTGGACATGGATCAATTTATATCCTCCAAATGGAATTGAAGGGTTGAGTCAGAGTGTTTCTAGTATATGGAAGGTCAAGTATCATGGATCATGTGACATGGCATGGAAACCTGTTGGTAGCCATTTTTCAATTTTATCATTTCCTTACAAGCTGCCTACACAAGGGTTTTGAACCCTCAATACTTGTCACAATTCTTTAAAACAAAACGACACTATTATCTTGCACTATTCACACACCTACCTTTCGTTTTCATTTTCACGACTACAAGGGTGAAAACCTTGAGTCGCAAGTCATATCGATGGCATTAAAATCATCTTTGGATTATTACAGATCTTTTTGTTTATGTCGTCATGACTCTTTTACCTCTAACTCAATAATGGTCATACAGTTGGCAAGACACCAAACCTTTATTCACTTTGTGTTTTTGTTAATATGGTTTCAATTTATAAGTTCGTGATGCAATGAGTTATGGTGTTTTTTATTGAATCCTTGATACAATGGTGGTATGATATTCTATTGTCTTTGATCAAATTCCTTGGTGCAATGGTTTCATGAGAGTGCATTAATATTGTGATTAAATCCTTGGTGCAATGGTCGATGTAATGGTTTCTTTGAATCATACAAACACTATTGTTGTTTTAATATATGGACCTATTGTTGGTTATGAACACTATGATTTTCAAATAGTCCATTTGATAATTGGTTTACAATGTTTTGGATTGTGATGTGAATGATTTGAATTACCAAGGCGTCGTCGATTGTACATATCAAAATGAATTTTTTGCATGGTTTATTTTCATTTCACCACCCTCGCATGCATAGGCATTAAACATCTTCCTTGCATCTTGGGCTACCTCTGTTTGTTTTTAGGAAACTGTGGGATTTGATCCTGTGTCTACCCTGTCTAGCCTCTTCACCGTTTACCCTGCTCACTATGTGCTCTCTCCTATGGACCCTGTAGTGCGCATAGAACCTAATGGCGTCCAAATGCTTCTATTATTCGACAATGCTCGTGAGGACCTAGAGAGTAGTGGTGGTTAGTTTTTATCCAAAAATTTGAGGGTTTCAACCTCGGGGTCGCCCAGCAATTTTCCCTCACATTCGATGGATGCAGGGCCAAAGTTGGGGACATCCAACTTGAACTGAACGAAGAATTCCTCAACTCAGCCACGGGTTTTCCAGCTAAAGGGGAGAGGTGGTTTAAGAATTCAAAGGTGGATGAAGTGCCATGGATGCTCCTATTTACATCAAGGAAAATTTTCAGTTGTGATAGAGGTATGCTAGTCACTACCCTTAAGTCTAGGTGGCATGATTTATTGGCCATTGTTAAGCAATTCATGACTTGCGAAGGTCGATATGGTTTGGTGTTTCTTTACCATCTTTGGCTGCTTATGAACTTCATAGATTTCCCTTTGAATATGCCTCACTACCTCCTATGCAATCTATATAAGATGGTTAAACGATATAAGAGGGAGAAGGCTGACTCCAGCCTTTTCCATCACTATTTGATTAAGATCGTTATTATTCATCATTTGAGGTTGAGTGGTGACTGTTGGAAAGTTTTCTTATTGAGGAATGTCTTTGCCACTCCTAAATGTGGTCAAGTGGACAAGACTGTGGTCATCAAAACCCTTGTCGGGCCTGCCGTGCCATATCTTACCCTCCTACCCACTGTCAAACCCTCGACCTGCCCCAACATTGGCCTACCCGACACCATACCCGACCCATGTTCGAAAGACGATGATAAGATTGTTAAGAGGCCTGTAAGGAAAAAGGGAAAGGGTAATACAAATGTCAACAACAAAGGTAAGAAGGCTGCATGATGGGTATCTAGGTGTGCTCGTAACAAGCCCAAACAAAACACTGACCAGAAGCCAATTGTTTTGAGTGAAGACTCGGATTCTGAGATTGAGCGATTTTTGACCGAGGAGTACCCATACTCACACAGCCTTTGTTCTGTTGAACCCTATGACTATGTATCCAACCTCCCACCATGCCTCAAGTTTGACCCTAACTTTCCCGGGATCAAGTTTGACAATGGAACCCCTGGTAATGTAAAATATGCCTCACCTGTAATGTCACGGCCCGATCAAACACAGTGCACTCAATGCAACTCTTGGCTCGAACGATACTACACAGATGTTCCTCTGTTGCAGTCTCGAATTAAATCCTTGGAGGAACAGGTGACTATGTTGTCTAAGGAAAATGATAGACTGCAAGCTCACGATAAGAGGCAAAAGACCACGGGCTCTATCATGTTCAAAAATGTTGAAGCAGCCACTACCATTGTTAACTCGAAATTGTCCTGACCGAATCGTATCCCTACAGCCAAGGCATGTTATTTCAACATTGTTTTTTGAATGATTTGGTTTGTTTTGAATTAGCATAGCCGATTGTGTTTGCTCTGAATTAGTTTGATATAGTTTTGTTTTGATTCAAAAACGATTTTGATTGAATTGGCATAAACGATTGTGTTTGCGTTGAATTAGTATCAAAGATTTGTTTAATAAATCGAATATAGTCTGTTTCGATTGAATAGATTCAATACGATTTCGTTTGTTTTGAATTGGCATAAAAGATTTGGTTTGTTTTAGCGTGAATGATTTGCTTGTTTTAAACTAGTAATAAAGGACCTGTTTGATTCACCGCATACATTTCTGTTACCATTTGAATTAATTTAAAACGATCCTGTTTGTTTGGAATTAGCGTGCATAATTTGATTTGTTTTGAATTGATTTGTTTGATAGATCGCATACATTTCTGTTATCATTGGATTATTTTAAAACGATTTTGTTTGTAAATATGACCAGCTACAGAATCGCGAGATTCTGTAGCTAGTCATAAAATTTGGATTTTTGTAGATTTTACAATTAAAACACTATCTAAAATTGTTTACTCTTGCCCATCTACAGGTACACACAAACTTCAATGGGAATTGGATCTGCTGTGGCAGTTTAGAACATGCTTTTGTTACATAGCTTTGGTTTAGGTTGTTAGCCTTAGGCAGAAATAGGAATCTGGGAGATTGTTCCCAGATTTTTGCAAACAATTTTGATATTTTCCACAAGGATTGTTTTATCCTGTGGCCTTTATATACTTATTATTTTTTGTAAACAACCCATCACTATTGGGAGAACAGAGACTATGGACTTATGATTATACAAACTCGAATGAAAGTGGATGTTTTGTAACAGCTTTAGCTTTCAATTTATCATACTTTTATTCAAGTTTTGTGCATTGTAATTTGTAATCAAATTATTGACTACTTTAGATATCAAGATTTGTTATAGGTTGATGCGTTATGATTTAAATTCTGTCCATTTTTTATGTATCTCATTTTACTCACAGCAATTACTCTATTTGAATTTAATGAATAGAAGGTTTATATTCTTTGTTAAATGAACGATTATGTACAAATATTCACACTAGGTTTTATCTAAATGTGATGATCTGTAAATTATAAAATTGTTGTTGTTTTATGTCTTGTTTGTTCTGTCATTCATATTCAAAGAGCATTGTTGCTTCCTGTTTATGAGAAGCTTGTGGAAAATCTGGTGCAGGTTTCTCCCATCAAACAGCTAAATCGAGTACTGTGAACAGGACAAATAGGAAGCGTTTCTACAGGTCAGTTTGTTAGTGTTATTCAATTAGTTAATTAATATATAAATTTCTTGTAATTTGAACATATTTTATTGTTTGTCTCTATAGTTCAGATTTGCAGTTAGAATTTTTATTTTAATTGCTTAGTTTAGATAGCTTTCATTTTATTCCTTTCTCATAAAAAATTATAAAAATAAAAAATAATAGCTTCGCTGTCATTAGACAATTTACATATGATTTTGCAAATTTCGATCAAAATTTGTATTCTATAAATATTGTACATATATAATTGAGATCTAATTATATTGATAGTTGATTATTTAATAAGTAGAATTATTGTTTTAAGATATTAGTTAGCAAACTGTATATATATGTTTTTTTTAGATTTGTATATAGTTTGTTGTAGTTGCTTTTTCTTCACTTAGATTAGTTTCTTTAGCTTAGTTTTTCTTTCATTTTCCTAGGACTTAGATTGGCCAACAGAGCTACTAAACCCGTCAGAGTGGATCATTCCAAATGGATTGGGTTATTTAGACAACCCCGGACCAGATCCACCCCTCCAGTTGACGAGCGGTCAATTTCGCCTGTCAACAAATGGCGCTAGAAGGAGGGCCTGAAAATTATTAATAGCACAAGGCGGTCGTAAGACTCCTCCACCACCCAAATGCTCACCTATAGTAACAAGAATTCATTCAAATGACAACATCCCCCCTCAAACAACAACCACATCAAATGATGATCTACGGATCACAGTTGAACCAACAACCCAAATCCTGCAGGTGATGACGTATAGAAGATTGTCCGACAGTCTCTCATAACAACACATAGTGCCTTTGCCCATTTAAGGCAACCAAATCGACCTTTGGACCAACCTTTATATTTCTCTGATATTAGAAAACAACTTGGAGTCACTTTAAACCCTACAGATCCAAACCCCACTCCTGCTGCAGGAGGATCTGGGATACCACCCTCACCACCTCCATCATCTCCTTCTTATTCTGGAGAAGACTCTTCTGACGAAGGTAGTTCCTCTTCTCAACCTTCCACACCACCTACACCAATGGCCAACCAGAACAATCCTGCCAGACCCTGGCTCGACCAAGAAGCAATAGCCGTACTTGGGCCTCAGCATCCCTTACCCAAACATCTGGAGAAGTGGCTTCCCAATTTTGACCCTAACTCTAAACAGATCGTTGAAGATCACATTAAAAAGTTTATGTTAGCCATTAGACTCTGTAATGTTGAGCATGAATACGTGGTCTGTAGGTTGTTCCCCTATACTTTTGAGGGAAATGCCTCTACCTAGTACTTTGCCCAACAGCCCCATACTATCGTGTCGTGGGAGAAGTTTGAATCCTGCTTCCTTGAGAAGTTTGGAGATGATAAGTCTCTAGAAGTTCTAGTCATGGAGCTTTCTAGCCTAAGAATGAACCCCAAAGAGAAAATCAAAGACTTTAACCAAAGATTCTTAACACTAAAGAACCGAATCCCTACAGATTCGATGCCTGCAGAGAATCTTATCATAGCATACTATACTAAAGCCTTGCATCAAAGTATATCCATTTGGGTAAAGCGATCTAAGAAAGCCACGTTGTTAGAGGCCTTCGAAAAGGCTAGTCAGATTGAAAAAGACATTCTTAGTTTAAAATACACTACTAGCAATGAAACAGAGACTAGTTCATCTTCCAAAAAGAAAATCTAAATCCTCCCTAGACCTGCTCAAAATAAAACACAACCTGAAAGCTCAGATTTAGAAAACTTAACAAAAGTCGTTCAAAAACTGTCAAATCAAGTTATAGATTTGAAAAGGACGACCGAAGAATATTCTTCGATCAAAGGGCCTTACAAACCCCTGTTTAGGAAGCCTTTTCCCACCAACCAACCTAATACAAATACCGAGGGCCTAAATCTAGAAAGCCTGCAATTCGCTCTTCAAACGATTCTAGAAGCCCAGAATAACTTGAACCCTCCTGAGATCCCTGGGGAAGTAGTTGAACAAGAGACAATTGAAGAGGAAGAATCTTCTCCGAACATATTTGGTCACTTCTTGGATAGCATTTTTCAAGATAATTTCGAGACAGTACATCGCTAAAATACTAGGAGTAAGACAACAAACAAACCTTCTTCTGAAAACATTACGACTTTTCCCCCAAAACAATCTAAACCAGCTGAGACTAAACGGAATCATGTAAACCCAAACTTAGATTATGATTTAGTTTAAGATCTAAAAAAGTTAAGGGCCAACATTTATGTTTATGAATTATTAAAATTTCCATTTCTGCTACAAAAAATGTTACAAAATATCGCAGAGAATAGCAAAAACGGTAATTCAAGCAGTAACAAGATTGTTCAGAACAAAGTTCCTCAGAAGACTTTTGCTAAGAATAATTTTGATATTCATGAGAAGGAAAGCCTTCCTGTAAATAATGTAACAAATGTAGATAAATTATCTTTAGAGGCTGCGAATAAAAATCCACAAGCTTCCACCATTAGTACTCGCAGAAATGTACCTCCATTTTTGTTAACTTTCGAAATCTTTAATAGGAACGTGCACAATTGTATGGTAGATTCAGGAGCATCATATAATGTAATTCCATGGTCTGTGTGTCAATTGATTAATGCTGAAGTTGAACCATCCACTTTAAAAATCATCCAACTTGATCGAACTAGTGTTAAAGTCGTAGGCGAATTAAGGAATGTGCTTATAAGATTATCATCTAACCCCAAAGTTCATCAAGTTATTGATATTATTGTTGTGTATATTCCAGAGGTTTATGGTCTGTTTTTAAGCAGAGACTGGTCAGAGTAGCTACACGGCTATTTCGCGATAGATTGGTCTCACCTGTGGCTGCCCGAGAATGGCAAGCCCAACAAAATCAAGGTAAATCGTGAACGCTACCTAAAGCTCACAGTCACAGATTTAAATGATCACAATGAACCATTTACACCTTCTACTGATTCACCCAAAATAAAAGGGATGGATACCTTTTTCGTCAATTTCATGGCCGAGAGTTCAGCTATCATTAGTCCGGAACAACAGTCTGATATTGTAGCATATATTCAGCCAGTAGTTTCTACACAATGGTCTCATGCACTCGATAAAAATCAAATATGGTCTCTTTAATTTGACGGGTCAAAGTCCAAAGAAGGACCAGGTGTAGGTTGCGTTATTATTGATCCAGCAAGTAACAAAACCCTAATTGCATGTAGGCTAGAATTTGAATGTACTAATAACATAGCAGAATATGAGGCTTTATTACAGGGCCTCAGAAAAGAATTAGATATGAACATTCAAAATTTGACTGTCTTTGGCGATTCAGAAATCATGGTTAGACAGGTAAGAGATTCTGTCTACTGTCTGTCTCTGCATCTTAAAAGCTACCAATCCGAGGCATGGAATTTAATGAATAAGTTTTCTGCTTTCAATATAAATTATATTCCTAGATTGAATAATTCTGAAGCTGATTTATTAGCTAACATAGCTTCGAAACATTTTCCTGCAGAAGGCTTGTCCCCGCATGCATTTTTCGTCGAACTATTATTCAGACCATCCATTCCCGACAACATTACGAATTGGAGAGTCTTCGACGACGATCAACAAATTATCAATTTCCTGCATATGGAAGAAACTTTCCAAGGCACAGTGATTGACAAATGCACTCATGATGACAATATGCGTGATTTCACGGTAATACCAGATCCGAGATCTCCTAAATCTTCATCGGACATGGTAAATTCGATCCCTAAATCTGTAGTTAGATTAGAAAAATTTTACGATCTTCAAGACAAATTCAAAAAATCAGTCAACTATAAAACCAATAGTTCCTCGTTATCATATGAAAAAGTAAACTTGGGAACTAATGACAATCCACAGTGCATTAATTTAGGGGTGGGGTGTTCTGAACAAGAAAAAGCTGCATTTATTAAATTGTTTAAGGAATTCAAAGATGTTTTTGCATGGACGTATGATGACCTTAAAAATTTTGACCCTAACATCATACAACACGTCATTCCTATGAAACCCCAAACCTTGTCGTTTCAACAAAAGTTAAGAAAAATGAACCCTAAGCTCAAACTGACCATCAAAAAAGAATTAAATAAACTCCTGAATGCTAAGATAATTTTCCCAGTTAGGCACACACAATGGGTTTCTAACCTTGTCCCTGTCCAAAAGAAGAGTGGTGAAATCCGACTATGCGTTGATTTCTGAAACCTTAATAAAGCATCTGATAAAGAAAACTACCCTGTCCCACCCATGGAACAGATCCTTCAACAGGTATCTGGTTCTGAAAGACTATCCTTATTGGATGGTTTTTCAAGGTACAACCAAGTCCTAATGTCTCCTCCAGACCAACTTAAAACTACCTTCTACACTCCATGGGACACCTACGCTTATAGGAAAATGCCCTTTGGACTCATTAATGTCGATGCCACTTTCCAGAGAGTGATGGACATCGCTTTTATAGGCTTAATCAATCAATCTGTTGTAGTTTACCTAGATGATGTTACTATATTTTCAAAAAACAAAACTGATCATCTAGCTCATTTAAGAATTGTTCTACAACGATGTCGTAAGTGCGGCATTTCCTTGAATATTAAAAAAACTATCTTCGCAGTAGAACAAGGTAAGCTCTTAGGATTTATTATGTCAAGCAAAGGGATGATTATCGACCCTGAAAGGACTCAATTCATCTCGAAACTTCCCCCTCCCTCATCTAAAAATTCTATGCAGAATTTCTTAGGCCAGATAAACTTTGTCAGGAGATTCGTCCCCAGTTTCTCCGAAATGGTGAGACCTTTACAGAATTTAATTAAGAAAGATGCACAATATCATTGGGGACCCTTAGAAAACCAAGCTTTTAATTCAATAAAAAAGGCCATAATAGACGCTCCTTCTCTCATAAGTCCCGACTTTTCGCAAGACTTCACTCTCTACACTTTTACTTTTGATCGCTCCTACGCTGTTATCCTAACTCAAAAGAATGTTGAAAACAATGAAGTACCCATTGCCTTCATGAGCTCTGCTTTCAAAGGCGTGGAACTTAATTACCCAGTGGTAGATAAACAAGCCTATGTTGTTTTTAAAGCAGTTAAGCACTTCCGATCTTATCTTTTGAAATCTAGGATGAAAATTATTGTCCCTTACCTAGCCGTCAGAAATCTGTTAGTGCAGAAAGAACTAGGTGAAAAGAAGGCAAACTCGGTTACCTCCTTGCAAGAGTATGACATAGAAATTACCCCAGCTCAAATAGTGAGAGGCCAAGGGCTATGCAAGTAAGTTGTTGACTCAGCAGCAGGATAGCAAGAAGAAAATGATGTGTCAAACCCAGGACAACACAATCAAAATTTAATCTGTTGTGCACAAAACTCTGTTAGTCCCTGGTATGATGATATAAAATTCTGTCTTGAACATGGGTCAGCCCCCCGTCACCTAGATCCCACTAAAAGAAGAGTGTTAAGATTAAAATATGCCTCCTTTCAGTTGATTAATGGTATTCTGTTTCGTCAAAATTTTGATGGAGTACTAATGCGCTGTCTTGAGAAAGATGAAGCAGAAAAGGTCTTACTAGAATTGCACGCAAGAGAAGCTGGTGGGCATTTTGGTGGTGACACCACTACCCATAAAGTTTTAAGATCTGGTTATTATTGGCCCACACCTTTTAGAGATGCTCATGCCTTGTGTCATAAGTGTATTATGTGTCAAAAAGCATATGGGCGGATACAGAAACCAGTCTTTCCTTTGCAGCCTGTTTCAGTAGATTCCCCTTTTCAGCAGTGGGGTCTTGATATTATAGGTCCAATCAATCCACCATCCTCGTAGCAGCATAATTTTATCATAATATCCAAATATTACTTTACCAGGTGGTCTGAAGTCGCCGCATTAAGAACAGTGAATACCAGTCGGGTAATTGCCTTTTTAAATTCAAATATTATTACTCATTTTGGTATCCCTGACTGTTTAGTATTCGATAATGCTTCTTATTTTTCGTCTCTTGAGATGAGTGAGTTTTCTCTAGAAAAAGGAATTAAATTGAATTATTCTGCCAGCTATTACCCCCAGGGAAATGGATTGGCAGAATCCACGAATAAGAATCTGATTAAAATCACCAAGAGAACGGTAGCTGAAAATCACAAAAATTGGCATAATGCATTGTTAAACGCAATCTGGGATAATAGAGTAACACAAAAAACTGTTGTAGGTAACTCTCCCTTATTTCTCATCTATGGCAGAGAAACAATTCTGCCACCACATATTCTTCTTCCCTCACTACAGCTATCACAGAAAATACAAGAAGAAGACTGCCCCCCTTTGGAGAATCAAATTAACGCTTTAATAAAACTAGAAGAGGTAAGAGATCAAGCTAAACGTAATTTAGATCAACATCAACTATTGGTCAAAAGTTGGTTTGATTCCAACTCTGCCTCTGATAGGAACTTCGAAGTCGGTGACCTTGTCCTAAAATGGGACAAATCACATGAGGGAAAGGTAGAGCATATGAAGTTTTAGAACTTATGGCTTGGACCGTTTTTAATTGCTGAGAAATTGGGTCCCAGCTCTTTCCAATTACAGAGTCTATAGGGATAGCCAGACACCTATCCGGTGAATGGCCAAGCTCTAAAAAGATATTTCGCTTGATGACAACCTTGTGTATACTGTGTAAATATTTTTCTTTTGTTTTCTTTTCTTTTACTGTTTTGGTTTTGATTTCTCCCTTATGCTTATCATTTTTTTCTTTTGGAAATACACATACCTGCATTTTGAGTTGTTCAGACAAAGAAAATAGAAAATTCTTTCTCAAAAATGACTGCTGAAAATTTGTCTAAACATCTATTATGATATACTTCTGAAATTTACAACCATGTTGAGAAAAGCCTGTTGTTTGAAAGAAGTTAACTGATTTCGATCCATAAGTGAAGCCTATCACGATCATCCATTATCTTATTATGCTATCCCTATTCCTTAAGGGAATAACTCAGAAGATGTCTCCCTGCTTTCGAAGGTCAGTTTGGTAAACAAACCATCTCTAAATCTTAATGAAGGACAGTTTTAAACATTCTTTCAAGGTCTGTAAAAATATGACTAAAATATCGTAATTTTCAGCGTCACCCCACTCAATTATATATCTTTAAAAAAAAACTAAACAAATCATTAAAAGAGTTGTGGGACGTTCTTGTAAACCCACCGAGATACTGAACAGGTCTGCTGGCAGTGGGTAAATGCATGCATGACGCCAAGACAACTTTATCGGGGTACTGAACAAGCCTGCTGGCAGTGAAGCATTGTTGGGTATATGAAAATTTGCAAATATGGAATCTCTTGACCTTAAAATGTCCTTTATTCTGATCTGGAACTTCTTGGCAGGATACGGATATCAGAGTGGGTTAAATGGAAACCATGTCGAGGGTGTGGACGCCTATTGGTAGCAGTGGCTCTGTCAACAGTATCATAGATTTTATCTTTAATATCATGACTCGCTTGTCTTAAGACTGATATCAGTTTTCCTCTTTTAGGCACAGCTGGAATTTGTTTGATTAATGGTGATGTTTAAACAATTTTCTGGTTGTTCTTGAGTTAGAATTATTCTCATTATCCTAATCTGGATTTGTTCTTTTGGCAGAGATAACTGCTTCTACCAGTGTGTCGCCATTGTTGGCAGCCATTTTGCAATTTTATCATTTCCTTACAAACTGCCTACACAAGGGTTTTGAACCCTCAATACTTGTCGCAATTATTTAAAACAAAACGACACTATTATCTTGCACTATTCACACACCTACCTTTCATTTTCATTTTCATGACTGCAAGCGTGAAAACCTTGAGTATCAAGTCATATCAATGGCATTAAAATCATCTTTGGATTATTAAAGATCTTTTTGTTTATGTCGTCATGACTCTTTTACCTCTAACTCAATAATGGTCATACAGTTGGCAAGACACCAAACCTTTATTCACTTTGCATTTTTGTTAATATGGTTTCAATTTATAAGTTCGTGATGCAATGAGTTCTGGTGTTTTTTATTGAATCCTTGATACAATGGTAGTATGATATTCTATTGTCTTTGATCAAATTCCTTGGTGCAATGGTTTCATGAGAGCGCATTAACATCGTGATTAAATCCTTGGTGCAATGGTCGATGTAATGGTTTATTTGAATCATACAAACACTATTGTTGTTTTAATATACGGACCTATTGTTGGTTATGAACACTATGATTTTCAAATAGTCCATTTGATAATTGGTTTACAATGTTTTGGATTGTGATGTGAATGATTTGAATTACCAAGGCATCGTCGATTGTACACATCAAAATGAATGTTTTCCATGGTTTCTTTTCATTTCACCACCCTCGCATGCATATTCATTAAACATATTCCTTACATCTTGGGCTACCTCTATTTTTTTTTAGGAAACTATGGGATTTGATCCTGTGTCTACCCTGTCTAACCTCTTCACCGTTTACCCTGCTCACTGTGTGCTCTCTCCTATGGCCCCTATAGTGCGCATAGAACTTAATGGCATCCAAATGATGTTGTTATTCGACAACGCTCGTGAGGACCTGGAGAGTAGTGGGTGGTTAGTTTTTCTCCAACAATTCGAGGGTTTCAGCCTCGCAGTCACCCAACAGTTTTCCCTCACATTCGATGGATGCAGGGCCAAAGTTGGGGACATCCAACTTGAATTGAACGAATAATTCCTCAGCTCAGCCACGGGTTTGCCAGCTAAAGGGGAGAGGTGGTTTAAGAATTTGAATATGGATGAAGTGCCATGGACGCTCCTATTTACATCGAGGAAAATTGTCAGTTGTGACAGAGGTATGCCAGTCACTGCCCTTAAGTCTAGGTGGAATGATTTATTGGCCATTGTTAAGCAATTCATGACTTACGAAGGTCGATATGGTTTGGTGTTTCTTTACCATCTCTATCTACTTATGAACTTCATAGATTTCCCTTTGAATATGCCTCACTACCTTCTACACAGTCTGTATAAGATGGCTAAACGATATAAGAGGGAGAAGGCTGACTCCAGCCTTTTCCATCACTATTTGATTAAGATCATTATTATTCATCATTTGAGGTTGAGTGGTGACTGTTGGCAAGTTTTCTTATTGAGGAATGGTTTTGCCACTCCTAAATGTGGTCAAGTGGACAAGACTGTGGTCACCGAAACCCTTTTTGGGCCTGTCGTGCCATCTCCTAGCCTCCTACCCGCTGTCGAACCCTCGTTCTGCCCCAACATTGACCTACCCAAAACCATACCCGACCCATCTTTGAAAGACAATGCTAAGATTGTTAAGAGGCCTATAAGGAAAAAGGGCAAGGGTAATACAGATGTCAAAAAAAAAGGTAAGAAGGTTGCACGATGGGTATCTAGGTGTGCTCGTAACAAGCCCAAACAAAACACTGACCAGAAGCCAATTGTTTTGAGTGAAGACTCGGATTCTGAGATTGAGTGATTTTTGACCGAGGAGTACCCATACTCACACGACCTTTGTTCTGTTGAACCCTATGACTACGTATCCAACCTCCCACCGTGCCTCAAGTTTGACCCTAACTTCCCCGAGATCAAGTTTGACAGTGGAACCCCTGGTAATGTAAAATATGCCTCACCTGTAATGCCACGGCCTGATCAAACATAGTGCACTCAATGCAACTCTTGGCTCGAAGGATACTACACAGATGTTCCTCTGTTGCAGTCCTGAATTAAATCCTTGGAGGAACGGGTGACTGTTTTGTCTAAGGAAAATGATAGACTGCAAGCTTACGATAAGAGGCAAAAGACCATGGGCTCTATCGTGTTCAAAAATGTTGAAGCAACCACTACCATTGTTAACTCGAAATTGTCCTGACCGAATCATATCCCTACAGCCAAGGTATGTTATTTCAACATTGATTTTTGAATGATTTGGTTTGTTTTGAATTAGCATAGCCGATTGTGTCTTCTCTAAATTAGTTTGATATAGTTCTGTTTTGATTCAAAAACGATTATGATTGAATTGGCATAAATGATTGTCTTTGCGTTGAATTCGTATCAAAGATTTGTTTGATAAATCGAATATAGTCTATTTCGATTGAATAGATTCAATACGATTTCGTTTGTTCTGAATTGGCATAAAAGATTTGGTTTGTTTTAGCGTGAATGATTTTCTTGTTTTAAACTAGTAATAAAGGACCTGTTTGATTCACCGCATACATTTCTATTACCATTTGGATTAATTTAAAATGATCATGTTTGTTTGGAATTAGCATGCATAATTTGGTTTGTTTTGAATTGATTTGTTTGATAGATCGCGTACATTTTTGTTATCATTGGATTAGTTTTAAATGATTTTGTTTGTAAATATGACCAGCTACAGAATCGTGAGATTCTATAGCTAGTCATAAAATTTAGATTTTTGTAGATTTTACAATTAAAACACTATCTAAAATTGTTTACTCTTGCCCATCTACAACTACACATGAATTTCAATGGGAATTGGATCTGTTGTGGCAGTTTAGAACATGATTTTGTTACATAGTTTTGGTTTAGGTTGCTAACCTTAGGCAGAAATAGGAATCTGGGAGATTGTTCCCAGATTTTTGCAAACAGTTTTGATATTTTCCACAAGGATTGTTTTATCCTGTGGCCTTTATATACTTATTATTTTTTGTAAACAACCCATCATTGTTGGGAGAATAGAGACTATGGACTTATGATTATACAAACTTGAATGAAAGTGGATGTTTTTTAATAGCTTTAGCTTTCAATTTATCATACTTTTATTCAAGTTTTGTGCATTTTAATTTGTAATCAAATTATTGACTACTTTAGATATCAAGATTTGTTAAAGGTTGATGCGTTATGATTTAAATTCTGTCCATTTTTTATGTATCTCATTTTACTCACAGCAATTACTCTGTTTGAATTTAATGAATAGAAGGTTTATCTTCTTTGTTAAATGAATGATTATGTAAAAATCTTCGCACTAGGATTTATCTAAATGTGATGATCTGTAAATTATAAAATTGTTGTTGTTTTATGTCTTGTTTGTTCTGTCATTCGTATTCAAAGAGCATTGTTGCTTCCTGTTTACGAGAATCTTGTGGAAAATCTGGTGCGGGTTTCTCCCATCAAACAGCTAAATCGAGTACTGTGAACAGGACAAATAGGAAGCGTTTCTACAGGTCAGTTTGTTAGTGTTATTCAATTAGTTAATTAATATATAAATTTCTTGTAATCTGAACATGTTTTATTGTTCATCTCTATAGTTCATATTTACAGTTAGAATTGTTATTTTAATTGCTTAGTTTAGATATCTTTCATTTTATTCCTTTCTCATAAAAAATTATAAAAATAAAAAATAATAGCTTCGCTGTCATTAGAAAATTTACATATGATTTTGCAAATTTCGATCAAAAATTGTATTCTGTAAATACTGTACATATATAATTGAGATCTAATTGTATTGATAGCTGATTATTTAATAAGTAGAATTATTGTTTTATGATATTAGTTAGAAAACTGTATATATATGTTTTTTTAGATTTGTATATAGTTTGTTGTAGTTTCTTTTTTTCACTTAGATTAGTTTCTTTAGCTTAGTTTTTCTTTCGTTTTCCTAGGGCTTAGATCAGCCAACGGAGCCGCTAAACTTATCGGAGTGGATCATTCCAAACGGATTGGTTTATTTAGACAACCCCAGACCGGATCCACCCCTCCAGTTGACGAGCGGTCAATTTTGCCCGTCAACAAAACCCAACATATTTTTTTAATTTTTGAGCACCAAAACCGATGTATGTGGGTTGTAGTGCAGAAATATGTGTATAAGTGAGTTTTCTAACTAGTAGGCCACATATGTGTACAAAAACGTGTATTTTTAGCTCTGGAGTGAACAAAAAAGGAGACTTCAAGTATGCAGAGGGAAATGGAAGGCCCTCCAAGAAATATGGATAGAGTGAGGAAAATTTGTCTATAAAACCTATTATGTACAACCCTGTAATCCATTGATTGGGATCTAATATTAGAACTCATGACAAAAAAATTCCCTTTCTCTCCATATAAACTTATGGCACAAAATCAGGAAACTTGTCCTTGTATGTTACATCATGATAAAAATACTTTAGTTTCTCTACACATCCTAAAATATCAAGAAGGATCATGTCTCCTTCGGGTATGCGCACTAATGTCAATGTAACTTCTATATGCTTGTGTAACTTCGGATGAAGCTACTGAGGGTTATTGGTTTGACTTTCCCTATACAGTTTCAGTCGAATACCTCTCACCAATACTTGAATCTCTTTTCCTGTTAAATCATGCATCTACACAACACCTCCATCTATGACAGATTTTATCTCATATGTCTCTAGACAATGCATCCTAAACTTCCCTGGGTTCTGTAAGTATTTACTATCATAGAGGAGAAAAATATCTCCTTCCTTGAAGTTCTTCTTCCTAATGTTTCTATCATGCCAAGATTTATCCTTTGCTTTTTGTTCTTCCTGGTGGAACCCAACCATGATCATGTCTTCTTCTAATTCCATGAGTTGGGTCAATATTTCTTGTGATGTGCCTCTTTCTATCATGTTTTTAATGGATACAATGCACATAATAGGTATCAAATAATCCAAGGGGACTACCTCTTCATGTCCATACACCAATATGAAAGGTGTCTTCCCTGTAATCCTCTTGCATATAGTTTTATAATCCCATAATATTTTTGGTATATTCAAATCCCAATCATCCTTGTTCACATTGCAAATGTTAGTTAAGGCATTCTCCAAAATCTTGTTAAATGTTTCCACTATTCCATTAGCTTGAGGATGGTAAGGAGTGCTCTTTTGATTATGTATCTAAAATTCTTCAGTCATTTCCTGGATGGTACTATTGATAAAATGATTCCCCTAATCACTCATCAGAACTCTAGGGCATCCAAACCTTGTAATTACTTGTTCAAACAAGAAGTGTTCTACAGTTTCTGCACTGTAATGTTTTATTGTTGATGCTTCATCCCATATTCTTAAATATTATGTCACTGTAATGATATACCTTTCTCTTGATATCCTAGTTGGTGGATTGATTGGTGCTACAAAATCTACTTCCCATTTATCAAACACTTTCATAGTTACCTGAGCTCTCAGTGTCATCTCATCCCTCATGGATGGATTTGCTACCCTCTCATAGACATCACAATTCTGAAAATACTCCTTTGCATTCTTAGAAATTGTTGGCCACCATAGTCATGCACGAAATATCTTCTGTGTAGTAGACTTACCTGCATAGTGTCCTCTAGATATTCCTTCATGTGCTTCTTCTAAGATGATAGGTTGTTCATGTTCCATAACTCATATTCTTAAAATATTGTATGATCCTATTTTATACAAGTTCCCTGCAGTAATTTTGTAGTCTACAACTCTCACCACCAATTTCTTCTTTTGTGCAGTATTATATTTCTTTGGGGAAAATCTTCTACTCAAAAATTCAATAATGTCAGAAAATTATTCATCAACAATATGTACTGAAAAGCGTTATGCATCCGGGAAATTATCCTCCAAGTTGCTTGGTTTCTCTCCATTGGTTATCATGGACAGATGATCTAGCCCTGCATTCAATATTCCAAGTTTCACAACTACTTCAAAGTCAAACTCCTGAAATAACAGAAACCATCTACATATTCTTCCCCCCAATATTGGCTTATTGACAAGGTATCTAAGAGCATAATGATATGTAAACATATTAAAATGTTGACCTAACAAATAATGTATAAAAAAAATTAATGCATACACCATAGCCAAACTTTGCCTTTATGTTGTATTGTAATTATGTTATGAATCTGAAATATTCCTGCTTGCAAATGTTATTGGGTGATCTATATCACCTTCTCATGGTTGTGTTAATACTACTCCAAGTGATATTGAATATGCATCTACATGAACATGGAAATCCTTTGACCAATCTAGAAACACCAGAATTGGCGTTGTCACCATTTTCTCCTTCAATATGTCCAAACTCTGTTAGCACTCATCATTCCATTGATACTTAATGTCCTTCAAAATTTTCTCCATGGGCATAGTAATCTATGCATATCCCCTTATGATATTCTTGTATTAGCCTGTATGACCAAGTGTACTTTTTAAATGGAACACTAACTTAGGTGGTGGTAAGTTAACAATGACAACAATCTTTGTAGGATCTACCAACAGAACCTGTTTACACACCACATGTCCTAGCAATATCCCAAAAGGTGCACTGAATATACATTTATTAATTTTCAAGGAAATTTGGCACTATATACACCTATCTAACATCAACCTTAACACTTCAACATGATTCTTTAATAAGCTAAATATTTTCTAGTCATCCAAATAAACTTCCAAAAACTTATGAATAAAATATTTAAATGCAGCTACTACTACTTTGGAAACAATAGTAGGGGAATTCTTCAACCCAAAGGGCATCACTATGTACTGATATGAACCCCATTATGTATAAAATGTTGTCTTATGATGATCCTCTGGAGATATTTTGTTACGAGGGAAAAACTCTCTATGGCCAAGGGTAAACCACAACAAACAGGTATGATTGCAGAAATCAACTCAATTCCAACATATGCTATATGAACTAATGTGCAAGATAAGAAACAGACCTACCTCGATCCAACGTTTGATGATGTTCCACCACTGAGCATTTCGACCCAAAGCTTTATACCTACAATAAGTTCTTAACAAACGAGCAAAGAAATTATATAATGATGATATAAAGGGGTTAGCACATTAGATAGCATAATCCATCAATAAACATTACAAACATGACCATGGATAATAATCATACATTTTCAATATATCAATAAAACAGGAAAGGAGTATCTCTATTAATAATTGATCAGCGTAAGTGACAACATTACAGACTTTTGTGTCGGCACGGTTCAAAACCAAGAAACCAAGTTCCTTCCAACTAGGCCTCCACCACTTCAATCCTCCACCAAAGGAAAGCTCATAAGAGAGAGTCAATGAGGTTCTCTCAACAATAGGGAAATATCTTGAGGGATGAACACTGTGTGCAGACCCGAGGGACAAAGGGATGCATACTCAATATGAAGTAATTTCTCCATAGTAACTTTGCTCTCAAAGTTGAATGCTTTCTCCTCCTTTTCCATAGCTCGAAATTATGCTTTTATAGCCTTCAAAATGAAACTGAAGGGCCTAGTCAGAACATTTCCAGTATGTGGAAGGCCAAGGATCAGAGATATTCTGTCGTGACATGGAAACCTGACCTCATTTTTTTATTTTTTGGCACAAATCCCGATGTATGTAGGCTGTAGTGGAGCATCTAGCGTATACGCATCTTGCATAACTGATAGGGAGCATATATGTGGAAAAATGTATATTTTTGGCTCTGGATTCATCAAAACGGGATGACAAGTCTGCATAGGGAAATGGAAAAAGGCCCTCTGTGCAAGATATCAATGGTGAGGCAAATCTTTCTATAACATATGCCCCCTAATGTGTGAGATTAGAGGAGTATTTGCGATGGCCGAAATACATTATAAATAACCCAGAAGTGGAGTGGTAGAGATCTAGCTGGACAAAATCAATTGCTTATTACATTATGTATTGACTTTGCATACATGGTTTCCAAGAATACAATGCAGATCCATGTGGAAAATATACCAAACAAGTGTTCATGGCCATGAATAGGAAAATACAAATGCGTTTGCATGCAAAAAAATTTCATAGTCATGAACATGGCCCATTGAAACCAATCTCAAAATCATTCTAAAGATATATGTATACCATGGAGTACAAACTGATCTCCCATGATCACTGAAGTCAAATACGTGTTGGTCCCATGAAAAGGAAACAACAGTTCAGGAAAGTTACAGCCACATAGTGATGTCTTCAAGTCTTCTACACAATTTGCCAAGGTGCAAGTCTATATCATGTGAAAAAAGGAGTTGAGTTCGAACATGATGAGACATCTTTTGATTACCAGTCATTAAGGTATACCATTAACAAACTCGTGATAGCCTACCAACAATCAAAGTAGGTATCAAGGCACCAAGTACATTTCTACAAGTGTGAATAAAGGAGTTTGTGTCGAGCACTTGAGAAATCCATTGATCAAGAGACATTGATGTATTCCCATATGTCAATGGCGAGAGAGCATGCCACTAATGACTGCAAGCCTCAAGGCACTCACGAAACTCTAGGTTCCATATCCAGAATAAATGAGCTGAAGTCGATGGAAAGAGACCCGCTGAAAGGAGAGAATTAAGGCATCTTTCATCAGTCATCATGAGGAACAAATAAGGAGCTTCATGATTTGGTGGAGATTGGACGAAGAACATGTTCATGAACCAACGAACCCGTGCATATTTTACATGTGCCAAATGCAAGCAGTACACAAAAAAGACCCTCTGAATAGCAGCCAATGATGAAAACTACTGACAAAGGCAAGGAAACCACCAATAAGGCTAATGGAAACCAAGACACTGCACAAATCCCAAAGTGTGAATAGATGTCTTGCCATCGAACACAAGGGAAACTACCTAGTCAATGACCAATGATGAAGTGTCAATTTTTGGGTTCAAGGTGACCTACCAATGATGAAAGTATGCCCAGGGTGCATGATAAGACCATAGTATCGTGTGATTCTGAGACAAACTGAGGCTATGGCTGACATGCAAAGTCAAGATTTCTAAGGATTGGCCGACATAGGTTGATAGACTTCCTTTGAACAAGAGCATGAGACATATGGTGGACTTTGACAGCATAGACTCAATGATGTGACTATTAAATGCAGGAGGCATCAATAATGTTCTCTATAGGGACTGGAAGAGTAACCAGTCAGTAGAGAAAACTTTGTAACTAGATCAACTTTCTAGGGCCATGCTAAACCCAAAATTATGATGACGCGAGGACTCAATAACTTTGTGCTATGTTCAAAGGTAACAGGACTGCTGCCAATTACAATATAGTACTCCCTTCCCCCCCATCTTTTTTTGTTTTTTCGTAACAAATGAATGTTATGATATAGAGGAGGGAACGAGTCTCGCAAGTAAGCAAAACTAGTTCCAGCAGTGGAAAGTACCTATGCTTAATGCAGGGGAATGCATGCAGGAGATGGACACTCGGGGTGATGTTCCCTCCAAGGTATAGAGTGTCAAATTGTGAAGGATATAAACAAGGCTTTTCTTAGTTTGGGATGCAAAAACTGCTTAGGCAATGTTTTATAACACAACGCAAGAACCGGCTAAAGGCTCAATACTGCAAGAGAGGGCATGAGATGCAATCAAAACTTAACACCAAAAAATGTCCTTTTTTATGTATTTTAGTCTACTTCGTGTGAAAAAGGGGCAAACTTGTGCCAAATAGACATCTTTTCAAATCCAATTTACGAGTGTGAAAAAGACAAGTTTACTCGGCAATCTTTTATATTTTTGATAACGGGTCGGAAAAGAGCTTAACTAAGACTCGTGACCTTTCAAATCCAATTTTAACGAGTGTGAAAAGGAAAAATCACTCGACAATATTTTCAGTTTTTTAGACGAGTCGGAAAAGAGCTTAATTAAGACTCGTTTTTTTGTCTTAATCAACATGTAAAAGGGGAGGCCAAGGCTCCCATATCGGTCATCTACGGAAACTCAGTATCTCACAGATATCTTACAAAATCTTGGGAAAACCCAAGGCTCTCCAAGTTGAGGAGGAGAAAGTGCTAACAGAGGATACAGTCTCTGTGATGGTTCGGATAATGTCTCTTAATGGAAAAGACATAGGTGGGGGGATGGGATGACCCATTAGATCATTTCAATTAAAGGGAACCTCATCAGGACTTGGAGGAAGAATGTTATGGGAAAGAATAAATCTCTCTCATTCAGAAGGGGGAAGATTTGAAATGTTGATGACATGACTTAAAGGTGAATCATTCTCTTCAGGGAGAGTAGGGTTAACCAGAGATTGCACTGGTGTGTGTTACACCTCAAAATTACTCACTTCAATAGTGTCGCAAGTGTCATCATTATAAGTGTTGTAAGTGTCACATCTTGTCTGCAAGTGTCGCATATTGACCACAAGTGTTGCAAGTGTCACAAACATCATAATACCATATTTCCTATGTCGTGCCTCTAATGACATCATAAGAACACTTAAGACACCTCAAAGACTAGTTTTGAAGAAGAAAAATCACTTGACAGGGAGTACAAACCTTTTGTCACTGAAAGAACCACTCAAAAATGGATTTTGGAGAGGAGCACTCCCCTACCCACTATCAGGGAGTGTTAGCACTCCCTGGGCCTCTTTGGGGGAGTGTTTGAGCACTCTGTGCACCCTTTTGGGGGAGCACTACCCTTTCTAAGAAAATTTTTGGTTTGTTGGAGGAAACCATGGGACAATCCCCTCAATATATGAAGGTATTTGGGTTCGAATCTTGGATCAAGGAATTATCTTAGGTAAGATCCTCAACTGAAGGAGAGGAATCCTCAACTTATCCCAAATATCTCTCAAGTGGTTGGACTTCTCCAAGGTTATATAAGGAGGACTTCTCATGGTGAAAGGTACATGAAAAAGATTGGAGGTATGAAACCTATGATCTCATAGGAAACATACAGAATACAGTGGAGATTACTTGAGAAAAGGGGTTGGACAAGGAGAACTAGAAGATGTTGTTGCACCCTCATCAAAGGATTGTAAGTACTTTTACTTGTTCTCATCAATATATCAATGCTTGGCCTGTTTCTTTCAAACTTACGCTTGTTCCATATGAGTTTGTCTGCAGTATATGGATATATATTTGAGCTAATATCAGTATAGTAGGAATTCCATTATATCTTTGTTTGTTCTACAGGACCTATCAGGGAGCTCAGGATCGAAGCTCATCCTGGACTTTGCAGGGACAAACGTCGTTAATAAGGTACATATATTTATTCTTCTCCTTCGTATGTTAGATTGATTATATCTAAAAGGATGCCAGTGTCCATGTTAAGAACTTTTCTTTCTTGGCCTTAGGAGTCAAGAGACCAAGAGGGAATACACTTGTCCGCAGAGGGATTCACCTACAACAAAAATTGGTGACTCCACTGGGGAGGAGCTCTGATTTTTATTTCCATTCCCAGATCTTGTTTTTTCCCTTTTCACACTCACTTGAACCTCTTCATACTATCTCTTTGATTCTTATATTTGTTTGATTTCCTCTTTATTTCATCATGATCACCCTGATTGACTGAATTTCCTTGATTTTTTGAGTTTTTGGGCCTTTTTTTGAGATTTTTAAGAAGATCACTCCCCTGCCCTTGTTATCAGAGTGCCAACACTCCCTAGTGGTCTTACACAGAGCATTGGAATGCTCTTGTTCCCCTTACACCAAAGCTCTACCCCATTTTCAGTGAAAAATCCTCTAGGTTTTCAGTTTCTGAGTTCAATTTTTGCCTTTTGCATTTTCTCAGGGTCTCATACTCTCAATCCATCTTGGTATTGGCCTTCAACACCCTATTTTATAAGGATTTATCTCTTCTTGTTTAGGAATTTGACATTTCTTTCCTTGCCTTGAAGTCACTCTTTGTCTTTGTTGACCTAGAGTTAACTTGTTGTTTTCTTCTCATTCATCTGACTGAGTGGAAGATTTTGTGAGGAAATCCAAAGGTCTATGAACCTTTCCATTTGATCTCTGAGGTTAGTTTTCGATCATTTCTCTATTATTTGAGGTTTCTTAGTTCTTGTTTGCAAATTTGGTTATCTTTGTCCTTCTTGTTTAATCACAACGAGAGTGTATTTTTTTTTATGTGAAGTTTTCTTTTGTTTGTTTAATCCTAAAGTCTGATTGACATTTAGAAGTTTTACATCTGATTATCATTCACATATAAGAAAAAGGATATATTTTAGTGATTGGTTTGGATATTAGAAGGAATTTTTGAAATTTTTAGCATTGCATTGGATTTGATTGAGAAATAATTGATTGAGGACATTGCATCTTAGTGTTTGATAGTGAAAACAACTCTTTCTCTTTCCCTTAAATAGCCATTTATAGAAAGACAATATTTCTTATCATTTTCTTGTGCATTTTTGGGAATTGAGTCATCATACCATCAGTTTCATTGTCATACACCCTTTGAGTAAAGAACATCTACAAAATGAATTCTAATTAAAAATTATCTAGAACATTTTTGTTTTTAGGATCTTCCACCAACATTAGACTAGGATTAGCACTTTAGATTAGGTTGTGAGTACAACTCTCCAAAGTTTTCAAACAAACATTAGCATCTTGAGATAGGGAGAGTCAAATTCAATTGTCGTATAGGTTTTTTGGGATCCCCCTCTCACACAAGGGTTACGCACGAGGTCGCATTCGGGTGAGTTACGAAGATTATCCCTCCATGGTTCAACTGATTGTAGTGGTCAGATCATATATTGGGGGTCACTTGAGGGTATACCCACGATTATGTGTGGGAGCCTCTCGAGTTGATTTTGGACTTGTTATCTTGCCCATACATTCGGATCGATCTACCGACTGTACCTTCCCAAGGGATGACTATGAGTTGGTGTCCTTATTTTCCATAATCCTTAGGTACTTACACGAGGTGACGGTGAAGGGAAGTCTCATTGTACCTGGAATAGACATTGGTCAAATTCACTCGGTATCCTTGGAGGGTAAATCCACAATTACTGCGTGGAAGCTTGCACCAAAGTGAAAGTCCATTAATAAGGTCACCATTGTAACTGCTACACCATATCCTAGCCCCTTATCTATTTGATCATGCGACGTTGGATTTCATCACCAACTAGTATGATCATAGAGAGAAGTTTTGTTTTCTTGGCTTTAATTCCTAGATTTTATTAGGGTATGTTGTTTCCTTTTTAGTTGGCCCTAGATTTTCAGCGTGTAATTTTATTCTCCAAAATTGAGCCTGTAGACGATAAAGTTCTTCGCCGATCACATAGGATGCATGGTCTTCCTCTGGAAGGATACCAACCCTTACCTCCTAACCCTCTAGAAGACAACAACCATGGAGAGGTATAAAATCAATCTGACTCTGGGAGTGTTGTTGCTCCTCTGTTAGAAAATTCAGAAAGTGATTTGGTTACGGTTGAGAATCCCACTCCTCGCACTACATATGTGTCGACAATTCCTCTCAAACCATGTTTTCTTCATTTAGACTCCCTTGGGAACATCATAGATGAAGAGGTCACACAGTTACCTACGAGAGATTTTACTGAAACATATATGGGATCCACAGAACCAACCTTTGGTGATGAGTATATGACTCATGTTCGTCCTACCACTACTGCAGATACAAATCCCACACTTGCTCGTTCTATATGGAGGACTTCATTAGGACGTGATCTCTATGAGCATTTTGAATCCTTTCGACAACCCTTTAATCCTCATGACCCTCTTGTTGAAACTGGGCCATCTGGTCAAACTATGAATCACCCCATCGATCAGGTCATTAAATCTACTGTTGCATCAACACAAGTTTATCCTAATGCTAGATTCATCACCTCTAATCATTCCCAAGGCACTTTGATCCCTACCCCCACTTTTACAAACTTTCACTCTATAGCTCCACATGTTCTGCACTATCTTACTAGGACATCTTTTCACCCGAGAATGCAGACCCTTGCCAGCAAAATACATCCGACTGGAGGGAAACCACCATCTAGTGGACCTATCCCTCTTGGAAGAACACCATCCTATGGCAGGCCTACCCCTCCCAGGGGACAACCCCCTTTTCATTTTCTTCCTGAAGGGAAACCTCCCTTTGCCAGTCATACCCCGGTCGTTAATCCACTGTTGGCAGGGGGGAAACCTTAGTTTGCTAGAAACCCTTCACAATCCTGGGGAGTATCTTTCAGAGGCACATTTACCCAACCCCATGTTGGGGGGCACTCATATCATAACCCACAAGGAGGAGTATCAAATCATATTCCTTCTGGACCATCTTATGGACAACCTTATCCGAGCATCCCAAACACCACCCGGATTCCTCAAGGAAAACAACCTTATACTCCCCATGGGCCTAATGTGTATCCGCCTCTAGGATATACTCCTTACCCTCCTCAAGGGCACAATGTTCATCCTCTTTCTAAGCAATCAAATCACCCGGCTTATAATGCTCAGAACCCACCGATTTATGCAAATGTTTCTCAACCATTATCACATCATGTTTATCCTGGTTAGCAACAACCATATGTAGGAGGACCTACTGGTTACAACTATCCACCTAACCCAGTTTATGGTCCTACTAGTGTTCCTATGCCACACTAATATCATCCGCAAATTAACTACCAGCTACCTTTCCTTACCACTCTGGATCTCCCAAACTTGTCTTGGTTAACTAATGATCCTATTTTTCATCCACCAGTTTGGCCAGTTATTCCAGCTAAACTTCCTTCTGATATTCTGAAATTTGATGGAAAATATGGTGAAGATCCAAATAACCATGTGATGACTTTCCATTTTTGGTGTTCATAAAACTCCCTCATGGATGATTCTACACGTTTGTGTCTTTTCCAGTGAACACTTATGGGCTCGGCAGCAAAGTGGTATATTGAACTACCACGTGCTTCTTTTCATGATTTCAACTCCCTTGCCATGTCTTTCCTCACACACTTTCAACTACCTATTATCTACGAGATGGGTACTGAACTCTTGACCTCCCTTCGTCAAATTGACTCCATGCATATCTTTGACCATATTCATGAGTGGAGAGGATGACGAAGGATGATCAAAGTAATCATTCCTAACATATTATTGGTGGATTGGTTTACTAAATCACTTTTACCCTCGATTTCTCGCGATGTCGCTATGGGTGGAGCAGTCACCGAGGAAGAAACCATTTCTCAGGTTCAGTACTTAGATTTGGTTTATTCACAATCTAGTACTTTGTATCATTTTCTTCCAAATGTTGCTTGAGTTAATACCAATCCATATAAGCCGTCATCCTCATCTCATGTGGACAATGTTATCAGTTATGTCAAAACTCAATCTACTTCCCAGTCAACCACACTCTCCTCTACCTCCCCCCAAACTCAAATATCTGAGGTGAATGCAGTTCAATCTACCCCTTCACAACAATCTGGAGGTAGGAAGAAGACAAAAAATAAATCGAAAAATACTAATAACAATGAACAACCAAAAAATCAAGCTCAAACACCTACTACCGAAAATAAACCACAATGGAAACTGAAACCCCTGTATATCATTTGTGGTGACGATCACTACACTCAAGACTGTCCACATCGTAAGGAAGTGGCCAAACTTTTCCAGGGAAATTCATAACCCACTGTGCTTACTCATTCTTTTCCACAGCAACAATCCATGGTTGCTCAAACCCTTTCTCCTGGGGGCTGTTATAGCCATCCTCATGATGAGGCCTCGATGAGTGCACATATTTATATGTTTAATGGGATTAATTTGACTAGTCTCTCTAAGACATATGACACACCAGGTAACCTTGAAAAAGGAAAAGTCACTAATGGTATCGGTAGTTTACCAGATCCATCATCATCCTTCGTTAGTCCTCCATCGGTTAAACCTCCATCTGGACCACTTCAGATTGAGAAACCTGCATTCAACTCTATATTACACCCTCCTAAGAGCACTATCTGTAAATCTACCTTTAATCCTAGTTCACATGCTGCCCAGAACTACAACATTGTTGAAGATTTGGCTCAATCACCATGTGTTATGTCTACGTTAGAAGTTCTACATCACTGCCCCAGTCAACGTAGAACTCTCTTGGCCGTTATTGGCATTGTTGATCCTGAGTCATCCAACAATATCATGTTTAACCTGGGCAATTATACATCTCGAATCTCCCACCAACTTTCTTTCTAAATTGATGTTGTTGTTCACAATCAACAAATCCACCGAACTATTCTAGATGAGGGAGCCTCAACTTGTGTCATGTCTTTATCATGTTGGAAAGGTTTAAAATCACCCACACTTAACAAATCCCCAACAATGTTATGCACATTTGATGGGTGAGTTTTTCATCCCCATGGGATTTTATAGTCCCTACCCATCCAATTGGGTAGAAAAACTGTCACTGTTGATGTCGAGGTAGTCGATGCTCCCCTCGATTACAACTTGTTACTTGGAAGAAGTTGGTTTTATGCTATGACTTTCGTTTCCTTGTTGGTGTTTCGATGTGTATAATTTCCTCATCAGGGAAAAATTGTCATTGTTGATCAGCTAGATTTCTGCACGACCGACGCTCGTGCTCCTGCTACCAACAACATTCCTTTCTTGGGGGACCACAAGATCACATATGAAAGAATTGGTGTTGGCTTGTTGAAATATTCTAGCCTTATGGGTACCTTCCCTACACCACTTCCACCAAGTACACATCATATTGCCACTATCGATATGATTTCAACCATGGCTTATCAATCTTTGGAATCATCTGACCCTTGGATTGTACCTAGTCCATTGGAATTTGATGCACTAGATGACACCATTCAACTTGGTCCAACCGAAACATCATATGTTTCTATCCAATATACTTCTCCCTCTTCGGATGACCAACATCTATTGGCACCTGACAATTATTCAATGCCATCATGGTTACGTTCCCTGTCATCTGTGATCAACCACATTTCCCCAATTTTCCCCTCGAATGAATCTATTATGGAAATGTTGAGAATTGACAAGCTACCTCAGGATGATAACCATCATCGATCCTCTTCTCTTCCCCCTCGTGAAGAAATTTGGGGAGATATACACTCTCTCTTCCCTCATGATGTTGATTTTCCATCGTCTCCCATGCCTTCGACTTCCAATGATTTGTATCTGATAGTTGACATGGTGATCTCTTCGGTAGGGCTATTGGATCCTGATCTCCTTACCCCTGTCGTGACCCTCGACATGTGTTCCTTCCGGAGTGATTTTCTTCCATCCAGGGAAGATCTCTTGGAATGCATGACTGAGTTTTGTCCCTTGACATGGTTTCCTTCCAGTGTGTTATCCTCTTGGAAACCATGATCAAGAAGAGTCCACGAGCATAGTTTTTCTCTCTGTGGAAAGATCATTAAAAAATGAAACAGAGGTGATGAGCATAGTTTCCCTCTCTATAGCAAGCTTGTTAAAAAATGAAACAGAAACTTTGAGCATAGTTTTCCTCTCTATAGCAATCACATTAAAAAATGAAATAGCAATTTGGGGATTGAACCCGAAGCCCTAAGCATAGTTCTTTTCCTGTTTCAAGCTCATTAAAAAATGAAACAGTCACCTCTCTTGAACCTTATTTTCATACACCCTTATCCTTTTTCTCCATCTAGTAGAGAAATTGGTGACAACCTCAAAGTCAGTGAATGAATTGAAGCTTGGAGGGTATGTCTCCAACCTTCGATGATCATTCTGGAGTTAATCCCCCAGCTTTCAAGATGGGGGCATACCGAGCTTAGTCTTTGTTCTTTCTCATGCTCATAAATACATGAGAATGCAACCGAGCAACCTTTCATCTCTTTTTCGGGCTCGTATGGTTACACGAAAAAGGAACCCCTTGGAGTCATCTTTAAGCTCTTTTCAGACTCTCTAAACATGAAATGATTGTCGAGTGATCTTGCTTCCTTTCCCACTCGTTAAAAGGTTTGGAAGAGCATCTTTCGAGTGATAATTTATCTCTTTTTCGGCCTCGCGAGACTAACACTACGAAAAAGGACAACATTGGAGTCGTCTTTAAGTTGTTTTCAGACTCTCTAATATGAAAAACCATTGAGTTCACCTTCTCTGGACTCGTTAAACAATCATACATTGAAGGGCTCATATGAGATCAAACCTTTACTTCTTCCATTTCTTTAAACAAAGGAAGAGGGACTTACCGAAGGTGAGTCATATTGAGCATGTGTTACCCTCCTCGAGCTCATTAAATTAAAAAGAGGTACTCATCTATCTGGATGGGGAAAAATTTGAAGGAAGCAAGCAAAGCAGTTTATTTAGAACACTACCAGTAGCCCTTACAGTCACCCTTGAACACGACACTTTGTCTAAGTTTTTGTTACTCTTTTGGGTCACCCGACGAAAGTCACTGTATCCACTACATCATCGTGTTTTGGTCCATGTCAAGTTTTTTCTGTTGTTCCTCAGTGTTCAAGGGAAGTATCTACCTTGAGAGTTAGCCATCACAAATATCCTATTTCAATACCTGTTGTTATCATTGAAATTTCATCTACAAATGGTTACAAGAATCCACCATCTTCAAACAGTTACCAAAATTACCAAAAAAGAATTTCCAAAGGGTCCAAAACTATACAACCAGTTATCAAATCAGGATGCGCTATGACTATACAGGTAGCACGCGCACATGCGCCACAAAGAAATGCAGGAAAAGTGCACATGCACACAATGCGCAACTGTGAATGCTAAAATTTGTGCACACCTGAGAATGACGCATTTATGATGTTGGTCGGCCTCCCACCCACTTCTGGTTCAGCTTCCAAGTCAATTTGACATCCAAATCTCGGCTGGATCTAGTTGGGTGGCTGGTCAAAGACCTAAAGGTGCCCTAAACAACCCCTTGTTCACACTAAAAGCAGGTTGCATAATACCTCAAAGAGGTGCTATAAAAGAAGGCCATGGATGCACTACATTTTCGAGGAATTCATTTGTAAGGTTATGATGCTACTATTCTCTTGGGGAATCCTCTTTTCTCATCAAGAGCATACTAGCACCATTCCATTGGAGCTATTCACATCATTCTTTGAGTGAATTAGCTTGGGATTCTTTCACCATTTCTTTCAATTTTTCAAGTTGTAAGAAGAGCTCAATCTGGGGGTCCAAGAGCCCTCCCTTAGAGGAAGAAGGGACCCAAAGTCCCCCTTTCTCTTTGGTGTTTTCTTTTCACAATACAATCCTTTCCATTGGTGACATGAGTCTTGTTTGTTTCTTTCTCTTATGTCCTTATGCACTTAACTTTAATTGTTTTTATCATTCCTAGTTTAATTCTTAGCTTATTCTTTTATGCTTTATTCTTCTAACCCTTTCTTTTACTGCTATCCTGCTTAGATAACCCAATTAAGCTTGTAAGCACCTCTGTTTTTCTCATTTAGATGAAAAAAGAGGCACAATAGATTAGCGACTCAACTGGGGAAAGGTATCAATTTCCTACCCCATTTGGGTTATTTTAGCTCTTCTTTATATTTATTTAACCTGCAGGTACCATAACCGGCCCAAGACGACTTGCAAAACATCAAATTCAAAGCTGAGTTGAGAGAATTCCATCCAGAATTTTCTTCATGGTCGTGTGACAGTTGTGCGTGGGTTTATTGGCCCACAGTCACGCATCATGCGCACGTGCGCCAAAATCATTGTATTACTCAACGCCTTCTACACACCTATGCTCAAAAGTCTTTTTCAGTTCACGCATTGGCACTCAAGGCGCCTATGTCTAGTCTAATACCCGCGCACTTGTGCAGAAAAATACACATTGTAAGCTTTTTTATGATCTGTTGAAGGCCCATAGCCTTCTTAAAGATGATTCCATGCATGTTGTAATCTGCACCACACTTACCTTCCCTCTCACTTAAAGGTATTAGTCAAAACACATAGGCACTTAGGGGTTAAAAATCATTATTTTTCCTCTTTTTTGCTTTTATTTCGCCACATGGATGGCTGGTTTTGACTAAAAAATAAGTTGGAATCATTCTACATCACATATAAAACTTGCATTGGGACTAGAAATTGGATATCAATCATTGAGTATGCTCTTCTCTCGTGCTCCAAAGCAATCTTGAGAATCAGAAAGAGGTTGAGAGACAATTTCATCTCCCTTAAAAAGACAAAATCTTTAGGAGAGGAAAACAGCCCCCTCGGGACTCCTCTTAGTTTATTTTTCAAACACATCTCAGAATCGTAATGGGCCCATATAGGCCCACATGCTACAAAGATAAGATAGTGTTGAAATTTACTTTCTTAGATTAAATCACTAGGGAAGTTTAAAGGTTTTGTAAAGGGCCCATACATGCCCACATGTTCACAATCTAGGACAATTTCAAAGCTTTCTTAGATTAAATCAAATTAGGGAGTTAAAGGAATAGTAAAGGACCCACATGTCCACATGCTAGCTTCCTAGGGAATTTTTTATTCCGCAAGGTTGTACCAATGACATTTAGTTAATTAGGTAATCAAGGACTTGTAAGGACCAAGCGAAGTCCACATGCAGCAAGGTAACATCTAATTCATTAAAAATTGGCACACTTTCACTCATTCACACACAAAAGTCACCTCTCACTCACATAGTTTTCATCTCAAAATGTGGAGGTTGAAGAAAGTTTCCTCCAAATGGATTCCGAAACACCCCACCCTTTTCTTGGCGAAACTATCCACTCCCACTTAATTTCAACAAGATTGGATCACACCCCCAATCTCTCAAACAACCACATCTAAAAATTTTCTAAAAAATCACTAAGTTTTCCTCCACAAGAGGTGCCAAAAGAAATCTTTTATTCTAGGTAGGATTTTGAAGATAGGCATCCAAAAAACTCCCCGTTATCTAGTTCTCACATTTTTCAAAATAATAGAAGTTGTCAAATAGGGAACTGTAAATCCTCCAATTCAAGTGTTCCTAACACCATAAGGTAGGGAGATACCCATGAAGGGTTGAAGGCCAAGGTCTGGTTTTTCTGTGCATCCCCCCTTAAGGCACCCACCTCTTGGATAGGATCCATCCCGTGACCCATTTCTTAGGTTGAAAATCTAAATGCCACACTTTGACCGAGGTACCTAGTGACCAAATTTTAGGACATCTACCCAGGTGGAAATTGTGCGCTACAATTGCACCTTGATCGGATTTTGTGTGGATATTGGGAAGTATCGTCAGTTCTTTCAGGATATGCCCCCTCTACCCCTCATTATAACTGATTGCTTCATCCTTCACTAGTTTCTCTTCTGGTGGCTTCAGACCCCACTATCGAGTGCTATTGGAAGTTCCAATGCCATTTTGAGAGGAAGGATGTTACATCTTTTAGGACACAAGCATTTGTTTTCTTTGTTCCCCCATGTAGACAAAATCCACCTGTCCACATATGTGCTTCTTTATCAAAACACTTTATGTATGATGCCCTTCTGATTACATCTGATTTGGATATATATTGTGTCGGTTCAAAAATTGTAGAAAAGGCTCTTGTTTATTTATTTTCTCTCACTACCATTCACACAAATTCACTCATCTAGTCGAACATCATAGGGGACCCATAGAACCCTCGTCGTTCCAGATGCTTTCTAAATCTCCCTCCTATTCTAGGGGGAGTTCCTAGTCTTTCCAACTCATCATCTCCACCTTCTCACACCCCTATGAGTGCCACTGTATTAGGATCAATGTTTCTTGGTTCCACCTTACTTGGGTCCAATTCCCAAGGTCCACCTTCCACTCACTCTCCTTTACACGGAAGCGGGGGACCAACTTCTTCTCAAGGGGGAAGTACAAACCCACCTAGTCCCCTCCAAGGGTTAGGTACTCAGAACACTCACACTATGGCCAGAATTAATCCTCCACCACCACCCCATATGTCATATTTGGCTTCCCTCAACATACCGGATCTTACTAAACTCACTAATGATCCCATATTGCATAACCCCACATGGCCTGCAATGCCTACCAAACTCCCTTCAGACATCCCCAAGTTTGAAGGAAAAGAAATAGATGATCCTGCCAACCATATCATGACCTTTCACCTATGGTGTTCTTCAAACAACATCATGGACAATTCCATCTGACTGAGTTTATTTTAACGAACACTCACTGGCCCATTAGCCAAATGGTATGTAGAAGAAAAATCTAGGTCCCACGCGACTTTTGAATCCTTGGCCACAACATTTTTTACCTTCTTTCAATTACCCGTTCATCATGACAATGGCCCTGAACTACTCTCAAACTTCAAACAAACCACCTCCACACATATTTCCAACCACATCCATGAATGGCGTCAGCGACATAGCCTCTAAAAAGATGACGCTACCCCCCAACAATGTCTCAATTGGTTCCTCAAATCACTTGTTTCCCTCCTTGCCAAAGATGTGGCCTCCACCTTCCCCCAAACTGAATAAGAAGCCATTAGCAAGACCCAACAGTTCAAACTCATTTACACCCAGTCCAGATACCTATACAAGGTACTCCTAGATGCCCCTAGACCCATGCCATTTGGCCAAGACAAACTTGGGATGTCTCACTCAGCAGATGGATTGATTGGTAACACTACACACCACAACCCACAGCCTCAACAACCGCCCATGTATGGCACACCTCAATATCCACCGGAATATGGAGGAATCCCTTATTATCTCCCTCCCCCTTATCAACAACCGTACCCTGTTTCCCTGCCTCCACCTATAAGTGGACCCCCGTCGACACCCCTAATCCGCCCACCTATCCAACCAAGTGTTGGTACTCCCTCTACCTCATCCTATACCCTAAGCACTAGTGAAAGTGCCACACCTTCCTATGTACCTTATGGATCATCACCACAACATAATCCATACTTTCCATTTTCTGGCCCCCCACAGCCTATGGCTCCACCACAAGGACCATCAAAAACTAGGGTTAATTTTGTTCAACCTTCTCCCATTCAAAAATATCAAAATTTTTAACAACTGAACACAAAAAATCCATCCCATCAATCGAACAATGCCAGAAAGAAAGGAAAAAACTGGAACAATAATAATCGCAGACCAGGAGGAAACCAAAACCAACCCCAGCAAAACTAATCTGTCGGGGGAAACCAAAACCAAGGGAATCAAAACCCCCAAGGGGGAAACAACAAAAAATGCCAAGGAAGGAACAACAACAGTATTAGGACCACCTTTCCTTGTGCCCCCAAATCGCTGACTTTAAATGGATGAAAGACTTTGTGAATGGACCACGTCCCTCAGCACCGCCTGCCCCTCCGCAGGCCCCACAACCATATGTGTAGCAACCACCCCCAGCATGCTACAAAACCACATCCCACACCAAGGGGTGATAAATACCCAACCAGACATGCAGCCTACCCCACCATAGTTGGGACTGTATCCCAATACAGGCACCTCTACTGATCGCACTATCCTCCTTACCAGTGAGGAAGAAGTCCTTCTGCAAACTCGCATTCGTCAGTATAGCACACCCCCTGAATCTGCTCCCCCCACCTCAGAAGAAATTCCAGTCACAACTGTACCCCCTTTCATGATTCATCTCCCTAATACTGAAACCCCCCTTCATATTCCTCGCATCCCATTGCGCAGGAATGTCCACAATCCTCAGGCTAGGGTCGCTCATAATTACAGTTTGGTCAATGACTTGGCACAATCTCCAGTTGCCATGTCAGTCTTAGAAGTCCTTCAAACTTGTCCCACTCAATGGAAGTCCTTACTTTCTGCCCTGGGATCAATCGACCGTACAATTACCTGACTCATCACATTTGATCTCGACAACAGAGAACCTCGTCTCCCCGCTCCTATTGCTTTTCAAATCCCTGTAAAAATTCAGAACATTCCAATTCATCGGTGCATCATTGATGAAGGTGCATCCACCTATATCATGTCTAAATCCATATGGCAGAAACTTGGTTCCACCGAACTCATACCATCTTCCATTACCTTAAGAGCCTACGATGGAAGACCCTCATCCCCTGAAGGACTCTTCCAAAATGTCCCCGTCGATCTCAGGGGAAAAATTGTTCTAATTGACATTGAGGTTATTGATGCCCCGCTCGACTACAATATCTTGTTTAGTTGTAGCTACATGTATGCTATGAAGGTCGTCGCCTCTTCTGTGTTCTGAACCATGATGTTTTCCCATAACGGAAAGATAATTATCATCAATCAAGTATCACATTATGAGCCTAACCCTTCATCCAACATCGATAACATCCTCCCTTTCATCCACACTAATCCCGATGCCTATCTACTCATCGAGATGGGCCCCAGAATATTCAAAGACCCATCCTTGCTAGGGACATACCATAGAGCACCACCGCTCCTCCATCCCTCAAAAAAAGTATGTGTTGTATCCTCCAATGGAATGACAACTGAAGATAACCTCCCTCCCACTAATGCCTCTTTCATCCCTGATGTCCCCCTAGTCGCAGAACTTCTCCCTCAAGAATCTCTTGAGAACTCGCCAACTGTTAAACCCTTATATTGGCTCATTACCCATTAATTGGGGCATATTAGATTAGTAATGTTATTTTATTTATGTCAGATTTAGGCCATTAGTTTTAATTTAGATTATTAATGTTATTTTAATTATGTCGACTTTAAGACATTATTTGTAATTATACCTCCTAGTCTCCTATATATACCAAGGAGACATTTTCATTTTGGATCATCTTGTACTTGAACATTTAAGTGGGGTAAAAGGAGGTTGCCCCCTCGAAGAGGCTTATTATCTGAAATTATATATTTTTCAAGGTGTTGAGTACTTTTCCTGAGGTTTTTCTATGCTATATTGATGTTTGGTTCTTAACATATGGTATCAGAGCTCAAGGTCTTGGGGTTTCGCTGCTACATCTGAGACACCGTGGAATTTTTGCTATAACTTTT
>ML782787.1:205599-269479 GCA_009831015.1 Picea engelmannii
CATCTTGTACTTGAACATTTAAGTGGGGTAAAAGGAGGTTGCCCCCTCGAAGAGGCTTATTATCTGAAATTATATCTTTTTCAAGGCGTTGAGTACTTTTCCTGAGGTTTTTCTATGCTATATTGATGTTTGGTTCTTAACACCAACTCCACCAGTTCACAATTTCACCTCACCTCAGGTCCATATCCCTGTTTGGGAAACAGTTTCCCAAGCCATTACTCAAATACCCTTCTTCTACCCCCCACCAGGCATCCAAGATTTTTAGGTAGCTGTAATGCTTACCCTCCCCAAAATGGTACTAGAAATGCCAGTTTTGTATCTACATCCACTCGAGATGGTCCCTCAACCAACCCTCCCTCCCCAAACCACTAGAGTTCCAATGCAAATTCCAATACCTACTCCTGAAGAAACACCCTCACCCCCTCTTTCTAACTCCATCACTACAGCTTGGGGCAGACAAAAGAATAAATACCCCATCGCTCCTCTCCCTCCTCGCATCCAACCTCCTTGTGCACTTTGTGAGAAAGAAGGACACACCACTAATCAATGTCCCTCTCTCCTCGATCTACGCAATCTCATCCAACTCCCCCGTGCGACGACATCCCCCCCCCCGTGCAACTACATCACCTAGAGCTTCATCAAGCACACCCAATACCACCACAATGTCATCTACTGCAGGAAATAAAGGGTTGCAGACCAAATTTTCATGTGCTATATGTTCAAAGTATGGCCACTATACTCATCATTGCCCCACCCTACCTCAGTTTCGACAAACACTCACGGCAGTACACCATAGTTTTAAACAAAACCCCTCTACCTCCACATCGTCAAGTACCAAAAACACTAACATCCATTATGTCACCACTTTAGTCAATGAACGTATGAGGTGGCCTTTCACCCTATGTGAATCACTTGATCATTTTACATATCAATGTCCTATGATCATCAAATATAGGTGTCACCAAATGGCCCTTATTCAAAATGCTACATCCCCTCCAATGCCAGCAGAATCAGTGATTACCCCTACTCCATCTCCAAAGGTTATTCACATCCTTTCTCCCAAACTTGAAACACTCCCTACTCCCCCATGGTTCTTGAATGACTTGTACGAGGATTTACCCCTAAATCCCCCCAATTCCCTCATTCATTTCCCCACAGAAACTTTATGCCCAACTACCATTTTTAACCCTCAGTATCTCAATATTTGGTTTATGTCAACTGAACCATCACAATATCCTTTCATCACCCCCCCTACTTCTTCATCACTATAAAAAAATCACACAGTGACATTCACCGATGTGACTCTTCTAGATCCCTTGTATTCCCAACAATTCCACTGTGACGAGGACATACTTGAGGAATTAACCACCCCTGACTTCCCATGGGATGCGCTACACCACCAATCACTCTTATTTTCATAGGAAGCATTTGCTCCTCCTAACCAACACACCATATACGCAGTTGAAACCAAAGATTTTATCCCATCAAGGCATATCGACTGGTTCAACAACCCTATCCCTACCCCTGATTCTTTTGAAGAAGGAAATATGGCCAACATTTCCCCCACCATCAAAATAGATATTTCCATAAAAAATGGAGTCATCGAGGAAATCACTATTGGTGCCACATGCACTCCTGAAGAAATTACTGCTTACAAAGCTCTCTTCCAGAAATACTGGGACATTTTTGCCTGGTCATACACGGAGATGTCCGACCTTGACCCCTCTATCATTGAACATCACATCAACATGTGGCCTGATATCACACCAGTCTACCAAAAACAATGGTCGCTACACCCATCCAAAGCTGCGGCCATCAAGGCTGAGATTGATAAATTATGCGTCAACAGCTTCATTTACCCCATCTCCTATACATCATGTGTCTCCAACCCCATCCTTGTTAACAAACAATAGGGAACTATTCATGTCTGTACGGATTTTCGCGACCTCAATTACACCTGTCCCAAAGACAAATTTCCCACACCCTTTATCGATCAAATTATCGATGATTGCACCGGTCACGAGGCATTTTCCTTCATGGACGGTTTCTCTGGCTACAACCAAATCCAAATTCACCTAGTTGATCAGTACAAAACTGCATTCACTACCCCCTTGGGTACTTTCGCATATCGTGTCATGCCTTTTGGCCTCAATAATGATGGAGCGACATTCCAACAAGCCATGACATACGTCTTTCATGATCTAGCTCATATCATCCTTGCATACTTGGATGACCTCACCACTCAATCCAAGAAACGCACTCAACACCTTGATGATCTACAAATCATCTTCCAAAGGTGTTGATAGTGAAATATCCGCTTGAACCCCCTCAAGTGCATCTTATGCATCCCCATTGGGCACCTCCTTAGGTTCATCATTTCCCAATGTGGCATTACCGTGGACCCTCTCAAAGTCCAAGCCATCACGGAAATTCCCCCTCCTCGGAATTTATGCCAACTACAGAGCCTACAAGGCAAAGCTAACTTTTTGTGGTGCTTTGTCCTAGACTATGCAACTTGAGCACATGGTTTCCTTCGCTTACTACGCCACAACATCCCATTCCACTGGGATGCCCATGCCCAAAACACTTTCGATGACCTTAAAATGACATTACCCAACGCTCCTTTGATTAATCCACCCAACTATAACCATTACTATATCCTCTACATATCGGCCTCAGTCGTCTCAGTAGCACGAGTTCTCGTTCAAATAGGGGATGATGATCATGAGCATGTCATTTATTACATTAGTAAAAACCTCTCAGGGACACCCTTGAAATACAATCACGAAGAGAAACTAGCCCTTGCAGTCATCCTCATAGTCCAGAAACTACGCCATTACATTCTTCTTCGAACTACCAAAGTCATAGCAAATTCCAACCCCATGCAATACTTGCTTAGTCATTGACAAATTAACGGTAAATTTGCTCGATGAATCATCATCCTGTAAGAGTATGATCTTGAATTTTCAACACCCAAGAGAAAGAAAGCTCTCATCCTCGCCGAACTCATCACGAATTTTCCCTCCGATACTACCAATTCCCCCGTCAATACCGACTTCCCTGATGAACATCTTTTTTACATCCCCTCGGATGAACCTTGGTACGTCGATATTCTCATCTATCTCCAAACAAAAAAATTCGAAAACCACCTCTCTAGAGATGATCGTTGATGTATTCATCACCAGGCACCCCGCTACCTCCTCATCGTGGATATCTTATATCGGCGATGGGTTGACACCATACTCCATTGATGCTTTATTATTGATGAGGCCGATAAAGTCTTGAATGAATGCCACAACGACGCTTGTGGGGGGCATCTCTTTGGGATTTCCACCGCCCAGAAAATCATTCGTGCAGGTTACTTTTGGCCTACATTATTTCATGATTGAATTCATGCAGTGAAGCCATGTGATAAATGCTAGCTTTATGCCAACAAAGCACGTGCACCACCTTCTCTTCTACACCCAGTCATTACCATAGGCCCCTTTTGCAAATGGGGCATCGACTTCATGACTTGCAATCCTCCATCTAGCAATGGAAAAAAATACATAGTCATTGCAGTTGATTACTTCAAAAAGTGGGCCAAAGCCATGTCGACCTTCAACAACACTGCTGACACAACCGTGCGTTTTTTCTTTAACCATGTCATATCCCTCTTTGGTGTACCACTCCAACTAGTCTCTGATTATAGGAAACATTTCGAGAATGAGATTTTCATTGAACTCTCATCCAGGTTAGGCTTCTCCCACGAGTTCGCCTCACCATACTACCCTCAGTCCAACAAATAGGTGGAAGTTGTTAACAAGGTCCTCAAAACCATGTTGCAACACACAGTTAACAAACATAAGACCGATTGGAATCATATGTTATTTTCCACACTCTGGGCTTACTGTACGATAGTCAAAACTACCACTGGTTTCACACCATTTCATCTAGTCCATGAAGTTGAGGCCACTCTTCCCATCGAGTGCGAAATTCCCACCTTACGCACCCCTATCAAGCTATTACCCGACACTACTCCAATGGAGAAGCGTTTTCTGAACTTAGAGTCCCTGGATGAAGACTGTCAATCCTCATTACAGAACAATGAGGCAGCCAAGAAACGGTCAAAAGCCACCTTTGATCGCCATGTCAAACTTCGCTCATTTAACGAAGGCGACCTTGTCCTCGCTTATGATATCGCTCACGATACCCTTAGCCATGGAAAGTTCGAGTCCCTATGGAATGGACCATACATCATCTAACATTGCCTCACTAAAGGCACATATATCCTGGCCTCCCCCGAATGCCATCCTCTCAAAGAACCCTTCAACGGGTTGTACTTAAAGAAATTTTATGCCTGAGCATAGCCATACTACACTAAGATTTTTATTTTTTTTATGTCTTTTGTAGAGTTTTTAATCTTGTTTTACCCATACCTCATGTCTAATCTATCACTCGTGTTATTGATAGATGCCACCCCCATCGGCCTACCACATCGGTTTCGCCGACGGAGCTAGCCATTGGACTCAGAATCTCGCTTCAGCTGCTTGGGCCTCTATTCACCTTCACATGACTTGCTCCACACTAGTGGCATATGATTAGGCTCAACCACCAACAATCAAGAAGAATACACCGATGTCATTGGTCTCCTCATTGAGGCCAATCATCGCCATATTCGTCACCTTAGCATTTTCCTTAATTCCCAGTTGGTTGTCCTCCAACTCAATAACATGTACGGCATTCGCGATCCTTTCCTCTTCCGTAAATACCTGCAAATTAGACTATTATCTTGACAATTTGATTCCATCACATTCACACATATCCCAAGACAATTTAATCAAATAGAAAATAATATGTCTAACCGAATATTAGATTGGCATTTATCACATCAAACTACCAGTACGCATACATCAAACATAAATAATCAGTCCTAACACATACATTAGACATCATCAACAAAAAACACATAACACATGTACACATTCCCAAGATCCCAAAATGTATATCCATATATATATCGGTCAAAATGTCATAAGTGTTTACAAAAAATAGTACATCGCCCGTAGGTAGGTGAGTCACCTCATCCCTATCAATACAAAAATGGATGTCACAACTATACAAAACGGGCTCAGCAGCCTATATCAAATAAAAAAAATACATATCCAGAGTCCCTCAGGGTGCCTCTAGTGCTCCAGCACCACATCCTCCCTCTAGTAGAGGTACCCCACCAGCTCTAGGTCCCTCTGGTCCCGGGGGAAACCGCCCAGTCATCGTAGCTCCAGCTATAGCTACTCTGTGGATCAGGGTCTGTGACTCTGTCGGTAGCCCAATACACTACTCCAGGATCCCCTCATCCTATATCCTCACCCACATCCCCTCGAGCACTCCCCGTAGAACCGCCTCTAATCAGTGGTGGAAATCATCGAATTCTCCCCCGGCCTCATTCGGAGGAGCATGTGATGGCCTTGCACTAGGGTCATCATAACGGCACCTCCTAGCAGCTCTATCATCATCACCAGGCCTCACCCCAGCATCCTCTCATCATCGCCTCTCCCCTACTCGCAACTCTACCCGCGGTGGTCTCATAGGCCCCTGGTGGCCTAGCGCTTTGATCAGCTCGACCTCTCATCCATGCGGCCCCACATATACATAAAAAAAATGCATGATAGCATCAAAATCCATACAAATATCAACCATATGTTATATTATCTATAGAAAATCAAAAACCAGCAAAAATAACATCATACCTCAGCAGTCAAATACCTCTTCTGGAGGTAATATCATCTCGGGGTCATCACGGAAATCTACCCCGTTGTATGGAAAATGTAAAATGATATGTGGCATATGAAACCACACCTGTGCAGCCTCGGCCATGAATTAATGGCCACCCTCACCACCCCCATGATGAACCAATATCGTCTCCCACCACCATAGTCGCATCTCTTGCGCCCCTGGTGGGTCTAACAAAACTCTCGGGTGCAACATCAACACCCTCTCTAGAAACCAAGCCACCAAGATGGATCTGAAAGAGAAATCCCATGACTCAGTCGCTCAACACATGGTGAGCTATCCCACTATCTTGGCATGCAACATCATGCCCCAAGCCAAATTCTCACCCCCTAGCGCCCACTGCATGATCCTCAGTTGGCCGCCATTAATTCGCTGAGTCGCGAGTGACCCATACATTCTCATAATCATCGCTGCCATGCAATGATGAACCAGGGCATCCATCACCCCAATTCTCACCATGGACCTGAACATGAAATCCTCTCCCAAATAAAATGCTCGGGCAAGGGTAGCCAACTGCCCATCCCCAACTATCACCGGCTCAGTCGATAGCAGGGTTTCCCGAAAAGAGAGCCTAGTCAAAAAATAGACATCCTCCTTAGTAGAGAATTCCAAGTGCTCCCCACACACAATGAAACACTGCAACTCCAGACTCCACATGGAAATCAAGAATTGCAGCAGATACTCCTGTGCCCTCACCAATGGACACTCAAAAAACTTCAGCAACCCATAGGTTGCCAAAGCACCCCAAACCGTTGCCTCCTCATCCCTCACGGCCTCCCTCAATTGGGCCCAGTCCCTCTCTCTCCAATGGATCGACATCGTCCCAACTGATCACCTGCATCCACATATATAGTACTCGATCAGCCATCACAACTCATTAACACACCAAAAATATCCCCAAAAAAGATAAATTATTTTCACCCTCAGCTTTGCCTCAAGGGTGTGGTTGTTTTCCCCACAAGCATGCACTCTTGTGCACCTGTTCACCCCACAGGCACACACCTATTCACTACACAGTAGTGCACTTATGCACTATTGTCGGAACCACATCTGTGCATATGTGTGTGGTTGTGCGTCGAATAGGCCTGCATCCCATGCGCACTTGTCTCCCAAATTGAGGCTCACCTGTGCGCGAATGTACCCATTACAGCCACGCACTCATGCGTGGGTCCCCATAGATCACCCATGCATTTGAGGGGCCCCACTCCCAAAACAACCACCATACGACCATCCGTACGTTCCTACCCAAAAATAACATCTAACTATTGTATAGGAGGATGAGACCACTAACCTGACTCTCGCACCTCCCGGATCGGCTTCCTCGCACTCCCAAAATCTTTGAATCTCCTCTGGAATCTCTTCTATGATCATTATAGCAGCAAGTACACATGAGGTGGCAATGTGGGGCCTATAGCTATATATAGGCACTTTTGGATAAAACTTCCATTCTCAATTCCAGGAGCTCTGGACGTCCATTTTTCAATCTATCTTTAGCCACGGGATCAGAATCCCACTGCCTACACAGTCATACTTCCCGGGTCACCCTCCATCCCTGGCCCCCGAGGAGTCATTTTCTCATACCTCGTCCAGGTATGCATGCTCATGTTCAAAATTGTCAAATAATTGTCCTATGTTCATTATCTTCAGATATTGTTCACGTTGGGTATTTGGTTGTCATGTGTGCAGGTACTGGGTAATCACACACTAGTGCTACCCCTTTAGGTATATGATCGAAACTAACATGTAATCATTCCCTCTGAATCTCAACTGCAACTCCAATCACACCCTCTAAAATTTGCCTTTAGGGTCCCTATAATCCGGCTCTGTAGTACTATCACCTCCACTGCATTTTGGGTACTGTCACCTAGTAGCACTCTCCCCCACATGAGTTGTCCCATTCATAGTACCCCTTGGCACTTTGACACTCATGTTGTTTTCACCCTTTAGGGATGGGAGTCCTAATAGTCTTACATCATGTCACGAATCAACCACATAATCCTTCTCCTCATTTTTTCTAGCCTACCCAACGGACTCCCAAGGCACTTCCTCACAGTTTTATTTTAATTTCACTCCCATAGCATCATTTACCATCCATTTCCTCCACCATCAATTTTCCCATCTGCATATTTCCCTCCATACATTTCCCTACTACAAAAACCCACCTATGGGGCCCCAACCCTCCACTTTTTTTTTCACCAACTTGCGCCATCCTTAGGCCAAGCCATCTTACACCAGGGCACCCATTTCTGTATCTACATTATTATCCCAACTGATTTTTTAATTCTTTTTGTAATTAAGCCATTGTTTCCAGCATCTTACATAGATTTTTTTCATCACCTTTGGCGACCTTCTTCCTTTTTGGAAAATGCCACCCATGTCACCCTTGGTTGGGGCATTCCTTATCACCTAATCTCGTTGACATCATCAATAAACTTTGAGTATCCTACTGGCCACCTATCTCTGTTCTCTGAGTTTTTTCACTTTGTCCCACCTCTGGCACAATTTATCCCACGTCTAGTTGTCCCCCTGACACTCGACCTAGTTGAACGGTTGTTGCCACTTATACTCTGTATATATCCCCAACCAAGGGCAGTCTTGAGTCTCCACACATCTTGACTTCGTCAATGTACCTCCTCAGTTCTTGATCTCACCCAGTGGATTTCATGAAGCCCTTTGCTTCTTGGTGTCGCGTCTCCCTTTTTGTTGACATCAACACAGTTTCCAAAAGGGATACAGTATATTGACTCTCATTACCTTTACAATGAGGAGTCTCGGATGGAACAAGGAGAACCATCATTGCTCTCTGCTGTCGTTGACCCCCATAACATTCAAATCCAACACTTTTCCATGTTATGGTGGGTCTTACTTTGCGAATATTGTAGTTATTCTTGTATTTGCCGAAGACCTCTGAAATTGGTTGGGCTATCAATGCCCACAAAATCCTTGATACTTCCTACAGGTGTCATTGCCTACTTTTCAGAGTATTGTTCCTCAACAGAATTGTCCTATGCACTTATCAACATGCCCCCGAGGGTGCTGCAGTCATCTTCACCAACACATCACTTCAGTTACTGTCTTCCACATTTTTTGAGTTACATGACACAAGCATGAGGCATTCCCACCTCGTTTGTATGAAATTTATTTTTCACACCCTGCGAAAGGTTTGGTCCTACAGGTTCCCTTCTCCCTCCAACAGGTCTCTCTTGCTACTCTCACTATCACTCTTTCTTACTATGGTACTCTGAGTAGAATAAACATTGATGAATTTCGGCTATACGTATGCTCCTAACCTCATCCATCAGGGGGCATCTGTTATCACTGAAATTTCATCTGCAAATGGTTACAGGAATCCAGCATCTTCAAACAGCTATTAAGTTTACCCATGGACCAAAATTACGAAAAAAGCATTTCCAAAGGGTCCAAAACTATACAACCAGTTATCAAATCAGGATGCACTATGACTATACAGCATGCGCACATGCACCACACAGAAACATGGGAAAAGAGCACATGCGCACGATGCACGACTGTGGATGCTAAAAGTTGCACATACCTGAGAATAGTGCATTTATGATGTTGGTCGGCCTCCCACCCACTTCTGGTTCAGCTTCCAAGTTGATTTGACATCCAAATATCGGTTGCATATGGCTGGGTGGTTGGTCAAAGACCTAAAGGTTCCATAAACAGCCCCTTTTTCACACTAAAAGTAGGTTTCATAATACCTCAAAGAGGTGCTATAAAAGAAGGCCATGGGTGCACTACATTTTCAAGGAATTCATTTGTAAGGTTATGTTTCTGCTATTCTCTTGGGGAATCCTCTTTTCTCATCAAGAGCATACTAGCACCATTCCATTGGAGCTATTCACATCATCCTTTGAGTGAATTAGCTTGGGATTCTTTCACCATTTCTTTCAAATTTTCAAGTTGTAAGAAGAGCTCAATATTGGGGGTCCAAGAGCCCTCCCTTGGAGGAAGAAGGGACCCAAAGTCCCCCTTTTTCTTTGGTGTTTTCTTTTCAATAATACAATCCTTTCCATTGGTGACATGAGTCTTGTTTGTTTCTTGATCTTAAGTCCTTATGCACTTTAGTTTAATTGTTTTTATCATTCCTAGTTTAATTCTTAGCTTACTCTTTTATGATTTATTCTTCTAACCCTTTCCTTTACTGTTGTCTTGCTTAGATAACCCAACTAAGCTTGTAAGAACCTTTGTTTTTCTCATTTAGATGACAAAATAGGTGCAACACCCATGTCAGTCCATGTTCATTTGATTTACCAATTACATCTCTGTGTCAGTTTTGTGTCGTTGATGGGAGATACATCAAGTCCCTCCTTCGACGAGTCTATTCATGTCGACTTCAGCACATTATCCGGGAACTAGAATTAGAAACCAGTTAGTACCTTGAGACATTCATGCCTCAATGGTAGGCCTCCTCATGTTTGAAAGTGGGTTTACATCATTGACCCCTGATCGTATGATTCCATGGATGTTCGACTTCATCTCATCCATTCACATTCATTGGAATATACTAGAGTACCTTGGGAATCATTGACATCAATGGTGATCTCCCTCGCGCTTGTTAACGGTTTACATCATTGATCGGTAATAAAGTGGTTTCTTCCATGTTTGATATCAGGACATATATTCACATGGTTAGATTCATACTACATTGGGATCAGTAAGAAGACCCTGGGTTGAGTTTTCACTCTTATCTATACTTTTCCCAGGTTGCGAAGGAGTTCTTTTGAACTATGACACATATATTGTTCCATAGATCCACTTTGTATTGGTCGTGGCTATGTCTTTTCATCTCATAGATCCACTATGTATTGTTCGTGGCTATGATCAGTTCAGTTCATAAGAGTATAGATCCACATTGTATTTGCAGTGGCTATACCATTTTTTCAATATAATTATGGATCCGCAGTGTATTTTATGGCGACCATACCTAAAAATTCTTTATCACTCAAGCATAGGTATGCTTGCCTTGGGTTTTGAAACATGTCATAATATTTGTTTGATGGTTGTGTGCATATTTTTCCATTTTCTCTACATCCATACCCTTTCTCTAAAAAGTCTACAAAGTACTTCAGTCATCATCGTCTTCTAACTTCTTACTTTGGGGGGAAATTTGTTACACCTCAAAATTACTCACTTCAATAGTGTCGCAAGTGTCGTCATTACAACTATTGTAAGTGTCGCATCTTATCTGCAAGTGTCGCATATTGAACACAAGTTTTGTAAGTGTCACAAACATCATACTACCATCTTTCCTATGTCGTGCCTCTAATGACATCATAAGGACACTTAAGACACCTCAAAGACTAGTTTTGAAGAAGAAAAATCACTTGAAAGGGAGTACAAACCTTTTTCCACTGAAAGAACCACTCAAAAATGGATTTTGGAGAGGAGTGCTCCCCTACCCATTGTCAGGGAGTGCTAGCACTCCCTGGGCATCATTGGGGGAGTGTTTGAGCACCCTGTGCACCCTTTTGGGGGAGATCTACCCTTTCTAAGAAAATTTTTGGTTTGTTGGAGGAAATCAGGGGACAATCCCCTCAATATATGAAGGTAGTTGGGTTCGAATCTTGGATCAAGGCATGATATTAGGGAAGATCCTCAACTGAAGGAGAGGAATCCTCAACTTATCCCAAAGATCTCTCAAGTGTTATACCTCTCCAAGGTTATATAAGGAGGCCTTCTCATGGTGAAAGGTACATGAAAAAGATTGGAGGTATGAAACCTATGATCTCATAGGAAACATACAAAATATGGTGGAGATTACTTGAGCCAAGGGGTTGGACAAGGAGAACTGGAAGAATATGTTGCACCCTCATCAAAGGATTGTAAGTAATTTTACTTGTTCTCATCAATATATCAATGCTTGGCCTGTTTCTTTCAAACTTATGCTTGTTCCATATGAGTTTGTTTGCAGTATATGGATCTATATTTGAGCTAATCTCAGTAGAGTAGGAAGTCCATTGTATCTTTGTTTTTTCTATAGGACCTATCAGGGAGCTCAGGATCGAAGCTCAGCCTGGACTTTGTAGGGACAAACGTTGTTAATAAGGTACATATCTTTCTTCTTCTCCTTCATATGTTAACTTGATTAGATCTAAAAGGATGTCAGTGTCCATGTTAAGCACTTTTCTATCTTGGCCTTAGGAGTCTAGATACAAAGAGGGAATCCACTTGTCCATAGGAGGATTCACCTACAACAGTGTGGCCACTTCTTCAAATATAGGTTGAAGAGGATGTATAGTAATGGGGGAAAGAGACGCTTCCCCCTCGACAAAAGGGGTGGGGTTGGGAGAAGATTGCACTGATGGAACCATTGAGACAATCAAAGGAGAAGTGATGTGAGGAGAAACCATGGAGTCCTTAGAATCTAGAAGGCTCTTGGGTGAGCCCATGCTTCTGGTATCCCGGCAATAATCAGGCACAAATGAGTAAGGTGACTTCCTTCACAAGTCCTGGAAAGGAATTTAGGTTTACGTCTAAGACGTCTAGGCTTCTTGATGTAAATAGCAGGGGAAAGAGACTCATCTCTTGTATGATGAATAGAGGTGGGAGATGTGACACGGATATGATTTGGGGTAAAAATAATGGTTCCCCCAACATAATTGGTAGAGGTTCAGGGAAAGCTGTCGACATAGTTTGTAGAAAAATTTGACCCATCTCCGACATGATTGGAAGAGGTTGGTGATGGAGCACCAATATGACTGATAGTGACTGGGATAGAAATATATTGTGGCATTTGATTCCAAGTTCCAGGGAAATATTGATTCTGAAAAACTGCAAGCCAGGCAGGATTTTGGTGTACCCCCTGCCCCAGCCCCGAAAAGTGTTGGTTCATGCCAAAATGGTCCGAAGAGGTTTGGACGGGCATCCTCACTGAGGTCTGTGAAGAGACCGAGGTAGGATAAGGATTATTCAAGTGAGGATATATGTTTCCCCCTTGTGAAGGGGTCCCATAAAGAGGGTATCCCGAATCGTAAAATTGATTCTCCCCATATGTAAAACTTGGGGGTACTTGAGGACCTGTCATGGAAAAAGTATTTGAAGGAACTATCATGCTGGATGAAAGATACATGGGTGGGGTGTAATAAGTGGGATAAGCACCTATATGAGTATTGGCTCCTGAAGGATCATAGCTAGAGTTGGATCCATAAAGTGGAAGGTTCCAACCTCCCATGGGACACGACTCATATCAAATGATGAAGTAGGCATCCGAGCCATGGTGCCCCCGGATCCAAGGTTAGTATTTATGTATGTGGGCCTGGGATAGGATTGCATGGGGAAAGGCATATCAATAGAAAAATGACTAGGGACCCAAGGTGTGGACTGAGCGTTGTAGTTATTCATACCATTGTAAAAGGAGAAAAGGTCTGTCTCCATGAAATGAATAGGCATCATGGAGTGGTTAGCAGTGAATGAGGGAGAAAAAGAAACTCCATTGTCCATTCTGATGAAACCCAAAATAGACTCCTAAGTTCAACTAGTAGTCAAAGAGAATACCAAAAAGTCAAATGGCCAATATGCATGTAAACGAGCTAAAGTGGTTGAGTGGCCTCCCTCGCTAAAGAAGGTATGTCTCGTCCAAGATGGACTTGAGACTCCTTGCTCAAGTTTGTAGGTAACAAAATTAGTTATAGGGGCCCTCATTGGCTTAACAACCAGTTGATTAGATCCCCCCAGAGAGGTAATCCTCCATAAAGGATGTGTTTTTTCCAACCCCTATATGACCCAGGGTACAAGAAGAATAACCCCTGCAAGTAACCTAAGATACCTAAGTCAGGGAACTAATAAAACATTGTATAACTGATGTACAGGCGAGCAGTTGTAAGTCTAGATCATCGTATGGGTAGGGTAGAAAAGACCGAAACCTTGAAAGCACTGCCTCTCACAGAGGTATGGGTACTAGAAAGATCCCCAAATATGAATAAATCCACAGAAATATCTCTGACACTAGGTGAGTATCCAGGGGTTATCCCTTCAACTAACTTCGCATGACCTTGTGATTAACTCTGGTGTGAGCGGAGCCTCCTGATATTACCAATCATACAATAGACTTCTCAACTCCCTGTCTCAGACACATATGTTGATTTAATTGCCTTGGAGAAGTTTACTCACAAAATCCGATTCCAAGGCACTAAATCCTAGACTAGTTTGTGCACCCTAAAAACTAAAATCGTGACTAATAAATTTTAGTTTAAAGCGTAAATTTTATTGGTCATGATCACTCAAAAGGGTATGGAAGTGAAACTCATGATGTTATGACTCTGCAAGAAAATGAATATGAATATAATGCAAAGTCTATCTTTAACTTTTCAATGAATGATATGCTAATAAAAGCGGTGCAATTTTCAATTTCAACTCTGCAATTCATAAGTAAAATGCAATCTTTCGCTAAATGAACTAAGCTAATGATAAAGGCTCAAAGACAAAAATGTTAACCAATGCAAAATGCCTATTTTTTTTTTGTATTTTCAATATATTAAAGATAAAATACATGGACCATAAAGAAACCTGATATATAAATTCTACTGTGTATAAATGAAATAACTCAAGCAAAATACCAAGTAGCCAAGAAAACAACCCAGGGTTCAAGGACAACAAGGATGAAAAACAAAGAGAAAGACTACGCCCAAAAATTCAACTCCCAACAGGTTTCCTATCGACCTAGAGAAACTCAACAGGCACTACAGAGGCCTAAGAAGGCTCATAAATACTCAAAACTCACCCAACAATCACTAAACCAAGCAAACAAGCAAAGGGAAGTGGTATATGCGATTGTTCAGGAGAACATGGTGTATATATGCATCTCGCAATGAGACAACAAGAAGGTATACATGAGTATATGGGCAAAAGGAGCGTATATGCTTTAAAACAAGGTCGGGCAAAGGCAAGAAGGTTGAAAACTCAGACCTAGAGTGATCAAAATCTGTCAAGCAGTGATACAACAAGAAACACAAAGGAAAAATAGAAATGCAAGAAGAAAAAGTAATTCAACCCTTAGAAGGAAGATCTCTTCCCAGTGGAGTCGCCATTTCTGTTATGAGGGAAAAAATCTCTATGGCCAAGGGTAAACCACAACAGATAGGTATGACTACAAAATTCAACTCAATTCCAACATATGATATATGAAATAATGTGAAAGATAAGAAATAGACCTACCTCGATCCAATGCTTGATGATGTTCCACCGTTGAGCACTTCAACCCAAAGCTTTATACTTGCAATAAGTTCTTAACAAAAAAGCAGAGAAAGTATATAGTGATGATATAAATGGGTTATCACATTAGATAGCATAATCCATCAATAAACATTACAAGCATGCCCATGGATAATAATCATACATTTGCAATATACCAATAGAACGAGAAAGGAGTATTTCTATTAATAATTGATCAGCAGAAGTGACAACATTACAAACTTCCATGTTGGCATGGTTTGAAACCAAGAAACCAAGTTCCTTCTAACTAGGCCTCCACCACTTCAATCCTCCACCAAAGGCAAGCTCATAAGAGAGATTCAATGAGGTTCTCTCAACAATAGGGAAAGAGCTTGGGGGATGAACACTGTGTTCAGACTTGAGGGACAAAGGGATGCAGACTCAATATGAAATAATTTCTCCAAAGTAACTTTGCTCTCAAAGTTGAATGCTTTCTCCTCCTTTTCCATAGCTCGAAATTGTGATTTTATAGCCTTCAGAATGCAACTGAAGGGTCGATTCAGAACATTTCTAGTATGTGGAAGTCCAAGGATCAGAGATCTTCTATCGTGACATGGAAACATGACCTCATTTTTTTATTTTCTGGCACAAATCCTGATGTATGTGGGTTGTAGTGGAGAAGACAACGTATACGCATCTTTCATAGTCGATAGGGAGCGTATATGTGGAAAAATGTATATTTTTGGCTCTGGATTCATCAAAAAGGGATGACAATTCTGCATAGGGAAATGGAAAAAGGCCCTCTATGCAAGATAGCAATGGTGAGGCAAATATTTCTATAACATATTCTGATCTAGTGATACCCTGAAAATCCATTAGCAAATGAATATGCTTCTTGACCTCATACATTCTCCAATACTTCATCTGTGAATGGAGTAAGGAATGGATCATGCATGCAATCATCATTCAACTTCATGAAGTATACACATATCCTTATTCCCCCTTTCTTATTTTCCTACACTACCATAGGGCTAATCCACTCAGATTCTTCCATAGGTTCTATTACACCATATTTTAATATCTTATCAATTTCTGCTTATAAACTAGATTCAACTTGTAAGGTATCTGCCTTATTGGTTTGGAATATGGATTCAAAGAGATATTCATTTATCCCAGTTCTCCTACTACCCCCTTCATCTCTAAAAAATTCAATGGAAATAGGTCACTATACTTGTGTAGTAACTTTGTTATTCTTTCTACTATCTAATTATCCCAATGGCCACAAATACTTGCAATCTTTGGATTCTCTTATGTTCCAATGCTTACCTTATTTATATTCAGTGGTACAGAAAAATATTTTGAATCTAACTTTGGACCTTCTACTTCTCTTTCCCCTTCAACCTTTGTAATCATAACATCACACAGGTTTTCTTCTGTTGGATCATCGTCTATGACATGATAGAAATGTAGCAATTGGTTGATTGTCTGTCTCTTCTGGTTATGATAAATTGTTTTAATTTCAACTTTTGGTTCTTCAAATATTATATCTTTTACCAACTTTACATTTGTATCTATCTTTGGATTCTCATGCTCAAATGCAAATGTGATCACAAAATTCTGTTGCAACTCTTCCCAATTTGCAATTTCTCTGCACAGTTCCAATTATGTATACCAATTCCTTGGGATTCCTTCCAATGTATGAATAAAGTGATGTGGCCACTCCTCTAGTGGTACCAATATCCATTGGTTTATGCATCTATCTACATGTTCTCTGAGTTGTCCCATTCCATCATACTTCTACATATATTTCTTCTCTTGTTTTGAGCCAAATATGATGCACAATAATATTTTGCAATGATACTAAGTCTGAATCTTCTCCTTATGAGTACCCCATCAACATGCAGGTGTAGATTTCAAATAAATATCCAAAACTAGTAACCTTTGACTTTCAAAAACTTCTAACTCAAACTTATTTAAAAATTCTTCTAAATCATTCTGGCCATAAAAAGTAGGAGGTTCTCTTACCTCTGTACCAACTCATCTTAGTGTGCACACCATCTTTGCACATCTTCTGTTGGATAACTCATGCAATCGTTGCTCCCAATTCTTTAGTCCTATGTCAGATTCTGAAGCACAAGAACTAATGCTTCTACAGCTAAGAATTCCATCTAATGTTGGGTTAACATAATCTTCCTTGTGCATGGTATTTCTATATAACCGGTTTATGTCTTGTGTAATAAAATTCTATGTCGCAAGTTCAACATATCTTACTCCTTCTAAAGGATCTAATGGCGCAATGACTCTGTATTCTCCTTATTCAAAATTAATTTTTCTAGTCTTCAAGTTAATAATAGTCTGATTTTCAAAATCCCAATCTAGTCCCAAGAATGTTGGATATGGTGTAGTGTTATCCACTATATCAATCACCTCAAAGTATTCCATAGTTCACACACCATCTAAATCCATTGGTATTCGTTTCAATATACCAATTGGTACCACTCTATGTTGGTTTTCTAACTTCAACTAAATAGGTGAATATACCAATGTAGGTTCCCCCATGGATTCCCATGTCTTATTAGGCAAAACATTTACTTCAGACCCCAAGTCTAATATGATATCACCCATATTAAAATCCCCAATATTTTCATTCAATCTAAACTCCCTACTCATTCTTCTCTTCTTACGGACTTGATTTACCATCTTCTATTATAATTTCATCTCTTCTCCATAATTGCACTTTTATAATAGACTCTATAATATGTGTAGAGAGAATTTATCATTCAACAACTTTACACAAGACCCAAAAAAGTTTCTAAGATTACTTACTTGTTTTGAAGTTTGATCTCTATTGGTCTGATCAAATAGATGAGGCATGTCATATACTAGTACGTCATCTTCTATATTTGTGCATGAAGTAGAATCAATATTCTCCTTCAAAATCTCTTTTCCAACCTCCTTGAATGTCTCCTTCTCCTTTCGTGCATCAAAATGTTATTGAGGTGTTGTATTCTTTCTGACCCACTATTATTGGTTATGATCCTACTTTACTGCATCTACTATTATCTTGGTTTCACTTCTAGTAACTATATTGATATTTTTCCAATCCTCTTCTCTGGTTTCCACAACATTCCATTGAACAATACAATTGTTTTGGTTCCTCTTTTCCTATATATTTACCATAAGTGTCCGAAAATATTTTGTATCATGATCTGTTGCACGACAATACATACATGTCGTTGGTGGCTATGGACAATCCCTTGCATAATGTCCAATTTTCTGACAATTGTGACATGTTATTGGTCCTCTACCTCCTCCAGATCCTCTTCCTCCATGGACTCCTCCTCTTAATCCTCCTATGTTTCCTTGATTATATCCACGTGGTTTATTATACCATGGTCTTTGATTGTATTTGGGTTGCACATTATTATACTATGGTGGTGTTGCAAACTCTTGCGCATTGTTATACGTCGATGGTGGCACTGGGAAATACTATGCATTATTATACTATGGTGTCATTGTAAACTATTGCACAAGTTGTCCTGTCATTAGTTCATCCAGAACCCTATAAGTACCTGAAGTCATTTCCTTCAGTATTTCCAAGGTTCTACAATCCTTGTCTTCATGTCCTACCGACTTACATAAATTACAGAATGTGCTCTTGGGGATTGTTTGATACTTTTTCATCATGGGACAATGATAATGATCATGTCCATGTGTTATACATATTTCACACCATGGCCCTCATGTGGGTAAATGATTCAGCATTCTTGATCCCAATGTAACATCCCCGACCACCCACACTGAGGCATGCTACACGAGAGAATGCTTTTATTCTCTCTGTGGAACATATTGTAACATACCCATCATCCAACTGAGCTATGCCACATATGTGTTTTGAACTGCATGGAATTGAACATATACACACATAACTCTTGCGAAAAATTTATATATACAACATAAACAGAGAAATACATTTTGTAAATGCACGGATTCATAGTATACCAACAGTAAACATATACATGCAACATATACAGACAATACCCATAAATATAAAGACAGTTATAACCACACATAGTATAAACCCATAAAAAAAAGCACATAAATAATAATGGAGCATGTAAATTTATCACACAATTGACACTTATCTTGGTAATAATATAACCAATTGCATCTGAAACTTCCAAGAACCTCCCAGCCTTAGACCACACTGCTCATCACTCTTAGAAGTGGATCACCCCCGAGATGGGATTAAACTCCACCCAGTTAAAGGGATTCCTAACCAGGCTAATGGATCATAGACAAAAAGAAAGACTCTTTCACAAGTGCCAACTCAAACTAACAGCCTACAGTCCCTCATTCCCCACATGCCTGTCCTAACCCAAGAAGTGTGCCCCTTCTCTACTCAATAGTCCTTCGGTTGCCCCACTTCCTTTCCGGGCTTCAGCAATAGTCCGAACAAGAAGTCTCAAAGCTATGTAGCTATAGTTTATCACCTTCAGGAAATGAATTCCCATCAATTCTCTCACCCAGAGAGAAATTTCTCACAGGCCTGACAACCTGCCTCTTCAATATCCCACTGGCCTAACAACCCAGTTCTTTAGTCCAACTCCCAAGCTAACCATATGCACAAACAGGTATGGTTATGGATACAAGTTCAAGTATAGTGACATGAAAGTATGGAGGATAATTGAATAAGTGAGTGCATAACCATCGAATGGTTGAATGATGGAAGAATGGATGAATGACCCCCAAAATGAACTAAGTCTAAAATATATGTATGCATGTCCCCAAATTGGCACTTGTCATGTTGGGAGCTACTTTGGTCCACTAGTCCCCAACTTTAGAACTTATGATAAAATAATTATCCATACTTAAGAAATATTAATATAATATTCCTTTTTGGCTTAATCTCCCTATCTTAGCCCCTTTTCCTTAACTTTTAGCCCCCACCCTTTCCCTAACTAGTGGAGTTTAGTCCCCCATACTCTTTTATCATGGTCGTTCTGTGCATAGTGATGCATTTTATATTAATGATGAGACATATAAAAAAATAGGCGCACTGGCCTTTAGCATCTAGGCTCTTTGGCCTAATACAAACATAAGCCTCCTAGCTTATAATAACTGGCTCACCATCCTATAAAACACAACATATACACAAAGGCTCCATGGGCTCAAAATCGTGCTCTCTTAAGTTGTTGCGTGCGGTATCCTGGAATGTGCAAACTTCATCATTTTACTGCACAGTACATGCGCGCACTATGCCATGAAAGGTGCATACAAAATTATATCAAACAACTCACCATATTATGTACATTTGTATTTAAATTTACAATTGGGTTCGACCTAGGGATATTACAATCACCTCCCCTTATTTATGCACTGTCTTCAGTGCATTATGTACACATATAAAACAAAAATTTCAAAAATCCTCAAAAAGATGTGAGTATTCTGCCCGCATTGCATCCTCATGCTCCCAAGTAGTGTCCTCAGGACCGTACTAGGTACATTGGACCTTTACAAGCCCTATGGCTTGATTCCGGAGCTATTTGATTTTTTGATCCAGAATGCATACATTGGAACTTGGAAAGCGCCTTCTTGCTCCACCTGAATCACATTCTAATCAATTACATGATTAGCATAAGGTATATATTTCTTGAGTAATAATACATGGAATACATTATGAATAGACATATATGCAAGCAATGCAATCATATAAGCTACTATACCAATCCTCTCTAGGATTTCAAATGACCCACAATAGTGAGTTGCCAACTTTGAAAAATTTCCCAACTTCAGGGAATGTTTGTTCGCCTTCACTTTCAAGAATACATGGTCCCCAACTTTAAATTCCCTATGAGTTATTCCCTTATCAGCATTTATTTTCTTCCTGTCTTGGGCATCCTTTAAATTTTGTTTTATTTTCAACATTTGCTCCTCCATTTCCCTGAGTAAATCTGGCCCAATGATGCAGGAGCATCATCAGTAAGCACGTGTCTCAGGATAGCTTGGTGCCTGGGAATCATTTCAGAATCTCAAACGCTGGGAGTTACTATGAATCTTTTGGAGCTGATTGGAAAAACGAAAGAAGATCAAATTCTTGGGAGCGGATGATCACGAGTGATCTAGGAGTTTCACTCCGAGTCTTGAATTTAACTGAACTTAGGTAGCAGTTAGAGTTTTTTTTCATTTTTCGAGTAGACAAGTAGTCAGGGGGGTACCCTAAGGACCCTCCGAGATAAATAGAGGTTTTTTATGCCCAAATGAGGCTGTTGTGAGTTAGTAGGAATTTTTTGAGTTTTGAGTTATTGTTTTGATACTAGTTGTAGCCATTTAATTTTGAATGAATGTGACAAAGGAGAATTGACTCAAATTCATAGCACTGTTATTGTTTGAAATTCTCTATTATTGTTTTTTCATAAATGAATGAATTTCATTATGAATGGATGAAACTGTGAATGTTAGTATAAGTTTCAATTGTTTCACTTCTGTTGGGTGAGTAAAAGGTGTGCACACAGAACGCAAGGAGTGCGTGATGGGATCTATTTTGATTATGTAGTTTAGAAGAGATAGCATGAAACTTTACCTTAGGAATTAGTGCAAAGCGATTGCTGCAAGGTGTGCACAGTCAACCGCAAGAACCAAGTCTTGCATAAGAATCTGCTGCAAGGAGTGCACAGATTTGGAATTCATCTAAGTGTCGAAGGGACTCCATAAGAGTAAAGGAGTAAAAGGTGAAATCCCAACTTGATCACAGTTTTTGATCCAAGGAACGATCTGGACCATTGATTTAGTGCCATCACAATTTCAGATATTGAGAGAATGGAGGTAAGGAGACTCTCAAAGTCGCGAAATGTGAAATCGCGAATTGATATGAGCCGTTATATCGTGGGGAGTTGTGAGACATCGATCTGATGCTCACAAATATCGGGAAATCGGGGATCAAGAGAACAGAGGTAAACCAACCCCCAAATTCGAAAAATGAAAAATTGCAAAATGATCACAGCTCTTGATCGAAGGAAGATCATGGACCATAGATCTAATCATATCGGGAGTTCTCAATACGCGAAATCCCGATGCGCTTGAGAGTTGAGCCCTGGGTCATGACTGGAGGTCACATTGAGGGAAGATAAGGGAGGAGCTAGTACATGCTAGGCTCCTGTCAGGGTTTCAGAAGTCGGGAGAAATGGGGTGACTCACATGAAAAGACCCGATGCACGAAATCATGAAACGCCTTTTGGGTTAGGCTCGTGGTCACAGCCTGTGGTCATGTGAAGGAAAATCACACCTAGTTCTTGTTCGCGTGGCCTGAGTTACACATAGGACCTGTGGATGTTTTGTGAGGATTCCAGCAAGGAATCAAAGAGTTGTTCCAACTCGAAGATTGAGAATATCCAGTGACCGAGAGGCTAGCAGACCCTATTGAGGTGGGGGCACTGCATCAAGTGGTATCAGAGAAGATTTGCATTTGTAGATTTCAGGTGAAGGCGATAAAGGAGATGAAAGAACTCGAGTTGTACTCTTTTTGTGAGAGATAGTCAACATAATTCCACCGATGAGACAAGTGGAACAACCTTTAGCCAATCGAGTTGTAGAAAGGGAGATGTGAGAACTTAGTGCAAGATTGGAGGCGGTGGAGGAAGCATAGAGAGGAGAACCTGATACTGGAGACATCAGTGATGCAGAGAGAGAAGAAGTAGAAGTCGAAGAATCTGGAGGAGAGAATTTTTCTGAAGAACGCTTGCTGAGAGAAGTTGTTAGATTGGGAGCTAGAGCCAATATAAAGGTCCCAATGTATGAAGGAAATTTAGACGCTAAAGAGTTATTGGATTGGGTACGATCCATGGATAAATATTTCAACTATGAACACGTCGATGTGGAGAAGAGGGTGAGACATGTTGTCACTAGACTCAAGGGACATGCAACATTGTGGTGGGATGAACTGCAGACTGAGAGGAGAAGAAAGGGAAAATAGAAGATAAATAATTAGGACAGAATGGTAGCCAAGCTGAAGGAAAAATTCATGCCCAAATATTATCAGACCAATCTGTTTAGGAAGTTGCATAACCTGAGACGGAAAGTTATGACAGTTAAGAATAAAAATAAGAGTTCTACAAGATGAACATCAGAACTAGACAAAGAGAGAATGATGAAGAAAAATTTGTCAGGTATATAAATGGCCCAAGGTATGAAATCCAGGATGAGGTCAGCATGATGCTAGTAAGGAAAGTGGAGGATTCTTATCAGTTTGCACTGAAGGCAGAGGAGAAGTTGTCCAGAAAATAAAACCAATGAAGCAGATGTAAAATCCCAGTCCCAAACAAAGTAAAGGGAGTTTCCCATGACAAGGCACAAAAATCCAAAGATGAGACTAAGAAACCACATAGTCACTTAGAAAGAGGAGGAAGTTCTCAAGGAAGACAAGATGGTGGAAGAAGTTCTTCCAGAGGAAGAGTAAGAGGCAAAGGAGGAGAAGTGAGATGTTACACCTTTGGAAAGGTGGAACATAAGTCTTGGGAATGTCCTGAGAGAAAGAAATAAAGAGAAGGTGAAGCTCACATTTCAGAAGCACGGAGAAGGAATGTTGAATAAGAAGGAGCAGAGGATGGAACATCCCTGATGTTGAGAAAAGTTCTCTTAAAACTAGAGGCAGAAGTTGAGAAGTCAGTGCAGAGAAACAACCTATTCAGGACAGTCTGCAAGACTAAAGACAGAGTATGCAAGGCGATAATTGACAGTGGGAGCACTGACAACTTAGTATCCATAGAGATGGTGGATAAATTGGAGTTGGAGACAACTGCACATCTGAAGCCATACAAAGTCTCATGGTTGCAGAAAGGACACCAGGTAACGGTTACTAAACAATGCTTGGTTGAATTTAAAATAGGCATATATAGAGATGAAATTCTATGTGATGTAATTCCCATGGATGTATGCCATATTTTTTTTGGAAGACCATGGAAGTTTGATAGGAATTTCATTCATGATAGGAGGAATAATACATACACCTTGGATAATAATGGTAGGACACACATGTTGTTCCCAATAGAGGAGAAGAAAGTGAAATAATAATCCATAACAAGCATACTTCTCATGAGCGAGAAGGAACTCTTGAAAGAAGTCAAGAAGGGACAGGAGATGCAGTTTCTTGTGGTGAGGAAACCTAGAGTTTTCCTTACAAGTACTTCGATGGATGATTTCCCTGAAGAAATTCAGGAATTGTTGGATAATTTTGCTGACATAGTGGTGGATGAGTTCTCTAACTCATTGCCACCCATCAGAAGTATCAGCCATCATATCGATTTAATACCAGGAGAAAGTCTACCAAACAAATCAGCATACAGATTGACACCTCGAGAGAATGAGGAGGTAAAGAACCAAGTCAAAGAATTTTTAGACAAAGGTTTGGTCAGAGAGAGCTTGAGTCCATGCACAGTGCCAACTATGTTGAGTCCAAAGAAGGATGGAGGATGGAGAATGTGTACAGACTCAACAACCATTAATAAGATCACCATCAGGTATAGATTTCCTTTTCCACTAATGGATGATTTAATTGATTGTTTAAGTGGAGAAAATTTATTTTCTAAGATAGATTTGAAAAGTGGGTATAACCAGATAAGAATGAGAGAAGGTGATGAATGGAAGAAAACCTTTAAGACAAATGAAGGTTTGTATGAGTGGCTTGTTATTCCATTTGTATTAACAAATGCCCCAAGAACTTTTATGAGGTTGATGAATGAAATTCGAAAAGATTTCATTGGCAAATTTGTGGTTGTATATCTGGACAATATATGATCTTTAGAAAGACTAAAGAGGAGCATTTGAGACACCTGACACTAGTGACGAGGAGACTATAGCAGGAGAAGTTGCTGATAAATATGAATAAGTCCTCTTTTATGAAGACAAAACTCATTTAATTGGGTTTTGTGATCTCTTCAAATGAACTGAAGATGAATCCAGAAAAGGTGAAAGCAATCAAATAATGGTCATCACCAAGAAGCATGTTTGAGGTAAGAATATTCCATGGATTAGAAAGTTTCTATAGGAAGTTCATCAGATATTTCAGTGGAATTTATGCACCAATGATGGATACAGTAAAGAAGAAGCACAAGTCTTTTAAATGGACAGAGGAGTCCGAGAGGAGATTCAATACACTGAAGGAGAAGATAACAGAACGACCAATTTTGGTCTTGCCAAATTTTGAAAATATATTTCAGGTGAGATGCAATGCAAGTGGAATTGCAATTGGAGCAGTTTTGAGCCAGGATAAGAGACCGGTTGCCTATTTCAGTGAGAAGTTGAATGAGACTAAGAGAAAATACTCCACATATGATAAGGAATTTTATTCCATAATTCAAGCCCTGAAGAAGTGGAGACATTACCTTGTCCCACAAGAATTTGTCTTGTATAGCGATAACCAAGATTTACTATTCATAACTAGACAGGAAAACTTGAATCAGAAGAATGCAAAGTGGATTGAGTTTATGCAGAATTTCACTTTTTTCATAAAACACATTGTTGGGAATTCTAACAAAGTTTTTGATGAATTGAGTAGGAGATGTTTGATTCTGTGGGAATTTTAGGTGAATACCTTGGGGTTTGAACACCTTAAGGAAATGTACAGTGATGATCTAGATTTCAAGGAAGCATACGAAGCATGCGTGAATCCTGTACTGAGAGATAGGAGCCAGTGGGAAGAGTATGTGATTCAAGAGGGATTGTTTTTCAAGGGAAATCAGTTATGCATGCCAAAATGTTCAATTAGGGACAACCTTTTGAAGGAGAAGCATAGTGGAGGATTGTCTGGACATTTCAGCCATGATAAAACATTTTCACAGTTGAGAAGTTCATACTATTGGCCAGGTATGAGGACAAAAGTGGTGAAATTTGTGAACAGATGTAGAATCTACCAACAATGGATTGTATCAACCATTGCCAATACCATAGAGGCCTTGGGATGCGATAAGCATGGATTTTGTGTTAGGACTTCCAAGGACGTAAAGAGGATGTGATTCCATATTTGTGGTGGTGGATAGATTTTCAAAGATGACACACTTTATCCCATTCCAGAAGACCAATGATGCAACCCATGCTACAAATCTATTTTTCAAGGAAGTTGTGAGACTTCACAGCCTACCTAGAAGCATCGTCTCGAACAGAGACATAAAATTTGTTGGTCATTTTTGGAGAACACTGTGGAAGAAGTTGGGGATGGATTTGTCATTCATCTTAGCATATCATCCTCAGACAGATGGACAGAATGAGGTTGTAAACAAAAGTTTGGGAAACTTGTTGAGGAGTCTGGTCACTGAGAATCATAACCAGTGGGATCAGATTCTGCCACAAGTAGAATTTGCATACAACGACTCGCTAAACAGAAGTACTAGGAAGATACCATTCCATATATTGTATAGAATGCAACCCAGGGGAGTATCCGAGTTGAGATACTTGGGATAGAGTGAGATCAGAAGTGTTGGAGAAAAAGATTTTGTTGCAGAAATGCAGAAGCTCCATCACCATATCAGAGGACAATTACAAAAATCTAGCCAAGAGTACGATCGTAGGTTGATCAACATCACAGAGAAATTCAATTTGAGGTGGGATATCAGGTTCTAGAAAATCTTAGGAAAGAAAGGTTCCCTAGGGGAGCGTATTAAAAGTTAAAAATGAAGAAGATAGGGCCGTGTAAGATCTTGAGGAAGTTTGATGAAAACTCCTATGAGATTGAGCTGCCAGATGATGTGGGCATATCGCCCATATTCAACGTTTCAGACATGTATCCTTATAGGAAAGATGACACAGAGGGATCTGAAGATCAAGATAAGATTCAGTGAGAGAAACAAATGCATGTATCAGAAAAACCACAAATGGAGAAGATCATTGATTAGAGAATTGGCAAGAAGACTAGGAGGAAGACCTATCTTGAATATTTGGTTAAGTGGAAGGGACACCCAATAGAGGATGCCAGTTGGGAAAATCAAGATGATATCTAGAAGCATGTAAAGTCAGTGCAAGAGCTCATGGACAGGAGTCCATGAATTTTTGTCCAGGGGGAGTATGATGCAGGAGCATTGCCAAGAAGCACACATGGTAGGAAAGCTCAATGCCTGAAAATCATTTCGGAATCTCAAACGCTGGGAGTTACTGTGAATCTTTTGGAGCTGATTGGAAAAATGGAAGAATATCAAATGCTTGGTAGCATATGATCATGGGTGATCTGGGAGTTCCACTCCGAGTATTGCATGTAACTGAACTTAGGTAGTAGTTAGAGTTTTGTTTTTGTTTTCTAAGTAGACGAGTAGTCAAGGGGGAACCCTAAGGACCCTCTAAGATAAATAGAGGTTTTGTACACCCAAATGAGGTTGTTGCGAGTTAGTAGGAATTTTCTGAGTTTCGAGTTATTGTTTTGATATTAGTTGTAGACATTTACTTTTGAATGAATATGACAGAGGAGAATTGACTCAAATGCATAGCACTGTTACTGTTTGAAATTCTCTATTATTGTGTTTTCATAAAAGAAATGAATTCTGTAATGAATGGATGAAAATGTGAATGTTAGTATAAGTTTCAATGTCTTATGTTGAGTGAGTGCAAGGTGTACACATAGAATGTAAGGAGTGCGTGATGGGATATGTTTTGATTCTGAAGTTCAGAAGAGATAGCATGAAACTTTCCCTTTGCAAGGAGTGCAAAGCGATTATTGCAAGGTGTGCACAGTCACCCACAAGAACCAAGTCTTCCATAAGAATCTAATGCAAGGAGTGCACAAATTTGGAATTTGGCTAAGTGTCGAAGGGACTCCATAAGATTCAAAGGAGTGAAAGGTGAAATCCCAACTTGATCATAGTCGTTGATCCAAGGAAATATCTGGACCATCGATTTAGCACCATCGTGATTTCAGATATCGAGAGAATGAAGGTAAGGAGACTCCCAAAGTCGCGAAATGAGAAATCGTGAATTGATCTGAGTTGTTATATCGTGGGGAGTTGTGAGTCGTCGATCTAACGCTTGCAAATATCAATAAATTGGGTATCGAGAGAACAGAGGTGAACCAACCCCCAAAGTCGTGAAATGCAAAATCATGACTTGATTGCAGTCGTCAATCGAAGGAAGATCGTGGACTGTAGATATAATCATATCGAGAGTTCTTGATATGTGAAATCTCAATGTGCTTGAGAGTTGAGCCCTGGGTCATGACTAGAGGTCACATTGAGGGAAGATAAGGGAGGAGCTAGTACAAGTTAGGCTCTTGTCAGGGTTTTGGAGGTTGGGAGAATCGGGGTGACTCACATGAAAAGACCCAACGTGTGAAATCATGAAATGTTTCTTAGGTTAGGCTCGTGGTCACAGCTCGTGGTCACGTGAAGGAAACTCATGCATAGTGCTTGTTTGCACGGGTTGATTTACACATAGGACCTGTGGATATTTCATGAGGATTCCAGCAAGGAATCAAAGAGTATTTCTAGGCTAAAGATTAAGAATAACCTGTGACTGTGAGGTTAGCAGACCCTGTTGAGGTGGGGGTGTTGCATCACCCATCCACTACTCTATCTACTAGGTTATCCCAGCTTAGAGGTATGTTTCACTTTCTACCATAAAGTGCTTCAAATGGGCTCATCTTTAGGGATGTTTGGTACCCATTGTTATAAGAAAACTCTACTAAGTGTAGGTAGTCTTCCCATTTTGATGGTTTATCCATCACATACATCCTCAACATATCCTCAATCACTTGATTCACCCTCTCTATTTGTCCATCTGATTCTAGATGATAAGTTGTACTAAAATTCAAATTTGTTCCAAATCCATTAAACAATCCCTTCCAAAATTTTAAGGTAAATTTTGGATCTCTGTCAAACACAATTGTCTTGGGTATGCCATGTAATTGAGAAATTTATCTCATATAAACATTAGTAATGTTGGTTTCTTTGTGAGTGAGCTTAACTGGAATAAAATGGGCATATTTAGTAAGCTTATCCACCACTACCATGATAGAATCATGTTGCTTTCTTGTTCTGGGCAGTTTGGTGATGAAATCCATGGTTACAACTTCCCATTTCCACTCAGGAATGGGTAATGGCTGTAGCAAACTAGCTGGTGTAGAAATTTTAATACAAATTATGCATTTTCTGGATTCTCCTGATCTAACAATTATATGCCACTGTTAAATATAGAATTGCTTCTACAAATATTCTTGCGGAATTTAAAACATGATCACCAATCGCAATATCAAGAAGAGAGATCAATCACACATAACACATATGTTTTTACCGGGAAAGAATAAAGCTAAAAACCCCACTATCATATATTATGTATATATCGTGGATCATGAAACAATATCATACAAAACTCTAATCCAAGAGCTCTTAGTACAATATACAATTTTCTCACACTGTCATACAAAAATTGGCAAATTCATGTATCAATTTACTACTTCCAGACAGCCTGCCTCCTCTGCACAATCCCTGCTGATGGAAATACATGCAATGAATGAATCCTCTTGCCTAGGCTACACATTCCTCATGGTATCATCCAATGTGTCTGGTTGCATGAGTGCACTCACTAATGTCACAACTGATAATCAAACTGTCCCTTTCACCTGTTATCTCAACTGGGTCTCCACTGGATCTGACATGCATGTAGTTAACAGTGGTAAATATTCAGTTGCATGTGAGACCACTAATTGTGAATTAATTAATAATTAATTCAGTGATATTTCACTAGTGTAAGTTTAGTTACAACTAGTACAAATGAGCTTAACTCACTTAACTGAGTTAAACTACTTTACAACTCACATAACTACACATATAAATATGTTACAACTTTAAATCACTCAGTTACAACTAATTCGACTTGCATGTCCCACTAATCAACCTTTGAACTTGAATTTCCTATAGCTAACTGATTTTCCACTTTAGTTAACTATTTCCAGGTTCTCATTGAGAATATATTAATATTTATTGTCCAACTATTATTAAGGGATAATAATAGTCGACATACATCTATAAATATAATTTGCTCACCATCTATAAATAGACATCATCTATAAATAGAATTTTCTCATCATCTAAAAATAGACTTCCACCTAAAAATATCCTAAGGCTCCATCCTAGTGTAGGTGCATAATTTTCACTAGAATCTTCTTGTTGAATCTCAACACTTTCTCTCAACAAGAAAGGGATTATCCTTCACCCCGATCCTGTCTCTATGGTATTCGAATTTTCTCCTGGTGAGCACCTTCGTCAAAATGTCAGCATCCTGATCTTCTATATAAATGTAATGAAGCAACATGATCTTCCGCTACACACAATCTCTGATATGATGATACCAGATATCTATATTCTTAGATCTATCATGAAACACAGGATTAATCGAGAGTCTAATGCAACTCTAATTATCACAATGAATCATTGTCAGATCTAAATGAGAAACAAACAAACCAACCAAGGTCTTTCTCATCCAGATAGCCTCACATGCAGCTTGACTCACTTCCATGTATTTTGCTTCCATTGAACTGAGTGCCAGAGATCTCTTCTTCCTACTGTACCAAGAAACAATTGTAGATATGATACTAAAGATACCCCCTGATGTGCTCTTTCTGTCCGTTGGTCTGCCCGCCCAATCTACATCTGTGAAACCATGAAACTTCACCTCATCCGTCTGTCTGTACCATAAGCCATACTCAGATGTGCCCCTCGGGTATCTTAGGACATTCTTACCCGCCTTCCAAAATATCTTGGTAGGCTTAACCATCACTTGACTCAGTTGGTTAACCGCATAGAAAATGTTTGGTCTCATGTTCACTAGATACATTAGTGAACCCACTAGTTGTCGATAGAAAGTAGCATCCACTACCTCTCCAGAAGTAGCATCCTCTTTCCTTGAGTTTCCTGGAAGAGGATTATCCATGGGTTTTCATCTCTCCATGTGAAACTTACCTAGTATATCCCTTGCATACTTGCTTTGAGACACAAAAAGTTCACCATCTCGCTACCATATTTCCAATCCAAGGAAATAATGAAGGAGGCCCGTATCCTTCATCGTGAAATCCTTTGCAAGGTCCTCCTTACATGAGTGTATTAGCTTCTCATCACCAATCAGTATTAAATCATCAACATAAATAACAACGATTAAAATCTTACCCTCCACCACAATTTGGTATAGGTTTTGATCCACTTCACTTTTGGGGAAGCCCAGTCCGGTGAAATAGCTGTCTATCTGACTGTACCAAGCACGGGATGCTTGCTTCATCCCATACAATGCTCTTTTGAGTCGGCACACATGAAACTCGTTGTTGAAGATATAAAATCCTTCAGTATTCTCTATGTACACCTCTTCCTCAATGATCCCATTGAGAAATGTAGTTTTTACATCCATCTGATGAATGTGCTAGCCCATCTATGCTGAGAGTGCAAAGATGGATCTTATGGAAGAGTAACTTGTGATAGGTGAAAAGGTCTCATCATAATCTATCCCCTTTATCTATGAGAAGCCCTAGGCCACAAATCTAGCCTTGTATTTATCAACACTCCCATCAGTAACTTTCTTTACCTTGTAGATCCATCTTGAACATACCACTGATTTGTCGACCGGTCTTGGGAAAATTTCCCATGCATTTTTTTTGACAATGGAGTCATACTCCTCCACCATTGCATCAACCCAAGTGGGATCCTACATGGATTCCTAAAAGGAAGAAGGTTCAGTCACAATACATTTTCTCATGAGATCCATGTATCCAGTAAATCGATCAGGAAACTATCTATGTCTGCGTTGTGAATTAGGGGCTCCTACATTCTGTGCAACATCTAGTCTCAATCTATCAGCTTTTGTGGTGCACTTTCTGCCATTTTTGATGGATGGATCTGCATGAGTGGCTTCCTCCACTCCATGAACCTCCTCATGTGGTTGATCCACATATTGAGACTCATCTTTAGGAACAAGCAGTTCCTCCTCTGCATCCAAGTCTAGCTCTGTCTCAAGCAACAACCGCATGGATTTCCCCTCATCAAATTTTATATCTCATCACATAATAGTCATATTACTATTACGAAAATACACACGATAATTATGGGGTTTTTCTGTGTACCCCACAAATATCCCAACTACAGCAGTTGGCTCCAACTTCTTCCTGACGTTCTTGGTCACATGCACATAAACAGATGAGCCAAAAATCTTAAAGTGAGAAACATCTGGTTCTTACCAGTGAAATCTTCTTCAGGTGTACTCATGCCAAGTTCTCTATGAGGACAACCGTTTTGCACATAAATTGTAGTGTTGCATTCTTCTACCCACAAATGCATTGGTAGGCCCTGATCATGCAACATCACTCATGCAGCACCCATGATCATTTTGTTCTTCCTTTCCGCGACCCCATTTTGTTGTGGGTTATGAGGCGCTATGATTTCTCTTCAAATTCCTTCTTTTCTACAGAAGTCTTTGAATTTGTTAGATATGTATTCTCCACCATTATCTCTCCTCGGAGTCTTCACTGGCTTCCCCAACTCTTTCTCCACCAATGCTTTAAACTCACGGAAATTTGAGAATGTTTGATCCTTCTTCTACATGAAGAAGATCCATCATTTACGAGAAAATTCATCCACAAAAATAACATAATACTTATGTTTTGTTGTTGAAGCAACCAAGAATGGTCCACACACATCTGTTTGAACTCTCTCCAAGATCATCGAAGCATGGTTCTCCTTTTCATGAAAGGTGGACTCTACATACTTCCCCATGGTGCAACCCTTGCAATGATCTAACTAAGCAAGTGTTCCCATTGGAAGTCCAGTAGATATTTGTTGCATGATTTTCAAGTCTCCATTATGAATATGGCCCAATCGCCTGTGCCATAATCCGCCCTCATCCCGACTCACCACTTTTTCTGCCTTTCCCATCATGGTAGTGCAGCCATCTACCTCCAGCTTGTAGAGATTCTTAACTCGAATCCCTATCGTCTTGACTTGACCCATTGTTTTATGTCACAAGAAATATTTTCCATCGCTGAAAACAATGTCATAGCCTTTGTCCTCCAACATTGCGACTGAGACCAATTTTTTTCTTCAAACCTGGAACATACATAACATCTATCAATTCAAATGGTTTACATGAATCCCTCTGAAAAGTAATGGTACCAATGCCAGTCGCACTGTATCATCCATCGTCGCCCATCTCTATATGCATTTTGAGATCTTTCTCCTCTAAGTCACTGAAAAGCTCCTTATCTCCCGTCATGTGGAAGGAAGTTCCACTATCCAAATGCCACACCAATCCCAATGCACTTGACACCATGCATGCGATCAAGGAGAATTCAAGTTCAAATTGCAAGGAAAGGTTCTCACCAGTTGTAGCTCCAACAACCTTCTTGTTCTTCTTCTTCTGTGGATAGTTAGTAACGAGATGCCCATGTTCGTGACAGTAAAAACACTTCACTTTGGACAAATCCAACTTCTTGCCTTTAGACTCAGATTTTGAATGGAATTTATTCCCCTTCCCTTTCCTTTCCTTGGCATCCCAAGAAAAATCCTCTGCATCATCATGTTTTGATGAAGAACCATCTCTGGTGTTCCACCTAAGCTCCTCCTACACTAGATTCGACCATATTCATTCCCAATCTGGCAATTTTTTCCTTCCATTGACAGAGTCTTTATAACTGTGTCAATTCTTGGGAAGTCCTAGGAGAGCCAAGCTCACCAAATCACCATCAGTGATTGTTATTCCCACACTCCCCAGCTCATCCCGACATTGGAAAAACTTCATGAGATATTTTGGAATGGAGTCGCCCTTCTCCATCTTGATCTTCCTGAGTTTATCTTTGAGCACCAATTTCTTATGGTCGTTGTTGTTTTGGAATAGATCCATCAAATCCTTCCACATTTCATATGGTCTTTCTTTCCCATGGAGGTTTAAGACAATGTGGTCTCATACTCCCTCCAACAGGAACCTCCTTGCCTTTGCCACTTTATTTTTCCATGCATCAAGATTTGCAACATCTGCAACATCTGGCTTAGGAACATCCTTGTTAATGAATTACTTCAAGCCATTGTCTTTGATTACTACCTCCATCCTATCCTTCCAAGCAATGTAGTTCAAACTTCCCTCGATTGCATACTCTAACCTCAATCCATTGAAATCCATTTCGATCTTGAATTAGTTGTAGCACCAAGAAAGTCTTTCTGCAAATTCAAATTCTATCCAATCACAAACTCAACTTCTGCAATATTCTACACTCTGATACCATGTAAAAATTTTAATACAAATTATGTATTACCTGGATTCTCATGATCTAACAATTATATGCCACTGTTAAATATAGAATCACTTCTACAAATATTCTTGTGGAATTTAAAACACGATCACCAATTGCAATATCAAGAAGAGAGATCAATCACACATAACACATATGTTTTTACTAGGAAAGAATAAAGCTAAAAACCCCACTATCATATATTATGTATATATCATGGATCATGAAACAATCTCATACAAAAATATAATCCAAGATCTCTTAGTACAATATACAATCGTCTCACACTGTCATACAAAATTGGCAAATTCATGTGCCAATTTCCTGCTTCCAGACAGCCTACCTCCTGTGCGCAATCCCTGTTGATGGAAATCCCTGCAATGAATGAATCATCTTTCCTAGGTTTCACATTCCTCATGAGAAAATCCAATGTGTGTGTGGTTGCATGAGTGCACTCACTAATGTCACAACTGATAGTCAAATTGTTCCTTTCACCTGTTATCTCAACTGGGTCTCCACTAGATATGACATGCATGTAGTTAACAGTGGTAAATATTCAGTTGCATGTGAGACCATTGATTGTGAATTAATTAAAAATTAATTCACTGATCTCTCACTAGTGTAATTTCAGTTACAACTAGTACAATTGAGCTTAGCTCACTTAACTGAGTTAAACTACATTACAACTCACATAACTACACATATAACTCTATTACAACTTTGAATCACTCAGTTACAACTAATTCGACTTGCATGTCCCACCAATCAACCTTTGAACTCGAATTTCCTATAGCTAACTGATTTGCCACTTCAATTAACTATTTCCAAGTGCTCATTGAGAATAGATTAATATTTATTGTCCAACTATTATTAAGGGATAATAATAGTCAACATACATCTATAAATAGAATTTGCTCACCATCTATAAATAGACATCATCTATAAATAGACATCATCTATAAATAGAATTTTCTCATCATCTAAAAATAGACTTCCACCTAAAAATAGCCTAAGGCTCCATCCTAGTGTAGGTGCATAATTTTCACTAGGATATTCTTGTTGAATATCAACAGTTGGGTGTCTATGCTCATCCTTTACCTTTTGACATTCCAAACATTTGGAAATAAAATAAACAACCTCTTTCTTCATGTCTGGCCAATAATATTGGCTCTTGATGGCTGCAATAGTTTTCCGATAACCTAGGTGCCCAGCATAAGGTACATTATGCATTTCTCCCAATATCATATTTTTCAATTCATGAGAATTTGGTACATAAATTCTTCCTCAAGTGTTGTTCATGTTCTTCCTTTGATTTAGAATATACAAGAATGTCATCCAAAAATATAATGACAAACTTGTCTAAATATTCTCAGAAAACACCATTCATTAAGCACATGAAAACAACTGGTGCATTTAACAACCCAAATGGCACCACTGTGAACTCATAATGACCATACCTTGTCCTAAAGGCGGTCTTTCTTATATCTCCCTCCTTAATCCTTACCTGATGGTATCCTGACCTGATATCTATCTTTGAAAATATGTTTGCATCCTTCAATTGATCAAAGAGATCATCAATCCTTGACAAAGGATACTTGTTATTTACAGTCACTTTATTCAACTGTCTAAAATCAATGCACAATCTTAATGTCCCATATTTCTTCTTCATGGACAAGACTAGGGCACCCCAAGGTGACACACTTGGGCGTATATACCCCTTCTTCAAAAGTTCTTCAAGCTTCATTTACAACTCCTTCAGCACTGGTGTACTCATTCTGTAAGGAGTCTTTGACACTGGAGCTGCTCCGGGCATTAAATTTATAGATAAATCAATATCTCTCTTTGGGGGTAGTCATGGTACCTACTTTAACACATCTTCAAATTCTTCCAGGACTACATGATCTTCCAAATTTGGCACCTTATCTTTAGGTGTCTCTTCCATATGAGCTGCAAATATTTGACACCCTTTTCTGTAATATTTCTTCAGCTGCAATGCTGAAATTTCTCTTATGGTTACTTCCCTGGGAATTCCCTGCACTTTCCTTAGGTCCCCTTCCTCATCCAAGAAAGTAAATTCCTTGTTATGATAGTCTAGGATAGCATGATTTTGTTCCAACCAATCCATCCCAATTAGACAGTCATAGGAACCTAAAGGAAATATTTTCAAATCTTCTATGGTGTTCAGTCCATTCATGTCCATAAGATGTGACTTAACCATCTCATTAACTTTTCTTTTGGCTTCGGTAGCTAGCTGCACCAACCAATATTTTCCATTCTTTCTTCTTGGAAAATGTAAACTTTCCACCATCTTAGGATATATATAACTATGACTATCTCCTGAATCAATTAAAATAGCAATGGTTTGGTTGTTGATCATACCTTCCACTTCAATCATATGTGTCTAATACTCTCCTTGCTTGTTGTCAAGGGCTACATAGATCCTTGGTACATTTATGCCCATGTCCTCCGTTGTTTTAGCTTGTTGTACATTGTGAACAGTCCTCACTTTTTCACATTTTTGAGGACAATATATGAACATACGATCTCCTTTACAACCCCAACATTGAATAGGTGGTTTTCTTGGCCTTTGACCCCCTGTCTCAATCATTCTAGGTTCTGTAGAATTTGGTTGTCCCTGAGGATTATTTCTAAAGAACGATGGCTTATATCCCTTCTTCCTTTGATCCATCTTGAATTTATTTTTTTCTTCCCAATATTTTTGGAAAGTTTGCCTTTCTTTTTTCTTATCATATAGGAATTTAGCTCACCTTGTGGTCTCCTCCAATGTCTTGGGATCATCATACTGTATTTTTTCACTGATGAATGATGGAAATCCACTCAAATACCTTTGAATCTTAACTGTCTCATCCTTGATGAAAGAGACATACTTCAACAGTTCTAAAAACCTTCTTTCATACTCATCTATGGTCATACTCCCAAGCTTGAGTTCAAATAAAGCTTTCATTTTCTTATCATAATATCTCTTAGTTAGGTATTTCTTCTCAAAATACTTCTTGAATTCCCTCCAAGTAACACTTTTCTCTTTAATGTGCTACACCTACACAAGATGATCCCACCACATGGATTCCTTTCCCTTAAGTTGATAGATGGAAATTCTTCCTTCTGCATGAGATGAATAATTATGCAATTGAAAATACTTCGTCATGCCCAACATCCATGTCTCTGCATCTTCATCCTTCTTTTTCTCACAATCAAATGTAGGAGGTTTGATTTTTTTCATTTCTCCTCATAGCTCATCCATCCCAGATCTATTATCCTTCCTGACAGGGGATGGACTTGAGTTGTTGTGTTCCCTCTTATTGGAATGCCTCAGGGAGTGATGGTGATGTCTTATAACACTTATTTCTCTTCTTTTCTCATCAGAGGACTTGTGACTTCCTAATTTGCTTGAGCCACTCTCCTTATCCAATTTATTTTCTATTTTTTTCAAGCTCTGCATTAAATTCATGTTGAATTCCTCTTGTTTCTCCTTAGCTCTCATAAGCCTTTCATTATCATCTTTGTGGCTTTGGACATCCTTCTACAAATTTTTAATGGTCTCTACCATATTCATGTTTTCATTCCTTCTTTCTCCATTTCCATTGGAGTTTGTTCCTTCAATCCCCAAATGGACATCCATCCCTCTAGTATCATCTCCCTGGTTGTAAGTCCCCTGCAAATATTTCATTACTTTAAAATTTGTTTTGATCCTGATATGATATAGTTTTTGTTGACTCTGCAAAATGTGCAGCCAACAAAACTTTGTTAGGTTAACTGACTCAACAATTCCATGAAAAATATGAACCATTATGGTTTAATAATATATCATAATTATTTATTCTTATTTCCTAAAACATTGAATACCTAGATAAATTTTATGGGTGAATATTTATATTCTACTGTTCGATATCTTTCCAACGCCTATTTCCATGCTCAATTCTAAGTCTTGAGAAGAAAGTTATGGTTATTTGAAAATTGCCCATTAATTTTTCTGTTCACACTTCAACTTAGCACAAATCTGCGTTGTAATTATGCATTTTTGCACCTACTCCATTGGAATTTTCATAGGATCTCAATTGGGTTTCTTCATATATATATTCTGGACAATCTATCCAAGTTTCACCTCTTTCTGTGTTCTGCGCTGCTAGTTACATCCTGCTTAAGTTCTATGCCAATTCATGTTTTTGGTTTGGAATTCTACAAGTACCTTATTTTCCATATTAAACATTTTTAACATGCCCAAAAATTTAATTCAACTCTAGGAATTTCTTCTATGGTTCAATAGATTTCCATTGACTACTCTTTCACCTCAATCTGATTCCGAGGCAGAAAGTTATGGCTCTTTGAAGTTAGTTGGGTCTTAAAATTTACCCTCCATTGCTTGCGTTGTAACTTTATCATAAAAGCTTCATTTGACGAATGGCTTACACCATTAGAAATCTCTCCCCAAGCTCTTTTATTTGAGATGCAGAAACAAAGTGTACCTTGGTACAGTCTGTTCTCATGGATTTTGAGTAACTAAAAATGCTCTTAAGGGCCTCAAAAACGCGTTGCTAAAAGATGACGCTCAAATAGTATAAAATGTCACGGAAATTCACTGGTTTTCCACTGTTCTTCACCCTCCAAACGACTTCACACCTACAATTTTCAACCTATACACCCATATTTATCATGCGCAGCAACACCTCAAGATAAATCATGCTTCGCGCACCTATAACTACTGTGTATCACTTCTCTATAGCGCCAATAACTGGTGCACACTACTTTTGTGTCACGCGCCAATATCCATCGTGCACAGTTTTGGTTCTTACACAGTTACCTGTTTCATGCAATTTTTGTATCGTGCGTTGATATTCCACATGCATTTCTCTCTACGCATTGCACCATGCCAAAGTTTAGTACACCCCCATCATGCACCAATACTCTATGTGCACCATTAATAAAACTGTGGCGCAACAACATATACTCACATTGAGCTCGCACCAACCAAAATATTTTGCACTCTGCCAATACTGCGCACACCATGCGTGCCATTATTCTGTGTGTGCACATTGTGTGCACCTTATTATGCGTATGCACACCACACAATGTTAAATTTATCACGTGCACCTGTACACCAACATTTTTCCGTGTGGCACCAAATTTTAGCACGCACACCAACATTTTTCCACGCGGTGCTAAAATTTAGTGAGTGCACCCACACACCAATATTTTTCCGTGTGGCACCAAATTTTAGTGTGCACACCCACACGCCAATATTTTTCCGCGCGGCGCCAAAATTTAGCGCACACTCCTACACGCCAATATTTTTCCATGCGACACCAAATTTTAGCCTGCACGCCCGCATGCCAATATTTTTCCGCGCAGAGACAAATTTTAGCGTGCGTACCTGCACGCCAATATTTTTCTGCGCAGAGAAAAATTTTACATATCACAAGATTTTCACTATGCATCATGCATTTTTTGTGCGCCCACCTGTGCACATTCATTTTTATGCGCATCGATTCCTTTTGAATTCCGCTACAGAAATTGGGGCTTTTTCCTAACTTTTTCCCCAATTTTTACCATAGACATTCTGCAACTATGAAATTTCTCAATTTCACCCTGTTAACACCAATTCAACCTCTGCAACAAAAATTCGTTGTGGGTTGACATTTCTAGAACGAATTTTTCCCAAAATCAAGTCACGAATTGGGAATTTCAATTACTAATCTCTCTCCAATCGTCATGGCTTCACTGTAACTTCAAATTCGACCATTTTCGTGTCTAAATTTGCTATATCAGATATTAAATCAAGAATATCTCACCACATGGCCAAATTTATCAATTTTCCCATGAATTTAACAACATAAATTGGGGATTTTTCCCATTTCCACACAATTGTTGTTACTTTTTACCATGGACACTCTGCAACTTGAAATTTGGCCACTTCGAAATCAATCCTCTATGAAATTTCACTTCAAATTAACTTGCTCGGCCCATCCAGGCTCAGTGTTGAAACCTGAAGCTCTGATACCATATTGTAACATCCTCGACCACCCATGCTAAGGAATGCTACAAGAGAGAATGCTTTTATTATCTCTGTGGAACATATTGTAACATACCCATCATCCAACTGAGCTATGCCACATACTTTTTTCAAACTACATGCAATTGAACATATACACACAAAACTCTTGTGGAAACTTTATATATAAAACGTAAACAGAGAAATACATTCTGTAAATGCACGGATTCATATTGAACCAACAATAAACATATAAATGCAGCATATATAGGCAATACCAATAAATATAAAGACAATTATAACCACACATAGGATAAACCCATAAAAACAAACATGTAAATGATAATGTAGCATGTAAATTTATCACACATTTGACACGTATCTTGGTAATAATATCACCAACTACATCCAGAAATTCCACGAACCTCCCACCCTTAGACCACATTGCTCATCACTCTCAATAGTGGGTCACCCATGAGCTGGGACTAAACTCCACTCGGGTAAAGGGATTCCTAACTAGGCTAATGGATCATAGACAATAGGAAAGACTCTGTCACAGGTGGAAACTCAAACTAACAGCCTACAGTCCCTCATTCCCCACATGCCTGTCCCACCCCAGGAAGTGTGCCCCTTCTCTGCTCAAAAGTCCTTCGGCTGCCCCACTTCCTTCATGGGCTTCAGCAACATGCCAGACAAGAAGTCTCAGAGCTCTGTAGTTGTATTTTATCACCTTCAGGAAATGAATTCCCAATAATTCTCTCACCTAGAGAGAAATTTATCACGGGCCTAACAACTCACTTCTTCAATATCTCATGGGCCTGACAACTCGCTTCTTCAGTCCAACTCCCAAGCTAATGAGCTACATAAACATGTATGGTTATGGATACAGGTTCAGGTACATTGACATGAAGGTACAAAGGATAATTGACTGATTGAGTGCATAACCATTGGATGGTTGAATGATGGAAGAATGGATGAATGACCCCCAAAATGAAATAAGTCCAAACTATATGTATGCATGTCCCCAACTCGACACTTGTCATGTTGGGAGCTACTTTGGTCCACTTGTCCCCAACTTTAGAACATAGGATAAAATAATTATCCATACTTTATACTTAATAAATATTAATATAATATTCCTTTTTGGCTTAAGCTCCCTAGATTATCCTCTTTTCCTTAACCTTTATCCCCCACCCTTTCCCTAACTAGTGGAGTTTAGTCCCCCATACTCTTTTATCATGGTCGGTCTACGCGCAGTGATGTATTTTATATTAATGATGAGACATATACAAAAATAGGCACACTAACCTTTAGCATCTAGGTTGTCTAGCCTAATACAAACATAAGCCTCCTAGCTTATAATAACTGGCTCACCAGCCTATAAAACATAACATATACACAAAGGCTCCATGGCCTCAAAATCGCGCATGCTTAAGTTGTTGCAGGCGGTATCCTGGAATGCGCACACTTCATCATTTTACTGCACAGTACATGTGTGCACTGTGCAATGAAAGGTGCATACAAAATGATATCAAACAACTCACCAGCTTACATACATTTGCATTTACATTTACAATTGGGTTTAGCCTAGGGATATTACACCCAAGTATTGTGCAAATGTGGGGCATTCATTCTTATGATGTCCTTCTATTCTGCACAAGGTACACCATACAACTTCCCTCTTCTCCTTACCTTTGTTCTGATTCAACTCAAATGTCATATTCTTGATATCTTATCTCATGTCTTCTATAGCTGGATACATATGTTTATATTGGTTTTTCTCCAATTGCAAGGATTCTTGTAGAGCCTTAGCCTGAGTTTGAAAATTTTGTTGCCTCAATGGATATTTCAGATGTGCCAATAATGAATTAACAAATAAGTATCTATGTTGCATATTTTTTATAGGATACTTCAACTTACCTTTCAGTATTTTGAACTTTTGATCAACTTCCCAAACTAACTCACCTGACTTCTATTTGATTTCTATCATCTCATTCATAAACTGATCCTTTGAACTTGGTCACTGAAATTAATTTATTAATTCCTTCTTCACATCTATGACAGATGTAGGTGTTCCTTGTGGATTGTTTACTATGAGGCCCATATACCAGTCCAGTGCATGGTCTCTAAATGTGATTGAAAGTTGCACTAATTTTGTATCCTCATCTATGATCTGCTTGGCTACCCAAATCTTCTCACAAATAAACAAATGCTTATATGGTTCCTCTGACCCTTCTCCATCGAACTCTGGTAACCGAATAGTTAGATCTGTTCCTACCATTGTAAATTTTCTTTTACTACCACCTCTATTTGATGTATATAACTAACTACTATTAGTTGAATTTGTACCTCCACTTTAACTTCCACTAGACCCTCATCCTACTAAAATCCTTCTACCACTAATTGTTGGTTGTCTAAATGGTTCTTCTTATTCATATGTCTTAGTCACACATGGGATTGTGGGTTCCACACTAATTCATATATGGAATGGAGATCCTTCTTATATGAAATACCCTTGACATCTAGTTTTCCTCTCATATGTGGCACACAAGATTTCCTCAATCTGTCTCATCACACTGATATCCTCTACCTCTTCCTCATCATTGTCCAATCCCTCTTTCTTGGCTACTGCCCTCTTTTTACTATTGATCTTATACTGGTAGAGTATTCCATTGTGTGTCACTCCTTCTCTATCCATTTTTCCATGGTATGTTCCTCATCCATCATAATCAGGTCCATTTCTTCCTTCTTATGGCCTCCTCAATATCCCTCTCCATATCTCAAATATTCCTTGGTGCTTCCTACAATTCCCCCATGTGCACATATTGATTTAGATGGTTGACACCATTGTCATCACTCATTTATCATGTAACAAAATCTTGATCTTAATGTAAAGTGATCGAATATACCTTCCTCTCAGTCCATTCACAAACTCCTTCTCTACGATAATGTATGACTTCACAGTATCGACTGCAAACTCCGTAATAAATCTTGCAACAATATTGTCTAACCAGAAATCCACTGAACACATGAATTTATGATTGAACCTATGTATCTGTGCTATATTCTCAGTAGTCTAGTCTACTGGTCTTATCCGATTAGTTTGGTGATTATCCTTCAACCTCAATATTCACTCCTACAAAAACTCTTGAAAATAACAAAAAAATGTCTCATGCAGATCAATAAACATATACCTCTGCAAATACTAGTGTGGTGTATACCTGGAGCTTATATTGTCTTTCTATGCAAACTCGAGCTATTTTGTTTCCAACCATATTTCAATCTCCTTATTAGTTGGATTCAGTTGCCTAAACATCCCCTTCTACCACTGCAATATCTTCATCAAATCCCCTCCAATCTGATATTTTGAGTTCCAATCGACAACGAAACCATTTTTTGGATGTATGGGTTGACCCAGGTTCTACCTTAGTTCTCCAATAATGCCCTAGAAACCATTGACCCTTTTGGAGACTAGAAGGAAACACTATGCATAGAGTGCATAATGAAGTCTCACCCGATATGGATTATGGGTGATTGTGAGACCCATATGTCTGCAATTGTGGAAGGGATGTTTCTCATGGGTATGTTAGACATACTTTTCTCTACTTCAACATGCATCATATCTATCATCCTATAACCATATTCATTCATTAACATACATTTTGCAGAAAATATCATACTAATCTAGTGTGAACTACATTTTACTACTACTATATTCATTCATCAATTCATCATAAATCATTGCAACACATAAAAGAGGCATTCCACACAAAGACACAGGATTTTACCGTGGTTCACCCCCTTGGGCTACATCCACAAAGATATGGAATGATTTTCTTCTTTATTCATCGTCATCAAGTATTTGTGCTATGTGCATTACATAAAAAGTGCATCTGAAATGACCAAGTATAGGTGAGGTTGACCAGAGACACACTAATATCCACATCTTGCGACCTGACCCTCAGTTACAATTCATGTCTCCAGAACTAACTCTTCTACAAAACTAGCTCCATAACTAGATAACTCAAGCAATAACTCTCTTTTGCATAACATTACATAGATTAATACATCCTCTCCTCATATCTTACAATACACATTTATACTACAAAATAGGGTTAAATCACATTACATTAATGACCAAAACCCTAACCCTAAGTGGATTAGTTTTTTCCACATTCCAACTTCTTATGCGCGGTTGATATACATCCTTCTTCTTTTCCTTTGACTTTCTACTTCCTCGCGCTATTTTTTCTTATTCCTTGGTGCACACTCCTTTTCTAGTCCCTTTCTCAACTGCTTCCTTGATTTTTGCATTGTTCCCCAAAATGGCCTACGCCAACACCCAACCAACGCGATCACTTGAGGGAATTTATTAATGCAAAAGAAAATAAATTACATATAGTTTCTTACAATCGATCATTGGAAAATGATCATCCATGTTCTTTAAATAGAGATCATGGACCAATTTGGTGTTAAGCCACAGATCAATGTAACCATTAAGATCGAGGATAATATGAATCATTGGATCACTCTATGTCGGGAACATATCGTGACCATTAGATGAAAAATTCATAAAAATGCATATTAAAGAAAAACACTTTAACCTAATGACACATTAGAACAAGTTGATATTAACTAACTCCTAAGTGTCAAAATTTCCTAACAATACATGAGTGATATAAATATCAATATACATGCCAAATATACAACTCATCAAAATCAATAAACATGTCATATATACATTTCAATTCAAATATACAACAATCAATATACATGTCATGTACCACTATTATCTAGGTCCACCACTAGAGCCAGAGGCATAAATCCCTATACTACTAAAGGTAGAGGTTCTATTAGTACCCATGTCAAATAACAATGATGAAAGTAGAGTCTGATATATCTCCCCACCTAGATCATGTGGAGGAAGAGGAGAAGGATCGATTGATGGTGAAGTTGGTGACATATGTAGAGGAGGAGGAGGAGGAGGAGGAGGACCATGTGGTGGAGGGGATGTCGATCGGTCTAGTGGAGGACCAGGTGGTGGAGGGTATTTTGATTGGTCTAGTGGACGACAAAGTGGTGGAGAATGATGTGGTGGACAAGAAGGAGCATCATCCTTAGAATATGATCCAAATGAAGTGGAATGAGAACCATCCCTCAACCTATAGATGAGGTTGAGGGAACCAAAAACATGATGCATCAATGATTTCATGTCACAAGGAAGGGTCTCCCATATGTCAAACAAGTCTAGTATATATAATATCTCTTTAACGTGTACAAGTACCATTCCTTTCGTAGAAATAAGACCACATATGTGATCTGCCACCTCAGTTTGGAATCTCCAATTTGGCCTACGTGGCATGCCAGGTCTCTGTACTAGATCTTGTTTATCTACCTCATCCATCTCCTCATCCTATTGGGAAGGATCCTCCCTAATATATGTGCTAATATATATAAAATAATAGATAATAATAATTATATGATTGAAACAAATTTTTACAATAAATTACATGTGCATTAAATAAAACAAAAAAAATAATCAACAAGATTTATCAAAACATAATGATAATATTACCTCTATCATTTATTTTCTCATATGGATTAAATAGGTGTTCATACATCCATTCCAATCAATCCCCGTATATGGGTAGTGTACAAGATCAAGGACATGATTATCCTCTCCAACCAAGAAATCTCAAATATCTCTATTGATCGGAGTAAACGACCACTTTGACTGGCCCCTCTTGGGAAACAACTACCCCCACATGCAATTATGTGTAGCATTCATAGGAATAGGAGGGAAGTGAGTTATTGTTGATCAAGTGAAATGAAACCTCTCAAAAAATAAAGTAAATATATCATACGCAAACAAGAAGAATAACCTCCCATCAAAAATAGAGTGACAATGATCCAATGCAAAACAAAATTGTCGCAAAAATATATTCGACCACCTAATTATTTGGGGCCTATAAACTAAGATATCTACATAGTACATCAAAGAGAAACTAATGCGCTTCCCATCAAATTTAAAGTGTTATAATTCCATTATAATAATGGACATACATGTAAACTCTTCTACACCAAATGAATATACCCGCAATTGACCACCAACAACCTAGAAGTATGTAGCAGAAAAAATGTCTCGACTGACATATCTATGCACATATGCCCACTGGATCTCTCCTACAATGTTTGGAAATAGATCAAGTAACTAGGTCCAAACCTCCCCCTTCCTAGACAACTAGATGATAAAATAAACATCCTCCTCCATGATCTGATGCAATATATTGAGACCAACCCTGAATGCCTCCCTAACATGATCCCAACAATGGATAAATTGTTATAAAAAGGAAGAGTACCCACTAAGGGATGTAACCTCCTCATAAAAATTGGGGAGGAAAACATTCCTCAAAAGGGCATGATTTTGAGGTGAAATAGGGAAAGAGATCCTCTCCCTCTCCCTCTTTGGCTTCCTATTCATGTAAAAAGATGTACATGTCGACCTATTGTTGTTGTTGCTCTTGCACTTGTTGTCATCATCTTTGATTCACATACAATTATTTTTAGGAATATATATATATATATATATATATATATATATATATATATATAATGAAATTATAAAACACACACATATATAACCATTTTTATTTATCAAAAACTGAAATTAATTTATGTTTTCAAAAAAATGTGGTAAAGTGACTGGTGCACTCTATCAGAAAACAAGCACCATAATTTTCATGATGCTCCATGTTATTTGGCTCATCGGTGCTACTTTAGTCATGAAATGCACCACTATTCTATTTTTTTTATTCATGGTGCACCCATGTGGGTTATTCCCTATAACACAATGGTTTGTGGTGCCTTGTATGAAATGATACACATTGATAATGTACACCGGTAAGCTCGGTGTTCCATGTTGCTTGGAGCACTAGTGTGTATTTTTAGTGGTGCATTGTGTTCTATAATGCACTGGTCATGGGTCATCCCATAAGATGCGCCATTATTATAACTTTTAAATATGTGGAGTTATGTGGTGCAATGAGGTGCACCGATATGGTTTATTCTCTAGAGTGCACCAGTGGATTTATTGTAAAGACGATGCCTCTTCTAAGACAAGAGGCACCAGTAATGCACATATGTCATTCCAATGTGTGGTACATATTTTTATATATGTTTTGTTTATTTTTAGATGCACCAATAATATTTATTCCTGTAAATTCTAGGATGCATCGTTGAGTCCTGGGTGAGCCAAACCCGTCAAAACACCACGTAGATTTTTTTTTAAATGTAAAAAATCATAAATGTAAGCCCAAATTTAAATTTTAATATGATGAAATTGAAAATAAGGAGGTAAAAAATATTTTACTTGGTCTCTTGTCACCTAAGGAGGCATGGTTTCCCCATATAGAAAATTGAAAATGAGCATTGTTTTCCAAAATTTGAAAATGTATGGAATCTATCGACGAAGCTATCGAACCAAGGAAGAAAAATTGTGGAGAACTGCAAATGGGGTGGTTGTAGGAGTGTGAACATTGATGCTTGTGTGAGTGATTGAAAGAACATAATAAAATGTGATAATAAAATTTAGTTTGGTAAAATTTATTTTATTTTACCTTATCCAAGTGTGCCCAGTAGTAAGACACACTAGTGTGTTATGTAGTACTAGTACACACTGATAAAAAAATTGTTTTACCCTATCATGGTGTGCCATATAGTAAGGTGAACTGGTGTGTGGTACTATGAGTAATGCACCAATTTGATTTTTGTCTATATGTTAAAAAAAATCAAGACTATAGTACCATTAAGGGCACCATTATTGGTGTTTGGTGCACCATTATTATATATGCATAAGGGAAGTTATGTTTTTTCAACACACTGGAAAAGTTTTTTTTTTTTTTTTTCTTAAAATTAAATATGTTTATTGAATAACCAATTGTTCTAACCTGATCTGGTGCATCCATGCACCGACTCTCTTAATTTAGCATGGAGCACCGATATGTATTTTTTTTTTAATTTTAAATAAAAATGATATTTTATCATTTTATATCACTAACGATTATTATTCCACCTTATTAGTTCAAAAGTGGGGTGTTATGTTTTCAAGAACACCAGTGATTTGTATGATTTAGGCACACCGATGTAAAAATATCCACAAAAACCTTTAGCCACCCGCCTCTACTAACAACCTCTACTAAAAACAAAGAAGGGATAAATTGTTTGAGGAGATTTCATAAAAAACTCCACTACAATGTGTTCTCATTATAGATCAAAGTGGTGATAGTCATGCACATCTATTTATGCATTTTGGTTTTATTTATGTATCCTGCATACATTAAGTTACATTCACTAGTTGTATTTATGGATTGCACATGCAAAACTATAGATTTTGTGAATCTCTCCCTTTCTTGATTCTAGATCTAGTTTTTAGGGTTTTTCCAGAGAGTTAGGCCTATTATTGATCTATAAACTACCATGGATGTTCCATTGGACAATTCATCACAATAGGTCTAGTAAAATTACTGAAATATTTATTGTGAAGAATAGTTTCCTTGGATCTTAGATTCTTTAATTACTGGTTTTTTTTGCTTAAATGTATGAAATATATGAAATGCAAAGAATATATAATATAAATAAATACTCACACACCATCCAAAAATAAACACAATATATAATCTAGGAAACCCAATATGGGAGAAAACCCAGCTAGAAGGTGAGGTTGCTCTCCTCTCTTTTCTTCAAATGCAAGTACAAAGAAAGAGGCAATCTCCATGGAGTTTCCTTTGACATTGTGGTCTATATGGCTTCTATAGGATCTCTCCTCCTATGTTATTCTCAAAAATATACAACTCTCAACTATTATTCTCAGATATGGAGCAAGATACAATCTAAAAGAATGGAACCCCTTCTCCTTCAAGCAATCCAATATTTAACATCGCTCGATAGCCATCTAGGGGTAGGGTTTTGACTTCCTCAACCCTCAATTATGATAAGGTTTTTGAACTTATAGAATATTATTGAAAGTCGGTACATGGCTAGCCCCATTTACATGATTTATGGGGGTTGATGTGGCATCCACTCGTACCATGGTGGTCAACATAGTAGGTCAACTTACGAGAGTCATAACTTTTGCATACAAGCTCTGATTGACACGTTATTTGCACTGTTGTAAGGGTATCGATGTGTAAAATAGTGTCCATGGGTCCTAGCATAATATAGAAAAAATAAATTCCATTTGATTCCTCCAAATGGCTTTGAAAGGTTTCATATCTGAATTTTCCAAACTGGGACCTGCCATTAAAATGACCCTACAAGTTGGTTCCTCCATTTTTTTCCACTCTAAAAGAATAGAGATAGATGAAAAATAATGTAATGATCCAATCTAGATCATACCTCACTATTTAGGGAGAATTTTGGTCCCTAAAATATTTATTGAATGAGGTGAGAAATGTTTTCCTCTACCTTATCCCTGGAGTATCACTTTGTTTTGCCTAGAAGTTTTTCTTTCAACCAAAACTATCAAAGATCATGTTTCCCCTATATTGTAGTTTTTGACCACTTCTACAAAAATGTTTCCTCTTACAAATATGGTTGGTCATATGGTGCTAAGTCCTCCATGGAAGGTAGGACCTGCTCTCCTCCTAATCCAACATGGAAGTCTCATATAGTTTGAGATTCTCCACATTCAATACTAAGTAAATGTGCATGTGTGGGGGTAGTTTGAGTCTGTAGGAATTGTCTCCCTCATTATACAATATCTCGAAAGGTCCATACCACAGAGCCTGTATCTTCTTACAAGGACCCTGTCGTCATTCCTTGTTCAATTGTATCCAAACTCTGACTTCTTATTTCTATGTTGATCATGTATGGCCTTGTATTTTTCATGTCACGTCTTCAATATCTCTTTTACTTGAAAATAGATTTTTCTAATCTTATCAAAAAAAAATTCTTCTCTTAATGCATCTCATGTGAGGTCCTCCCTCACTCCTCCTTTTTGTCCATATACAACATCCAAGGGTGAAGGTGGAAAATATCCAAAGCAAGTTTCAAAAGGTGACTAACCAATAGAAGTGGGGTATTCTCTATTATAAGAGTGTTGTATGTAGATCAAATTCTCATCCCAAGTCTCCAGATGATTTTGATTGTAACCCCTCAAAAGATGCACCCAATTCCTATTGACTACTTCTTTCTACCCATCTGTCTGTGGATGGAATGTTGTAAATATATTCAACATAGTGTCCATATTCTCCCACATTGTACTACAAAATGTACTAATAAATCTAGTATCAATGTCTAAGATTATGCTACTTGGTATCCCAATGTGCATCCAGACCTATTCAAAGAACATGTTTGTTGTTTCTTGTCCCTTGATGGTATTTTTACAAGGCATGAGAATGCATAACTTGTTGAACCTTTCAAATACCATGACTAGGTATTCATGTTCCTTCTTGGTTTTTGTTAAACCTCACACAAAATCCATGGAAATTATTTCCCAAGGTCGATTGGGTACATGTAAGGGATGGTATATACCTTTCTTCCTATTACTAGGATTGCTAGTACAACAAAGTATACATCCTATAATATATCATGCTACATCTTCTACCATTCTAGGAAAATACACATACCTCTTTAAGTTGGAAAGTGTCTTCCCAAAACTGAAATGTCATGCAACCTTGGAGGTGTGAGCTTCTCTGATAAGCTATAGCCATTCACCTTCAGGGACACAGAGCTTTTTTATCTTGTAGAGTAACCCATTCTGGAAATGGTATTCATTCTTTTTGTTACCTTATTATATATGAACTTGGCCTTGTAGTTGTTGAACCACCTCCTTGAAGTCCTCATCTTTTGTGTATGCCTCTGTGTATGAATCATGGGTAAAAGGCTCCATGTGCATCAAAAATATCAAAGTTGTAAACTTGGATGTGGGTGGCCTTGAAAGCATGTATTCCAACTTGTTCTTTCTACCCTTATTATACTTGACGACTAAATGAAATTGTTGTAAGAAACCCATCCACTTGTAATGTATAGTTTGTTGTAGCTTACTCTAGGCCCGCAAATACTGTAGAAATTGGTGATCTATGTGGATGATGGTCTCCTTTCCCATCAGATAGTGTTTCCACTTATTGACAACTTGAAGCAAGGCATAGAGTTCATTTTCATAGGTTGGGTAGTTGAGAAATTCCCCATGAAATATTTCATAATGATAGCATATAGGCCTTCCTCCTTGCATCAAAATTGGTCCCATGGAATACCCACTTACATATATCTCCACTTCAAAATGGTTTTGCAAGTTTGGTAATGTGAAAACTGGTGCTTGATTGATATTTCTTTTCAGCTCATTGAAATCCTTTCATTGAATCTTCCCCCACTGGAAACTCTTACCCCTTGCTACTATGGTATGGGGTGATTCAGATACCATTGAAAATGAATCTATGAACTTCCACAAGTATTGTGATTCCCCAAAAAAACTCCCAAATTTAGTTAAATTTGTAGGAACTGTCCATTTCATGATGGCCTCCATATTTGTGGGATCTATCTTGAGCTCCCCTCCACTGGTCACATACCCCAAATACACTAAACATTGTTGAGAAAACTCACATTTCTTGAGGTTAGCCAATAGTTGGTGCTTTTTGAAAGTATCTAACACCTACATGAGATGGGATATGTGCTCCTCCCAAGTAGCACTATAAACCAGTATATCATCCAAATAGACTATAACAAATGAATCTAGATATCTGCATAATACATCATTCATAAATCTCATAAATGTAGTTGGTGCATTACATAAACCAAATGTCATGAAAAACCATTCATACAAACCTTGGATTGTCTCGAAGGAAGTATTCCATATGTATTCTTCCTTGAAACATACCTATTGGTATCCCGATTTGAGTTCCAACTTGGTGAAATATTTTGCATGTTGCAACTAATCTAATAGATCATTGATCCTCGGTAGAGGGTACCAATTTTTTAGTGTAATATTATTCAATGCCTGGTAGTTGACACACATTCACCATGTACCATCCTTATTTTGTATAATTATGATAGATGACCCACAAGGCGAGGTGTTTGGTTGAATCACACCCTGCTCCAACAACTACTACAATTGCTTCTTCACTTCATTTTCTTCTAGAATGGATTTTCTATACAGCCTAATGTTCAACAATGGGGATTTTGGAAATAATTGTATTTCATGATCCACTTCCTTCTTGGGTGGTATTCCTTTAGGATCGTGGAACACTCCTCTGTATTCCTATAGAAAATCCTCCAACTAATGTTTCTTATCTTTAGTACACCTGTTGTGAGTGGGAAATCCCCCTACGGACTAGCACTTAGGGTTTTATCATGCATGCAGAAAAGACCTAAAGATTCCTACTTTTTACCATCATCCCAGACCTAATCCCCATTATTATTAAGCAAATACACAGTTAAGAAGATCAAGTGAACATACCTTATTTCCAGCATTTGATATTGATCCCTCTTCATGCTTGGTCTCTCTTTGACTGCAACTCTCCTCCCAAGGTTGACCTGTATTCACAAAAGACAAACAAAGAACTCCACATGCATTTGATCTACAGATTAATGGGTTATAGATTTAATCAACATGTATGCAATAAACAATGAAAACCTCATATGGTGGGATGGGAAAAGTACTTCTTTATTATTAACTTCACTAAAGAAACTTACAATGATGAAGTCTGCCACTACTCCATGAAATTGGTCCTAGGCTCCTCTTTTACTATGCACCAACTGCTAACACACTTTCTTCTCTTCTTCGTTGAAATCACAAAATGGTTGCAGAATCTTGGGCAAAGGGGAATACGAATTTGGGTAGAGTTTCTTTACTATTTTTTTTTCCCTTTCAAATGGGACCCCTACCCCTTCTTTTATGGGCTAGAAGGAGCTAGGTATTTAGTCGAATGATTGGCCATGCATGGTCAAAAGGTTTAGTTAACTTACCCAAAACTGTGTGTTCCATCAACAACTTTCCATTTTTTGTGCTTTTGTAGGTACATGTGGCCTATAGTGGGTCAGATATAGTGCACACATGGGTTGAAGTGGAGCAGGGCATGTGGGCCTTTAAAAAGGGTGTTTTTAAGAAGAGTTTTTCAGTATTGGCTTGGCAAAGAAGGCATATGAGATGGCATGATGTCAGGTATGTATGTCTGGTGCAAATTAGGGTTATAACAGATTCCCCCTAATGTGTGAGGTCAGAAGATCATCTGATGGCCGAAATACATTATCAATATTTATTAATGTACCAAACCGATGAGCCCAGGGACCAGAATTCGGGAGGTTCCATCTGCAAAATAACAATTGTCTCACCGAGGCAGGCATACCCATGCTCGGAATGAAATAAAATCATGGCTACCAATCAAATACAATGTACATCCATGTCATATAACTATATAAAGTGTAGCCGCGAGAAATACATAGCGGATCTACATCTCAAAATCAAAAAGATATACATGTATAGTATCTATCTTCTAGAAGCTAATAAGGCCTGATGGCTGGAGATGATGTCTTCAGAGCTCGAGCATCAACTTCAAAATATTCAAAACTTGGGTAGGAGTGTAATATGAGTGTACAAATTCACTACCCAGAGGTCTTCGACAGCTCATCGGTCATGGACTTAGAGGATCTTGATGATCAGACTGGATGCTTCACTGATTTTGAACAAAGACTTGATTGGACTTTTGGGATGGATGGGCATGAGGGAAAGAGACAAACTGCAGAGGGGCCGACTCAGGCTTGGTAAAAACTTCCCTTGGAAAATAGAACAACAAATGATGAGACTCAGGCAGCATGGCATTGACGTAAGTTCATGATGCAGGAGGCAACGTAAACTCTCCATATGTTTGGAAGAATAACCAAGCGGAGGACACAACTCTATGTAGTGAGAACAACTTCCTAAGGTCATATTAAATACTAGATCTTGAAAAATAAACGGAAGTATGTGCTTTGTCTAAGGGTGACTCATTCTGCTGCAAATAAAAAGAAAATACTTTTCCCTTCCTGTTTTTGGGGTATATTTGATTTTTTTTTATTTTTTTTGTCGTTTTCAATAATTTTGGAAAAAGAATAAAAGAATGCTACGTTACAAAGGAGGATCGAGTGTCGCAAACATATGAGTTAGAGGCACAAGGACAAGACTGATGTTCAAAGCAAGGACACTCAGAAAAAATCCCTCATGGGGCCAAAGGGGTCAAGACACAAAGGCAGAGTGCTACATGGCTTGTGTATAAGGCATGTTTCAGATGGTTCGATTGAGAGCAACATGGAGTCGGCATTAGGCCAAAGACATGGGTATGCAAATGTGATTAATAAGACACACAATGGTAACGTCCTTCGATGTAATTTTAACAAGCCAAGACAAGGTAAGCTCGGTGGTTTTTCATATTAAGAGAGTCTGAAAAAAGCATAAAAGGAGACTCTAATCGGGTACCGTTTTCGAAGGTAGTCTAGTTGGTTCGAAATAGGGGTAAACTAGCACTGACAAGACATCTCTTCAAAACCATTTTAATGAGTGTGATAAAGACAAGATCACTTGGCCATTTTTTCATTTTTAAGGAGTCTGAAAAAATCTTAACTATGGACTCTGTCAGAAATGTTCTTCTAGACAATTTTAACGAGTGTGAAAGAATAAGGTCACTCGACGATCTTTTCAATTTTAGGGAGTCTAAAAAGATCTTAACTATGGACTTTGTGGGGGTTCCTTTTTCATAAATTTAGTCCCTTAGGCCCGAAAAAGGGTTAAAATTATACCTGAGGGTACTCTTCTAGAGAACCGAGGCTCCTAGAGTATACCTTTGTTTTTACAGTTGACCATTCAGACCGAAAAAGGGGTAAACTACCGTTGGACAGATGTGCCTTCAAATTTTCGTTTAACAAGCATGAAGGGCAACAATATCTCTCAGCAATCTTTTCATTTTTAGAGGGTCAGAAAAGGGCTTAAAAGAAGACCCGTGGGGGATACGAATCATGTTTGAAATTGGTTCAGGTAGAGCCCACTGCCAGGCTCAGGCCAAGAGTCTCTTCGATAGTCAACTTGGAAAGTCTCCCAAAAGGGAAGAAATCACAAACCATGATATAATTCCTCCCTTGGTATAGAAATTGTAGTCATGGATTCAAGGATAGCTTCATCTGAAGGCAATTCAAAATCTGAAAAATCATGCAAGCGAGGGTCGACAGTCCGAAAGGGTGAAGTAAACTAACCATATTCCATATGATGATGGAGGCTCTAGCCAGGATTTGTGGATTCTATCAACGAAGAATCAAAAGCATGAGGGATTGAGGATCTACAAACAACGATATCATGCGAAAAATACACAAGCTCGAGAGATCCCAAGACTTTTCAAACCGAGGAGGATAAAGTACTTAGAGAAGCTCCTTCATCCACAGTACATCGATAAATGTTTGTTGAATTAACTTCAACCCTTATTTGAAAAGGTGCATAAGAAGGAAGACGAGGCTCAACAAGATCATTCCAATCAAAGGAAACCATCCTAGGGCTTGGAGGGGGTGTACTCGGAATGAACGGAATGCCCCCTTGTTTTGAAAGTACTGAATTGGAAACGCTAAAAACATAGTCAGTAGACACTTCACTCCCCAAGAGAGGAGTGAGATCAGCCGAAGACTTCTTCGGCGTGACCACTTTCTCAACCAATGGCTGCATAGGCTGATAGACTACATGGTCTAAAGGCACCTCATCCCTCAAAATAGGAGTGGGATCAACCGATGACTGCATCGGTGTGACCACTTTCTCAACCAATGGTTGAATAGGCTGTGAGGAAACCTCAGAAGACTTAGAATCAGAAGAGCTTGCAGACAGGGACCACAATCTTTGTACCTCTGGAATGCCAGGGCACAAATGAGTAAGGTGATCTCCCTTGCAAATCTTACAAGGGAACTTAGGCTTACATCCTATCCGTATAGGTTTCTCAATAGAATTGATGCCCCCAGCATGACTAGCAGTGGTTGGTTGCACATCTCCAACATGACTTGCAGAGGTTGGTGATGGGTCAATAACTTGACTTGCAGTGGCTACAGACCTATCACCAGTATGACTAGTAGTGACTGGAGTCTTTCCCCCAGCATGACTTGCAGAGGGTGTGTGATTTCCCCTAGCATAACTTGCAGAGGTTGGGTGTTGGTATTCAACGTGACTTGTAGAGGTTTTCGGCCTATCTCCAACATGACTCACAGAGGTTGGTGATTTCTTCTTCCTATTCTTCCTCTTTCTATTTCGTTTAGACTTTCGATTACTAGTAATTGTACTTTCACCAGAGGCGGGAGAAGGAGGAGGAGAAGACTTTGTTGATGAAGAAACATTAACAGGGTGCCCATGACTTAAGGTGCTTAACTAAGAAGTGTCAAGAGAATTCGGGACATTTGGAATGGTACCCAACCAAACTAGTAGTCCCACATTCAACCCGAGAATGTACAAAGTGGCCATCAAAGGGACACCAACATTTCCGAAGAAAGGAAAAGCACAAGAATACCCTTGCGAAGGGATTCCTTGGTTGGCATCATCAGGAACTTTATCCATGAAGATCTTATGTAGAGGTTCTCCCCTTGCAGGATCATTCAAATCTGTAAAATTCTCACACACTGACTCTGAAGAACTAGTGTTATCAAAACAACGCCTATAAAGAGGTGGCTCCACATTTCTAATTGGAAGACTGAAAAGTCCTATCAACTGGCTGAGTGGGAAGTCTACCACCCTAGGTCAGAAACCCAAAGCCACGATTGATTAACTCACTATGGAAAACTAGGGAGCACAGAGCACACACTAAAAGTTACTAAAGGCAAATCAAGCAAACGACTAACTAGTTGGAAGAACAGTTACACCAACCAACACTAGAGAAGCTTACCGGTGCAAGTGAAAATCAAATACGGAAGCACCCTCTGGGTATACTCTGCAAAGCATGGCCCGATGTATAACCCTAGGTACTATGGTATACCCCTGTGGTCACCTGTGTAAGTCCCTAAAATAAAGGCAACTAGGTTTCCAGCTCGTGAACAATCACCAAGCAGGTACAGTCGACAGTCGGGTGGACTGCAATGAGAAGGGTATCAAGCCCGAAACCTATCAAGGGTATCGAAAGAAAGTGTTCCAGAAGATGAATGAGGACCGTGAATGGATTCGAGACCCACGAATATCTGTGGAAAATGAGATCAATGGAATCCCAAGACAAGTCCTCTATATGTGTTCCCCACTATGCTTGGTCCGGCTTTGGAGGGTTTATCTCCGCTACCTTTTTGCACGCGACCTTCTGTTTAGCCCCTGTGTTAGAGGGGGGTCCTGGATAATTTCCACGTTACTGGACTTCTACACTCCTTAGCACAGACTCGTATGTTTGTTTTAACGGCCTTGAAGAGTTTCCTCTCCAACCTAATTCAAGGCCCTAACCCTAAACTAGTTGATGGACCCTACAAACATAAAAGTCTAGTTATTTTTAATTACCGGTCTTTTTAAGTCTTGATTTACTCAAAAGGTGTGGTAGTGCAACTGATGTTGTTAAGACTCTTGCAAAAAAAAGAAATGATAAGAACACTAGCAAAGAAGGATTATTTTTCTCATTTTTCTTTTGAAATGCTTTTAAGATGAGAAGAAAACACAACACTATGCTAATTTATTTTTCTTTTTCAAAAAACAATGCAAAGAAAATGCCAGGAAAGAAAGAGATCTAACAAAGTAAGGTTTGTTTTTTATATTTTCTTCCAATCAAAGAAGAAATAACAAAAGATTCTAAAAGAAACTGATGAACTTTTTTTCAAAATGCAACTCATTTTTCTTAAAATTTCAAGATAAAAATAAGTTTAAAAAGCTAGGAAACACAAGAAATCCTTTAATGAAAAAGAAAGCTATGATGGAATCCAACCTAGGCTAAAACTGCTATGACAGAGACCAAGATTAAATCAAGGAAATCCCTGAGAGGTATAACTCTTGATAAGGAAGAGGATGACTGCCTCTCCTTAAACAAAAAATTTCTCAATAGGCACGCTGCTGACAGTTCAACAGTCAGTGTGTGCACGTGAGCTATGTAAGTTTAGAGCGCATGTACACACATGCAGTCCTTATACAGGCCATGTGTACCTCTGCAATTCTTCAAAAAATGAAAAAAAAACAAGCAATCAAACATTGGAAGAGACTACTGGTATTGAGAACCAGAGTCCCTTGAAGACTCGGAAACTTACTTTGATAGAAAAGAAAAACAATTCAAGGAAAATTTCATAGAACAAAACCAATCTAAGGTGGTACCTAAGATACAAACTGCAAAAACAGAGACCGGAATGAGATCCAGAAAACCCCTGAGAAGAATCACTTCTGACAGGGGAGAGGAATACTGCCTCTCTAAGAAAAAAATTATGAACTCAGACACGTGAATGACACTTCATCAGCTAGTGTGTGCACGTGGGCTATGTGAAGGTAGGGAGTGGGTACATGCATGAAGGCCTTATACAAGCTGCATGTACCTCTATGACTTCCATAAAATAAAAAGAAGCCAAGCAAAGACAGCAGGGAATACTGGTATGGAAGACCAGAATCCCTACTAGCTCAGACTTTTGCAGAAACTCAAAAAAAGGCAGTAAAACCAATTAAAAATACCCAACAAGTATCCCCAGAAAACCTGAGAGATCCCTAGTATGGTCATCAATTCTGTTGTGAGTGGGAAATCCCTCTATAGACTAGCACTTAGGGTTTTATCATGCATGCATAAAATACATAAAGATTCCTACTTTTTACCATCATCCCAGACCCAATCCCCATTATTCTTAAGCAAATACACAGTTAAGAAGATCAAGTGAACATAACTTATTTCCTGCGTTTGATATCGATCCCTCTTCACGCTTGGTCGCTCTTTGACTACAACTCTCCTCCCAAAGTTGGCTTGCATTCACAAAAGACAAACAAAGAACTCCACATGCATTTGATCTACAGATTAATGGGTTATAGATTTAATCAACATGTATGCAATAAACAATGAAAATCTCATACGGTGGGATGGGAAAATTGCTTCTTTATTATTAAATTCTCTAAAGCAACTTACAATGATGAAGACGGCCACTGCTCCATGAATCTGGTCCTAGGCTCCTCTTTTATTGTGCACCAACTGCTAACACACTTGCTTCTCTTCTTCGTTGAAATCACAAAATGGTTGCAGAATCTTGGGCAAAGGGGAATACGAATTCGAGTAGAGTTTCTTTACTATGTTTTTTTCCCTTTCAAATGGGACCCCTACCCCTTATTTTATAGGCTAGAAGGAGCTAGTTATTTAGTCAAATGACTGGCCATGCATGGTTGAAAGGTTTAGTTAACTTACCCAAAATTGTGTGTTCCATCAGCAACGTCCATTTTTCGTGCTTTTGTAGGTACACGCAGGTTGTAGTGGGTCAACTAGAGTGTACACGCGGGTTGTAGTGGAGCAGGGTGCATGGGCCTTTAAAAAGGGTGTTTTTAAGAAGAGTTGTTCAGTACTGGCTTGGAAAAGACGGCGTATGAGATGGTATGATGTCAAGTAATTATTTCTGGTGCAAATTAGGGTTATAACAACACCCCTCCATGGATTCATTTATTCTTATCAACTCATCATCAGTCTGATTTTCTCTTTAGAAAAGAAAAACATATTTCTTATTGGAACTAATCAACTTGTTTTCTTGGTTATCACTTACTAATGAGATACTTGACTTGCCTTTATGTGCATTGATTATATAGGACTTCACATCCTTAATTTATCGGTATTGGTTGGATGTCACATACCACCTATGGAAATCAAATTTTTCATCGATTTCTCAATGGTCAGACCTCTGACATGTCTACGGAGGTCTAGCGTAAGCTAGCTCTTCCCTTGTCTGTTCCCATAGAATCGTGGGTCACGACCACAGGTTGAACAAATAAGGCATCCTTTCACACATAGTGACTCAGCGCTACCAGAGCATTGAGTCCTTTGACTCTGCAAACCCCGATATAGCAAAGCGCCGAGCCCCAAAAGGGCTGGCGAGTAGCAGTTTCCTGTTTGGGTCTTATCCTCGTGACCACGCGCTTAAACCGGCAAAGCCCTTATCGACCTTTCATGATTCGGGAAATCACAATTCAGGACTTCTTCCTTTCCCATTCAAATCCCCGAAAACCATGAAGTCTCCCAAGTTTCCCTCCAAGGGGATATCAATGGCTGTAAGCCTCCCTTGATCCGACGGTATGGATCCTTTCGGGGTTTCAGTACTCGGGAGTTTGAAATGCAACAATTCCAAGACTCCTTGTCATTTAAATCTCCGAATTCCAATATGGAAGTTCAGGTAAAAGATCGATAGCTCTTAAGAGTGTGGATCCAACGGTCCACAAGATTTTAGGACTTTTCCCAAATCTCTAACCACTCACCATGCGTCTCCTCTGATGGATGGTCCAGATTATTTTGACACTTCTCCTCTCCACTACAGTGTGTATGGGGATTTCAGGCATCGGGATTTTGCAAATCACGGGGGCAAGGTTTTCTAGCCCTTTGGTTTCCTGGATGCCAAAACGTCGAAGCACCGACCGGCAGCCACGTGTCCCTCCGATGGATGGCGGAAACCTTCAGCCAAGATCAACAGTCGTGATATTTTTAGGATGATCAACGGTCACGATTAAATCCTGCCTCTCTCAAACTTATTCACACCTCACGTTATTTCGGGGTTTCGGTGATCGGGATTTCACGACTCATGAAGACAAGGTTTCTTTGCCCTTTTATTTCCCGGGTGCTGAAACACCGAAGTGCTAACCAGCAGCCACGTGTGCTCTATAGATGGACAGTCCTCGTTGTTTCACGATTTCGCGACCTGCGACCCCTAGTGACGCAAATTCTTTGTCAATTCAAATCCCCGGTATCTGAAATACCGATGGACTCTCGATCTCCGACACGTGTCCTTCATAGATGGACGGTCTAGATCTATATCAGGATTTTCACCATGGAGTGTCCTGATCTCTTGTCATCAGGACTCTCGAAATCCTAGACTCTGAATCCCTGATACCGACTCCTCTCTCAGGACTTTCACCCTTGTTCACGAGGGCTTAACCCTCATGCATCTCCTAGCAAATCCAACGGCTATCGGGTTTTCTAGATAAGATATGATGACTCAGATTAGTCCCACACCATGTGCCGACTCCTCTTTTGGGACCTTTGTCCCTGTTCATGAGAGCTTAACCCTCCTACATATCCTAACAGATCCAACAACTATCGAGTTTTCTAGACAAGATCCAATGGCTCAGGCCTGTCCTACACCATGCACTCTCCCACTGCTCTTTGGACAGGGAAAAACCAACGGTCCAGATACTCCCATAGACCTTGGGGATCTACGGTCCTGAATTCCTCCCTACTCACGAAGATAAAAGAAAAGGGGTAAGGCATGTAACGCCCTTGTTTCTTCTGCCAATCTAACAGTCATGAACGGTCACAGATATTTCGATGGGATCTCATCCGTTGATCGATACTTATCCCTAAACTGCTACTTCGGGATTTCAAGAGGATCATTCTTCCTCGTACATGGTTGCTAAGACTTGTGCATTCAGGTCCTTTTTCCAGGTTCTTGGTAAACTTTTCCAAGAGGGGTAACTCTGTGGAGAGTTCTATTCTGGGGCATTACCGGGGACAGATAAGGGGAAACAAATTCCTGAGAATGGGCTGGAAGTCTAACTTGGTTCAACTTTCGCATAATTAAATTTATCTATCAACATAAGCAATGCATGGTTTTTCTGTTACAAGCATGCATCTACCCTTTCTTATTAAAACACTGCATAGACAGTCTTTATACTGTAATCATTCACAATTTCACATTTTATGAGCATATATGTCATCATATGAATTTCAAGGTGTAAGATGTAAAACACTTATCAGAAATAAAACCAAAAGTAAGTGCAACTACTGAGAGGGGTGCTCGTTTCCACCCAACCGTAGGCTCAGCTATTCCGATAGGATTTACAACTAGCCACCGTCGAGCTGAGACCACGATGCTGTGAGACTATGTCTTGGTTTGCCAGTGACCGAGAACGAGGGTTACTCTCCCCCTTCTCTGCTATCACTCACTCTGTGTATCTCTAGAGTTCTCTTCCTTCCCTCGCATCTGCCCCCAATCGATTCTCCATCACGCCTTATCCTCTTGCAAGGTTGCATGTGGCACGATTTTCCTCGCACTGGTCAGGCCTGATGGCTCTACAGATGGGCAGTTCACCCCCCCCCATCCCTCATTAATTCCTGAGGAGCCATCTACCTACCAGCTTGTGAGACATTTAATTCGGGGCCAGCAAGCCTCTCTTGGTTCTCTGGGCCAGTGAAGTCCAAATACGGTATTGTTATCGGTGGAAGTTAATGCCACCATTCTAGGTGCCTTCCACCACCTTTCTCCAGCCATCGTGATCTCTTTTTCAGCATATCCCCTCTCAACAGTCCTGCAACAGATATATATATATATATATATATTATTCACATTCATCGACCTTTTCCACAAGGTCCATTCACATCACACATTCACATTTCTGAGTTTGCCACAGTTCTTGGCCAGTCCAGTTATTTTTACAAACTGGGGGAAACAGGGTGTTATAATTCCCTCCCCCTTAAAGGAACATCGTCCTCGATGTTCTTATCTATTAACATGAAATGAATGTACAGAAGTAAACAAAATCGGATATGCCTATTTCATGGCATCCTCCATTTCCCATGTAGCCTCATCTGGGCCAAAATGTTTCCACTGCACCTTGACCTGTGCAATGGTTCGGTTCCGAAGCAGGGTTTCCTTTCTATCCAGTATGAATTGGGGTTCTGGTAGAAATTATCCATCCAGTTCCACCTGGATCAAAAACCAGTCAATTATATGGTTAGCATCATGTACATATTTCTTCAATAATGAAACATGGAAAACATTATGTGCTTTTACTATGGGAGGAAGTGCTAGCCTATAGGCTACAGGTCCCACTCTATCTAGAACCTCAAAGGGTCCACAATACTGAGGTGCCGACTTGGCACAAGCTCCCATTTTTAGGGAACTCTTACTGGGCCTAACTCTAAGATATACATGATCTCCCGCTTTGAACTCTCTTGGAGTTCTCTTTTGGTCGGCATAACTTTTCTGTCAGTTTTGAGCGACCTTCAGGTTTTGTTTTATCTGAGTCACCTACTGTTCCATTTCTTTCAACATGTCAGGTCCAAAAGAAATCATGTTTACGGGATTACTCCAACTGACTGGAGTATTACACGATCTACCATAGAGGACTTCGAAGGGACTCATCTTTAAGGATGCTTGGTAGCCATTGTTGTAGGCGAATTCTACCTGTTATCCACATTTTTGGTTATCAAGATGATAATATGATTATGTCATGATGATGGAACATCAAACTCTTCATTAAAAACATTTTCCAGAAGAAGGTTACACTTATCATTTTCTCAAAATCACATTTTTGGAAATAGTTCGCAGGCTGCATATATACTCTCCTGCGGGAATCCTTAATTTCCGCATGCTGCATTCAGCTTGATTGCGTACTTTCCGCACTGTGTTAATGGTTAGGGTGCGGACATGTTTCTAAAGGAATAAAATGAATAAGTTCTCGATCCTTCTAGAAGGAATTTTCTAGAAGGGTGAGTTGGAGTTCGAATGGTTGGCAAAATACTGACTTTCCAGATATCTTGGGATCATTCCCTATCCAAGTAACTAATCAA
>ML782787.1:269876-303074 GCA_009831015.1 Picea engelmannii
GAGCAAGGAACAACAGAGATTAAAGGAGAGCGTTTATAAGGTATGAACACCATCCATTTCTCTTAGTTCGTTCAATAGCTAGATCTAGGGAAAGAGTAGTATTCTGTTACGGTTTGTTCCAGATCCAGGTGGATCTGGGGAGACTGGTCTGTGTCCGCACTCACGAATTTATCCATAAACACTACCAGTGGCAGGTAGTCTTCCCACTTCTTGGGTTGATGCATTACATGCATTCGTAGCATATCTTCAAGTACTTGGTTCACTCTTTTCGTCTGTCCATCGGTTTGAGGGTGATAGGCGGTGCTAAACAACAATTTGGTCTCTAAACCAGCCATCAATGATTTCCAAAAGTTAGAGGTAAATTTTGTGTCTCTGTCAGACACGATCTCTTTCGGCATACCATGCAGTATGAATATATCCTTCATGAACACCTGGGCGATATCAATTGCTTTGCAGGTTGATCTGATAGGGATGAAATGAGCAGACTTGCTCAATTTATCCATCACTACCATAATGGCATCGTTCTGTTTGGTTGAGGTTGGTAATCCAGTGATGAAATCCATGGAGATGGTTTCCCATTTCCATTCTGGGATTGGTAAAGGTTGCAATAATCCTTCTAGGTGTCGATGTTCTAATTTAACCCTCTGACACTCTATGCATTTGGCTAAGTACTCGGCAATGTCTTTCTTCATTCCAGGCCAATAAAATTGTCTCCTAGTGGCAGTGATCATTTTTTGGTATCATGGATGACTGGAACAGGGTCTTTTATGTAGTTCATCCAGTATGAACCTCTTCAAGTCATCACAATTTGGAATATACAGTCTATTTCTGTAAGTGAGAAGACCTCCTTCGGTCATCTGGTAGCCTTCATATTTTAATCCGGTGGGTTCTTGCTGTAGGTACATGGCCACGGTCTGGACGAAGGGATCTATTTCTTGTGCATTTCTGATTCTTTCCTTGACTTTTGTTTCACAGGTGCTCACCACTGCCAGGTGAATTGTTTTCATACTTATACTAAGGGCATCGGACACCCTATTTTCTTTTCCTTTAATGTGTTTGATTTCAAAATCAAACTTGCTAAGGAGGGCCATCCACCTAGCTTGTCTAGCATTGAGCTTTGGTTGATCAAACAGGTATCGCAATCCACAGTGATCTGTCATAAGTACAAATTTTCTTCCCAAGAGGTAATGCCTCCACAGTTTCAAGGCATGCACTATGGCAGCCAGTTCTAGATCATGGGTCACATAGTTGACTTCATGCTCGTTCAATTTTTGGGATTCATAGTAGATCACACTTCCTTCATGCATAAGGACTCCTCCGAGCCCTTCCTTACAGGCATCTGTGCACACGAGGAAGTCAGCTTCTGGATCAGTGATCTTTAGTACGGGTGCATGGGTTAGTAGATGTTTCAAGGTTTGAAATCTTTCTTCACATTTCTGTGTCCACAGAAATTTTGTCCCCTTCTTCTGGAGGGCAATGATTGGACAACCAATATTGGAGAATCCTTTTATAAATCTCCTATAGCATCCTGCTAATCCCATAAAGGATCTAATATCTGAAACATCCTTTGGGGTAGGCCATTCCATGATAGACCTGATTTTGTCAGGGTCTACCGCTACTCCTTCTCCGGAGAGAACATGGCCTAAGTAATGTATTTCCTTCTGGAAGAATTCACATTTGTTGAATTTGGCATAGAGCTGATGTTATCTTAGCACTTGCAGCACAAGTCTAAGATGTTCTTCATGCTCTTCTCTATTCTTAGAGTAGATTAATATGTCATCAATAAAAACTAGCACAAATTTATCTAAAAATTTACTGAGTACATTGTTCATCAAGCACATAAAAGTGGCAGGGACATTGGTTAACCCAAATGGAACTACCACAAACTCATAGTGACCATACCATGTCCGGAAAGCAGTTTTATGGATGTCTTCATCCTTGATTCAGACTTGATAGTATCCCAACCTCAATTCAATCTTTGAGAAAAAATATGTGCCTCCCAATTGATCAAACAGAACATCGATCCTAGGAAAAGGGTACTTGTTCTTTATGGTTACCTTATTGAGTTGTCTATAATCTATACATAGTCTAAGGGTGTCGTCCTTCTTTTTCACAAATAGGAATGGTGCTCCCCATGGAGACATGCTAGGTCAAATATAGCCTTTATCCATCATTTCTTTTAATTGTAATTTGAGTTCAACTAACTCAGTTGTGCTCATCCGGTAGGGTGTCCTAGACATCGGCACCACTCCTAGTGCAAGTTCTGTCGAGAAGTCTATGTCCCTCCTTGGAGGTAGACCCGGTACCTCTTCCAGAAACACATCTCTATATTCTCTCAGGATAGGGTGATCATCAGGGCTTGGTTTATCACCTTCGATTGTTTTCAACACCTGTATTGCATATAGGGGACATCCCTTTCAGAAATACTTTCTTATTTGCAGGGTTGATATTTGTCTCACCGAGACGAGTTTTCGAATCCCTTGAAGGGTTATTCTTCTCCCTTCTTTACTTACACACTCTAAGGTTTTATGGTAACAATCCAGTCTGGCTTTATGGGCGGCTAGCCAGTCCATATTGATCAATAGATCATATGATCCCAGGGGTAATATGTTAAAGGTTTCTTGGGTGGGGAATTCACCCAACATTAATTGGCAGGCTGGTATAACCTCTGCTATCTTCCTTTTGGTGCCAGTGGCTAACTGTACCAACCATGGCCTGGTATGTTTTTGTGGCTGTAGTTTACACTTATCAATAGCTTTAGGGGCTATATAACTCAAATTTGAACCAGGGTCAATCAAAACAGACACTAGATGGTTGAAAATCATACCTTCTATTTCCACTACTAAAGCTTGATGGTCATCTTGGTTATTATCCAGGGCTGCATAAATTTGTCGCACACTCCTGGCCACATCATTGACGGTAGTAGTTTCCTGGATGTTATAATTCCTCCGACTATTCTGTTGTTGGTGTGGACAGTCTCTCAGGAGATGTTCCTCTCCACAACCCCAACATTTCATAGGTTCTCTCTTGGTGTTATCCACCTTCACTGGTATAGGTCCAAAATTTTTATTTCCGCCCGATGAGGGAAAGTTCTGCTGGTGTACACTCCGGGCTGGAAAGTTCATTCTTGGGTTCTTCTTGTAGTTCTTAAATCCTAGGGATTTGATCCCCTCTTTCTGAAATCTTGAACTATTCTTCGGTTTCCATCCTTCACGAGGTTCTGCTCAATGCCCGAACTGTTCATGACAATAGGTTGCCTTTTGAATGGTGCCTTCTAGGGTCATTGGTTCATCAAATTCAATTTTGTTCCTATATTCCTTGGGTAGCCCACTGATGAAGCATTGCACCTTTACCTTTTCTGCTTTTATATAAGGTACATACCTCAACAAGTCGAGGAATTTGTTAACATATTCTTCTATAGTAAGTTTTCCCAGTTTGAGTTCATAAAACTCTTTAGTCTTTTCATCGAAATATTTTTCTGACAGATACTTCTTCCGGAAGTACTTCTCAAATTGTTTCCAAGATAGGTCCTCTTTGTGAACCCCTTTCACATTCTTAAGGTCTTCCCACCAAATGGAAGCTTTTCCGTTCCAGTTGAAGGTGGCCACTCGTGCCTTCATATTTTCTGAAAAGTCACGGACTCTGAAATACTTCTTTAGTCCAAGCAGCCAGGCCTCTGCTTCCTCTCCCTTCTTTATTTCACCGTCGAAGGAGGGTGGTTTGGCCTTTCTGAATTCTTCAAATTTTCGACCTTTGGAATAATTTTGCTTCTTTTGTTTTCTTCAGGGATAGGAACTGGTTCTACTGCTAGAAGAGCCCTCTGAATCACCAACTTCCTTCTCAGAGGAATCATCCAACACTTGTCCTTTACCTCTAGGGTGGACCTTTTTCGAGGTTCTCCTCTTAGTGTGGCCACTGATATGACCATGTTTCTGAGTTTCAGGTTCATGCTACATTTGTCTTTGTAGATTGGATAAACTCTGCAATAAAACTGTGTTAATTTTTGTTTGTTTTTCTTGTTCTTTCATCATCCTTTCATTGTCGGACTTGCAGCTTTGTAATTCGACCATGAGACTCCTCACAGTCTCAGCTAGATCTGGAGGGGTCCCTATTTCCCTTCTTTCGTCAGACTCTTCGTATCTATTGTGGGAGCCCTCTCCCACTTCATGGTGAGTCACCATACTATGTGTTGATAACTTCTCGCGGTTGATCTTCCGCTTGTGTGCAAAGACAAATGCTGGTCGTTAGTCAATAATTAGATACATTTTTATAACCCGCACAAAATTCATATTTATTTCACATGCATACACAGTCGGGTTTTCATTTCGAACTTTGACCTTTTTGAATTTAAGAGGGTTAAGATAGAGGGTTACTCTTTTTAAGAGTGTTCCGAATGGATCTCCTGTGCAACTCGTACATGCGCCCAAGCAGGTCGAGTGTTGTAACCATGCTCTGATACCAATTTTTCACACACCCCCTATGGAAATCAAATTTTTCGTCGATTTCTCAATGGTCATACCCCCGAAATGTCTATGGAGGTCTAGCATAAGCTAGCTCTTCCCTCGTCTGTTCCCATAGGATCGCGGGTCACAACCACAGGTCGAACAAATAAGGCATCCTTTTGCTCATAGCGACTCAATGCTACTAGAGCGTCGAGTCCTTCAACTCTACAAACCCTTATACAGCGAAGCACCGAGCCCCGAAAGGGCTGGCGAGTACAAGTTTCCTATTTGGTTCTTGTCCTCATGACCACGCGCTTAAACTGGAAAATCCCTTACCGGCCTTTCGTGATTCGAGAAATCACAATGAAGGACTTCTTCCTTTCCCATTCAAATCCCCGAAAACCATGAAGTCTCCCAAGTTTCCTTCCAAGGGGAGATCAATGGTTGTAAGCCTCCCCTGATATGATGGTATGGATCCTTTTGGGGTTTCGGTACTCGAGAGTTCGAAATGCAACGATTCCAAGACTCCTTGTCATTTAAATCTCCGAATTCCGATATGGAAGTTTGGGTAAGAGATCGATGGCTCTTAAGAGTGTGAATCCAATGGTCCACAGGATTTCGAGACTTTTCCCAAATCTCTAACCACTCACCATGCATCTCCTCTGATGGACAGTCCAGATTCTTTCGGTACTTCTCCTCTCCACTACAGCGCGTATCAGGATTTCGGGCATCAGGATTTCACAAATCGCGGGGGCAAGGTTTTCTAGCCCTTTGGTTTCCCAGATGCCGAAACATCGAAGCACCGAATGGCAGCCACGTGTCCCTCCGATGGATGGTGGCAACCTTCAGCCAAGATAAATGGTCATGATATTTTGAGGATGATCAATGGTCATGATTAAATCCTGACTCTCTCAAACTTATTCCCACCTCACGTTATTTCAGGGTTTCGGTGATCGAGATTTTGCGACTCGTGAAGACAAGGGTTCTTTTCCCTTTTATTTCCCAGGTGTCGAAACACTGAAGCACTTACCAGCAGCCACATGTGCTCTATAGATGGATGGTCCTCGTTGTTTCGTGATTTCGCGACTTGCGACCCCCAGTGATGCAAATTCTTTGTCAATTCGAATCCCTGGCATCCGAAATACCGATGGACTCTCGATCTCCGCCACATGTCCTTGACGGATGGATGGTCTAGATCTATATCGGGATTTTCACCATGGAGTGTCTCGATCTCTTGTCATCAGGACTCTCGAAATCCCGGACTCTGAATCCCTGATACTGACTCATCTCTCGGGACTTTCTCCCTTGTTCATGAGGGCTTAACCCTCATGCATCTCCTAGCAAATCCAATGGCTATCGAGTTTTCTAGATAAGATCTGACGAATCAGATCATTCCCACATCGTGTACCGACTCCTCTTTTGGGACCTTTGTCCCTGTTCACGAGAGCTTAACCCTCCTACATCTTCTAACAGATCCAACGGCTATCGGGTTTTCTAGCTAAGATCCAACGGCTCAGGCCTGTCCTACACTGTGCACTCTCCCACTGCTCTCTGGATGGGGAAAAACCAATAGTCCAGATACTCCCATAGACCTTGGGGATCTACGGTCCTGACTTCCTCCCTACTCACAAAGATAAAAGAAAAGGGGTAAGGCATGTAATGCCCTTGTTTCTTTCGCCAATCTAACGGTCGTGAATGGTTGCAGATCTTCCGACGGGATCTCATCCGTTGATTGATACTTATCCCTACACTTCTACTTCGGGATTTCAAGAGGATCATTCTTCCTCATACAGGTTGCTAAGACTTGTGCATTCAGGTCCTTTTTCCAGGTTCTTGGTAAACTTTTCCAAGAGGGGTAACTCTGTGGAGAGTTCTATTCTGGGGCATTCCTAGGGACAGATAAGGGGAAACAAATTCCTGAGAACGGGCTAGAAGTCTAACTTGGTTCAAATTTCACATAATTAAATGTATCTATCAACATAATCAATGCATGTTTTTTCTGTTACAAGCATACATCTACCCTTTCTTATCAAAACACTACACAGACAGTCTTTATACTGTAATCATTCACAATTTCACAGTTTATGAGCATATATGTCAGCATATGAATTTCAAGGTGTAAGATGTAAAACACTTATCAGCAATAACACCAGAAGTAAGTGCAACTGCAGAGAGGTGTGCTTGTTTCCACCCAACCGTAGGATCAACTATTCCGATAGGATTTACAACTAGCCACCCCCGAGCTAAGATCACGATGCTGCGAGGCTGTGTCTTGGTTTGCCAGTGATCGAGAATGAGGGTTACTCTCCCCCTTCTCTGTTATCACTCACTCTGTGTATCTCCAGATTTCTCTTCCTTCCCCCGTGTCTGCCCCCAATCGCTTCTCCCTCACACCTTATCCTCTTGCGAGGTTGCGTGTGGCATGATTTTCCTCGCACTGGTCAAGCCTGATGGCTCTACGGATGGGCGGTTCNTACCATCTTGCGAGACATTTAATTTGGGGCCAGCGAGCCGCTCTTGGTTCTCCGGGCCAGTGAAGTCCAAATACGGTATTGTTCTCAGTGGAAGTTAACGCCACCATTCTAGGTGCCTTCCACTGCCTTTCTCCAGCCATCGTGGTCTCTTTTTCAGCATATCCCCTCTCAGCAGTCCTGCAACATATATATATTCATAATATTATTCACATTCATCAACCTTTTCCACAAGGTCCATTCACATCACACATTCACATTTCTGAGTTTGCCACAGTTCTTGGCCAGTCCAGTTATTTTTACAAACTGGGGGAAACAGGGTGTTACATTGGATCTCCACATGAATATTGCATCCCTCATGTACATGTAGGGGCTTCCAAACACTACTCCACACACGTCAAGGGGTACTACATCCAATTCCACTTCATCGATAAAATTAACACTTATTGAACTATATTTGAATAGAGTGTCTACCTTGGTCTTCTTGACCTAGATCTTGATGTGGAAGATTTTGGTCATTTCCTTCTCTTCTCGGCGATGAAGGCTACTCAGATTCACCTCCTTCTGCACCGATGTGTAGACAATATTCTCATCCACATTGAAGCTAAATTTTACCCGATTGCTCAAATATGTGTCTATAGGCTTCTTTTTCTTTGCTTCCTTCTTATGATTCTTTGATTTCAACTCTAAATGTAGCTTCTAGAACTTTTCTCGGTGTGGCCATCAATATTGTAATGGTTTCAATGGTTGTTGGGATTCTTGAACTGATGTGTAGTGTATTTTTTCTTCTTATCCTTTCCCCTTTTCCACTTCTTCTTCCCCTCCTTGGAATCTTACTAGTTCTCTTTCTTCTCGGAACTGCTTGGATGCCCCTTTTTGTGGCTTATGGTTTCCAAATATTGTGCATGTACACATGACTCATCCATTTTACTTGGATTGAAAAGAAACACTTGATTTCATAGATGGCTATGTAGACCCCCTAGATACTTGAGGAGTACATTTGGGTTCTTGGGAGAGATACCCAACATGATGGATATCTTTATAAACTTGGTGGTGTACTCCTATACACTCTTCCCTTGATTCTTCATGAAGTAGTGCCACCAGATCCATTGGTCCTCTACATACTCAATAGGGTATAATTAGGAATCTGTAAGGGTTTTGAATTCCTCCCACCTAGTTACTAGCAGATCACCCTCCATCCTAAGTGTTTATGTATGGATTTCCCACCAAGTTAATGCATGGCCCTCTCAATTCGGTCTAGAAAATGATATATTTTGTTCTTCATCTATATGGTGAACACTAAAATAAACCTCTAGTTGTTGCAACCAATGATTCTTTTTTAATGCATTGATATCACCTTGGTATGGATTTATGTCCACTTTTGCTTCCATCTTGAATAAATATTGTGAAGTGTTTATGGCACTAGAACTGGGCTGCTCTTTCTTGACATATTTCATCGACTCCTTTTTTGTGTCTTCATTATCACCTGATTTCCCTTCTAATTCGATCTCAAATTTAGATCCTCAAACCTCTTCTATTAGTCTAAAATTTATTACTAGATATTCCATGAGGAGGAACACATTGCAAGATATTTGATTGACCTTCTCTTCCAGCCTCACATATCTCTCCTCTACTGGATCTCAAGAGTGTTATGAATAGATTCGTCATCCATGGCTAGGGTTCTATAAATTTTCTTCTTAAATTGATTCCTCAACCTTACAAATTTCCATAAATACCTCAATAAAACCTCTCTCTAATACCAATATGATCTATAAATTGTCGTGGATATTCCACTGGACAATTATTCAGAACAGATCTAATAAAAATACTAAAATCTTTATTGTGAAGGTTAGTTTCCTTAGATCTCAGATTCTTTAATTACTGGTGTTTTCTTCTTAAATGTATGAAATAGATGAAATGTGAAAAATAGAGAACATAAATAAATAATCACACACCATTCAAAAATAAACACAATATATAACCTAGGAAACCCGATATGGGAGAAAACCTAGCTAGAAGGTGAGGCCACTCTACTCTCTTTTCTTCAAATACAAGTACAAAGAAAAAGGCACTCTCTGTAGAGTTTCCTTTAACATTTTTCCTTGTATGGTTGCTACATAATCTCTCATCCTCCATTATTCTCAAAACAATATCACTCTCAATTGTTATTCTCAGTTATAGAACAATATACAATGTGAAAAAATGGAACCCCTTCTCCTCCTGCAGCCTAGTATTTAACATCACCTGATAGCCATCTAGGGGTAGGGTTTTGAATTCCTCAACCATCAATTATGATAAGGTTTTGGAACTTATAGAAAACTCCTGAAATTTTGGACGTGGCTATCCCCATTTACGTGAGTAATGAGGGTTTACATGGCATCCACTTGTACAATGGTGGTCAACACAGTAGGTCAACTTGTGAGAGGCACAAATTTTGCATACGAGATTTAATTGGAATTATTGTTGCACCATTTGAAAGGTATCGATGTGTATAATAGCATCAATGGGTCCTAGAATAAGCTAGGAATAATCTAGAAAAGTTTTGAACCCAAAAAAAATCGTTTTATGCCTCATAATGGCTCCAAAACGTTTCAAACCCCAATTTTCCAAGCTAGGACCTGCCATTAAAATGACTCTACAAGATTTTTCCTCCAATTTTTTCCACTATGAAAGCATAGATATAGATTAAAAATAATATAATTATCCAATATGGATAAATTACCCTCTATTTTTATGCCTTTCTTAACTGTGTAAGTTTATATGTTTGCATGTTAATGATTTGCAAGTTTTAAAGATCAAAATATCAAAAAGATTTCTGCATTTTTTAGGGAATTTTGTTAAGTTTATTCTTGGAAGGATATTCCGAATTGATTTTTGTTATTAAGATAAATTCTTAATAATTATGAAATCGATCTACATTACATTAAAACATCAAGTTAGATATCTTCTTCTTTTTGGCATTGAAAGTAGATTCAAGAATTGCATCATTTCATTTGGAATAAAAGCATAAATGTACAAGTGTATTTGCCAATTTATTTATTTGATTTAGTGTTCTTAAGTCTCAAAACATCATTTAGTTCCATTCAGATACGCTTGAGTAATTAATACCCCTTAAAAGAAATGTTAATCTAAAAAAAACTTGACATGTTTTTCATCGATAGAAAACCAAAAATAGTCTTGGTGATAGGGCCTTGGTTTAGGTTTGGAGAGTCAATTATCCAAGGCCATGAAAGTGAAACTAGTAATTGAATAAAGAATGCAAAAGTCTAGTAGTAGAAATAGGTATTTGTTTGTAAAAATTCTCTTACACATGATTCAATCACTAGATCAAGTTGATTTAATTGTTTAGATATACCCTTGCATTTGGGTGACTGGGTGGATGAATAATAGAGGAATTTAGTGTAGTTGGAATGTTACTCATAGTAACACCTTCTTCCTAGAGTCTTATATGAAATATAAATCTTGTACATTTGTCCAATGAAAAATATTGATCCATGACTATTCTTCCTAGCTACCAATTGTGAATTGGAAACCTTAGTGACCATTCCTAAGTTCCTCATAGGTGAATGCAAATGGGAAGTTCTTGTGGTACCTAAGTTAGATAGTTGATATTAGTCTCAATTCCCTTGGAGGTTTTCCATATTCATGAGGTATATTGCACCTTGGGTGATTTTTTGATGGATGATTAATATAACTACTTCTCACACTTTCATTGGTTGGTGTTGGCGCACAATGGGCAGACCCAAGGTTAAACAATAATTCACCAACAAATCCCAAGATACTCTTTGTTGGGCCCATAATATGATTGATTTAATGACATTAATTAGATCCTTTTTGGCCAAATATGTATATGTGTTTCCTGTTTTAAAGAGTTTTTGAAGAACTTTTGTGTCAAATCGATATGATTCATACCAGGTATGCATGATTCATGTTTTGTGATGATTTTGAGTATAATACAACATGTTTTTTTATTACGGGAAACTAATTCACGATTTGTGTGTCACGGGTCAAAATCGCAGCTTGTTTTTGCATCTGGCACTTCGTCTGGTACTCCATCTGACACTCAGTCCGGTACTCCATTCGGCACTTCATCCGACACTTTGTCCTACACAAAAACCATGGGAGATTTGGCAGTTAGCATATCGGCGGCCAACGATGGGAAAATCAGAGACATGGTTTTTACTTGTGCTCATGGCCTCTAGCTACTAAACTTTTGACAACTCAATTTGGGTTGTTATGCTGGGAGATTATTGGTTTGCCTTATTTCTAGAAGCCACTGGCAATTAAGGCATCTTAAATGTGATTTTTTGTTTTTAGAGAGGGTCGACCCTTCCAGTGGTTGACCTCTCAGCTTGTAAAAATTATAAATACCACCTCAGTGGTCACAAAATTGTTAAGTGGAGAGTTAGAGAGAAAATATACACTTCAACTCTATTTTGTTATTTTTCATACATTTTACTAAAAACTGTGTAAAGACTGTGTTTTCGAATTTAATGGTGAATTCGTGTTGTTTAAGCATGTGGTTCACCTTTGAAGAGTAGACACGACTTGTTGGGGGGGGCACCAATAGTTTGGGTGAATATTCCGTTAGTATGCTTGTGGATTTGAGTAGTGTATCATCATTTTGTCTATTTCAAGTATATGAGTTTTTATGCTTCTTTATTTTATAAATTGATGTTTATGATTTAATTAGTTTAGTTCAGTTTTGCAAGTTATTATGGAGGATCTTGTTAATATGCAATGATCTGATAGTTGATAGGAAATAATATTGCAAGCTTAGATACTAACCCTATGTATAACTAGATGATAAATTAAGTTTTCTTTTATGTTGAAATAGAGTTTTAAAACAGAGTTTAAAACAAAGTTTTTAATTCATGATTTCTTTGACAGGGGTTCAGTGGATGGATAGTTATTAGTCTTTAGTTTTCAATTCCAATTTGTTTATCTCGTTGTTATTTATCTTTGTTTATTAAAATTTTCATTTAGTTTGCTCATTTGCTTTCTTGTCATATGCTGAAATAGTATTTAATTTATGTTTTATGAGCATTTCCTCTTTTGCAAATTGAATTGTTAAAATAGGAATAGTTTAGTTTACTTTATGCAATTTCTTTCTTAGATCTAAGTTGCAATTTCAATTCAAAGTTGATTATTGAGTTTAGTGTAGTATGAGTTTGCTTAAGTAGTATAGAATGCAATTGAATTTACTAGAATAGTGTCTTTATATTGTTGATGATTAATGCATGATTGAATAATCACATGGATATGCAGGATAGTTGATGTTGTTTCTATAATGGCTAAGTTCTCATTGGATTGCCTAATTCACACTTTTCACTTTGCTATCGAAGTCAATATTGAGTTTATCCCTCTTGAATTATCGTTCCTTGTTAAGTTCCATCATGATATCATAAGACATCAGAGACATAACCATCAACACTATATTTGAGTATTCTTGTTTTCATAGATTAGAAGATAGTTTTCTTTCTTTCATAGATTAGAAGATAGTGTCCTTGCTTTTGTAGGATAGATATTAATTTTTCTTTGGTAGTTTACAGAATATTTTTCTTATCATAGGGTAAATATTAGTTGTTAATTAATTTTATTGTCATAATGCTTTCAATTCAGTAGATTTCCTTTCATAAATTAGAAATAGTTGTGAAGTTTAATTTAAGAGTAGAGTTCACTTGCTTCTTATCTTAATTAGTTGCTTATTGATTAGTTTACTTGTTGTATAAGTTATCATAGCTTAGTTAGTTGTTTGCTTACTTGCTTATTTTCTTTAATAGGGTAGTTTCTTGTCTATTTACTTGCTTTCATAGGATAGTTGCTTATTGAATTGAGTAGGTTAACTAAAGTAGTTTGTTGCTATTATTGTTTATTAGGTAGATAGTTTGTTTCTCTTATTGTCATGATTAAGTTAGTTTGATTTAAGTAGAGTTTTCATTTTCCTTCTTAAGACTATCCATCGATCATTTATTCAAACGTTACTTAGGGTACATAGTTTGAGATTCTTAGTAGGGTTTTCTCATTAATATTTTTTACTTGAATAGATTATCCCTTAGATAACCACTTCCTTAGTTAGACTATACTACCTCCAACCCTTCTACCTTGGCATATATATTGCTACAACTCTAAGTTTACTTACCCCGGGTTGACAATTTAATTGAGTGTTTTTAGTGTGTTTTTAGTGCATATAGAACACCCATCATTTTTGGCGTCGTTGCCAGGGATTTGTCTCAAGGTAGGAAATAGTTAGGAAATAGATCATTTTTTAAACCTTAGCATTATTTTGGTGGTGGAGGAACTTTAAGACGAGAGGTAAGAACCTGCACATCTTCTATAGCAGGTTCCCCCAAACCAAATAGTAGTGTTTCCTTTTATTTTTGTTTACTTTCATGAATAGACCTAGAGACCCAAAAGGTAGATACGTTAAATATAAATCAGATCTTTCAACCAAGGTTCCTTTTGACCTTTTTGGGGGAAGGAACGTTCCACTCATAAATTCCACAGACCGATACTGAAAAACAGGAACTAGCTCAACCCAAAGAGCTAAAGTAGTCTCTAAAGAGACTAAGACAAGAAGCACTATAGAACAGAAAATTGAAGCATCAGTAGTAATGGGACAGGAGGAAAGACCACTCGATCCTTCCACAGAACCAAACAATACAACTTGTGTTTTCTTACCACCATCAGGATATCCTAACTTTGAAGACATCATAGACCCTGAACAGGTGAATACCTTGTTTGGTAGTTCAGCCAACATAATTGTCTCTCAAATTGACACAGAAAATTTCGCACCCATAATCTCAACCGGCTCGAGTAGAGTCCCAGACAACCAAACAGTAGGAAGACCTTCCCATCATAGGGATACCTTGTTCTCTTCAAGAATAAAACCACTTAAGTACTCTCTTTTTGGAAACCAAAATTTATGGATGATCAAGAGGATTACAACAATGTAAGACACGAGGAGGAAGAAGAAGATGGAAACCAAACCGAAACTACCTTTGGGTTTCCAATTTTTGACACCACCCCAAATGTCAATATGAAAAATATTCCCCTCTCAGCACTGCCCACCTTTTATGGTAAAATCAATGAAGATCTGGATACCTTCCTATTTGAATTCGGCATCTTTTGTAGAAGCTACAACTACTTACAAGATGCCTATAAACTAAAACTCTTTCCTGCCACCCTCAAGGACCCTGCACTAAGATGGCTCATGGGGTTGGGAGAATCCATCATTAGGTCTTGGGAAGCCATGAAAGATATATTTCTTAAGAAGTACCAAGACTACTACAAAACCAAGGAGTCATGTAATGACATCTTTAAAATACAACAGTTAGAAGACAAGACCCTCAAGGATTATATGGAATGGTTTGGTTATATCTCTCAAAAATCGAAATATCATGACCTCCCAGAGGATGCAATTAGGGATTTTTTCCTTAAGGGAATTTCAGAAGAATACCTAGATATTCTTAACCTGATGGAATTAGGTGACATATCTCATAAACCATTCGCTGAAATATGTGAAATGTGTAAGAACTACTCAAGGAGTAGAGTTAAAATAGGAAATAATGTTTGGGACCCTTATAACAGAAACTTAAAACCAGTTAGTTCAGGTGGTATCACAAGAGAAGAGATAGGAAAAATTCTAGATAACTTCAAGACAGATATCTTAAGAAAAATAGGTTCCCAGTTGGACACCCTAAATATTAAAAAGAAACAAGAGGAGGAAAATGCAGTAATGAGCGTATATTGCCCAAGATGCAGAAGGAAGCATTCCTCAAGGGAATGCCCATTAGATAACATTTCAATTTGTGGCTTCTGCACAGAAGACCATTCAACTGATAAATGTCCATCATTTCCCATTTTATTATCCATCTATAGGAGTGGGGATCCTTGGGAGTCCTCTTATGCACCTAGGAGGCCATGGTAGCCTAGGAACCAACCCACATACCTAGATCTACAATATCAAGTTCCACCCTATTATCAACAACAACAACAATGGAACTCACCAAGTTGGAAAAATTGGTCTACACAGTACCAACATCCTTGGCTTCAAGGATGGAGAGGAGGGAATAACTAAGGAAACCCTCAAGATCCACCTGTCCCTATCTCCAACCATCCTTACCCTCAGTTTCCACCAAACACTCTGTATCTTCTACCAGGTTTTTTTCCACCACCTTTACCTCCTATTCCACAACAACAACTGCTACAATATCATAATGAAAGCTCCCCAAGACCGACATTATTACCGGCACAACCAGTTCCCAAACCCAATTATAATCCCCCTCAACCTCTTCACAATGTTAATATGCAAGCCTTTCCGACATATGTTATTACTCCTATCCCATTACAGGAAATTCAACTAAGATCGGGAAATGTTTTGGACAGGCAGAGACCTTCAGTTGTCATCCAAGAAGAAGAAGAAGAGGAAACCCCCAAAAAACCTATGGATGACACTAGGTGGGAAGATGTTATTATTCCAAAGGACCAAGAACCCAAGATTCCCCAAAATGAACCTTCACAAATTACAAAGGCCCCTCCTTATCTAGAAAGATTAGTAATCGAGAAACCTACCACCTGATTGGAATTGGACATCTTGAATGAATTGAACAATATTTATGTCAAGATTCCCTTACTTCAATCTATTAAGGATATTCCAATATATACTAAGGTAGTCAAAGAATTGTGTATTAAGAAGCCAAGTAGGAAGCAGAAGGACCCTCCTACAGTACATTTGATAGGAGAGATTTTTGAATACATATGAGAGCAGCCAAAACTAGAAAAATATGGGAACCCAGGAAACCTCATAGTGACCATAACCATTAATGAGGTATCCATTGGAAATACTATCATAGACCTAGGGGCAGCCATCAATGTTATGACTGCTACTACCTTGGAGAAATTACAGTTAAAACCTCTTCTTAGACCTACCCCAACCATTTTAGAATTAGCAGATAAAACTAGGGTTATACCTGAAGCAATTATGGATGATATCATAGTTACTTTAGCCTCATGGGAGTATCCAGTCGAATTTATTTTCATTCACTCAAAATATCCTACCAAAGTCCATCCCGTCATTTTGGGAATACCTTTGTTAGCCACAACCAATGCATTTATTGGTTGTAGAGATGGAGAAATGACCATATCAAATGGACTTTCTATCCAGAAGCTCACCATATACTCTCCAGCCCAACCTATTATGGAGAATATATGGTAGCTTGAATGTCCATACGAGAATGAGGTCTGGGAAGAACTCGTATTGCCAAGTGATCATGCATGGGCACTTTAAGAGCACAGAATGGAAAATGTGCTAAACCAGTTCATTTATGCTATCATGTGTGTTGATTTTCCATAATCTTTTCCCCAATTTGAGTACATGTTTGGGGAATAATTTTAGGAACAATTGGACCCATCCATTTTGTCTTCGACATATTTTATCTTCGAGATAGACGAGTTTTCCACATCTTCTACTATGCCCTACGAGATTATTCCAGGGAAATTTTTACATATAAACTCTGGGCTAGATGCAGGCCAACAAAAACAGTTAATAAGTATCCTTAAAGAACAATCAAGAGCATTTTCCTAGGAATACACTGACATGAAGGGTATACACCCCGACACATGCATCCATCATATATATACCCAGGGTGAAGTAACACCTGTTAGGCAAACCCAGAGAAGGATGAACCTAGCACTCAAAGATATAGTAAAAGAGGAGATCCAAAAGTTATTAAATGTTGGATTTATTTATCCCATCTCTGACAGTAAGTGGGTATCCCCGCTTATAGTGGTTCCAAATAAAGTGACTGGGAAATGGAGAATTTGTGTTGATTTCTAGGAACTCAACAAAGCTACTTTGAAATATTACTTTCATCTTCCTTTGATTGACAAAGTTTTGGATACCCTGTCTGGAAAGAAGTATTTCTCCTTCTTAGATGGGTACAACAGGTACAATCAAATTCTCATAGCACCCGAGGATCAGGACAAAACTACCTTCACTTTTCCTTGGGGAAACTATGCCTATAGGGTCTTACCATTTGGATTGTGTAATGCTCCTGCCACATTTCAACGAGAAGTACTAGGAATATTTTCTGATCTTATTCACGATTGTGTAGAAGTCTACATGGATGAATTCACAGTTTATGGAAACACTTACCAGAAAACCTTAGAGAACTTAGAAAAATTCCTTATCAGATGCCAAGAAAGGAACCTGTCCCTAAGTCATGAAAAATGTAAAATGTTGTTGACTAAAGGAGTGGTTCTAGGACATCATGTTTCATATGAAGGGATAAAATTTGATCATGCAAATATTGAGGTCATCGTCAGACTTCCACCCCCCAAGACTCAGAAAGAGGTGAGAATCTTTCTGGGACATGCTGAATACTACCGGCGATTTATTGAAAATTTTACAAAGATTGTTGCACCTATGTTTGTATTTTTAATAAAGGATGTTGATTTTCTTTGGACTGAGCAATGTCAAACTGCCTTTGAAACCCTGAAATTTAAGTTGTCTGTGGCACCATTTATTAAAGGGCCCAATTGGACTCTCCCATTTCACATATCTACTGATGCCTCCGACACCGCAATAGGAGGAGTATTAGGGTAGAAAGAAGACCAGCAGTCCTATGCCATTTATTTTTTGAGCAAGAACTTATCCCCTACCGAGCTAAACTACACAGTTACCAAGAAGGAATTCTTGGTAGTAGTTCATGCTATCAATAAGTTTCGTCATTACATTACAGGATACAAAGTATTTGTACATACAGATCATTCTGCCATTAGTTTTCTCATAAACAAACCCATAACTAATGGTCAAGTGACTAGGTGGCTCCTGCTATTGCAAGAGTTTAACATCATCGTTCTTGACTGACCTGGAAAGGATAATTTGACAGCTGATTTTATTTCACGAATAAAAAATGAGGATGATGATATTCCTGTAGATGATAGTTTCCTAGATGAGCACCTTTTTTCCCTCTCTATAAATACCCCATGGTCTACATATATGGAAAACTATCTGGCTACTAAGAAGTTACCATCTCATTTGTCACCTCATGAAATGCGTAAAATTATCACACAAAGTGCTAATTACTCTTGAGTTGGCCATGACCTTTTTCTCACAGGTCTTGATTTTATTATTCGTAGATGTGTACGAGAGGATGAGGTACTAGAAATACTACGAAGTTGTCATGATGGACCATGTGGTGGCCATTTTTCTGACAAACATACAACATATAAGGTGTTACATCCAGGTTACTATTGGCCTAGCATTTTCAAAGATGTTGCCAAGTATGTGAGGAGTTGTGATAGTTTCCAAAGGATAGGAAGACCTATGTCAGCTGACAAAATTCCCTTGTGTGCCCAAGTTATGATAGAACCTTTCAAAAAATGGGCCCTTGACTTTGTAGGACCAATTTCACCCATGTCCCATAAGAAGAACTATATTTTGTTTTGTACAGACTATGTCACCAAGTGGTTAGAGGTAAAATCCCTATTCAGGGCTACATAAAATTTTGTTGTCGAATTCATTTATGAAGACATATTTACTCGCTTCGGTGTCCCTCGTGAAATTGTTACATACCAGGGCACTCAATTCACTTCCAAGCTTATGAGGGAGCTATCAGAGAAATATGGGATTAAACACTGTAAATCTTCCCCATACCACCCACAAGATAATGGTCAGGTAGAGTCTACAAACAAAGTTATGGAAGCTATATTAACCAAGACTATTCAATTACATCATCGGGATTGGATTGATAGGCTTCCAAAGGCCTTATGGGCATACCAGACCACCTAGAGAAACACCATTGGGCATACCCCTTATGAACTAGTGTACGGGAAACAAGTACTTCTACCAATAGAATTCCAAGTAAGGACCTTTCGTATTGCAGCATAATTGGGATTAAACTTAGATGAGGCTCAGAAGAAATGAGCCCTATAATTGAATGATTTGGATGAGATCACACAAGATGCCATCCAATGAACAACGTTAGTCCAAAACCGGAGAAGAAAGTGGCAAGCCACTCTAAAGACCAAAAAGAGGAAGAAAAGTCTGACCTTACTTACTGACTAAGCGAACGGGCACACCAAGGACAATGAATGGGGCATGTTGTCTGTTATTTTCAGTAGGTCTAAATGGTCCAGCTACGCCTCTTTGTTCTGATTAAGTCGAGTAAGCAAAAGGTTATTAAGAGGGAATTACTCACTTGCAGCGGCAGATCCAGATACCAACATTCGGGCATGCTTCCACTCAAATACGTTTAGGGTCAGGTGCCCACTAAGCACTCCTTTCAGCCACTACATTCATTCAACCCCCCTTTGAATTCTAGATTAATAAAATGATTTAATGATCCTTAAGATAGAGAAGACAAATCCAAGATGGTAATTCATGACAAGTTTATTAAGAAGAAACACTTCCAACCTGGTGATTGGTCTCTATTGTTTGATTCCCGATTTAAAACCTTCAAAGGCAAACTCACCACCTGGTGGTTGGGTCCTTACGAGGTAGTCACTATATATGACAATGGAGCTGTGAAAATCAAACAATTGACGATGGTCAAGTCTCCTTTGTAGTAAATGGACACCGACTCAAATTTTATCATAATCCCATTTCCAAAGAATACTTTCTACAGGTCATGTCAACTGACAAGGCATTGGCCTTAGTAGATGGGGAAGTTCCCCCTTATTCTTGAATGTTTTCTAAATTTTCTATTGTACATATGTAAATAATTTTGAATTTTGTTGATAAACAATTCTGAGATTTCTATAGGTATTTATTTCACCAAGAGTAGACAGTTTCAAGGAAATATAAAAGAAGGATTTTTCTTCAAAACATTGTTACACTTGAACCTTGTTGTCTGCTAAGCATCAAATGAATAATGACTTGTTGTAATTAGCCATATGTTTGCAAAAAATTTCATCTTCTCTTTTTCTTAAGGCATTTTAAAAAGTAGTTTCTCTTGAAAATCTCCACCACTATATAAGGAAGTGATATCATAATCATCAAGCTTAGAGGTCTCTTGTAGAGTTTTCCCAAGAAACCTGAGTAAGTAAGTGAAGTATCTTTATTAAAGAGTAACAAGGAGGTATGATTAGCGATTAGTCATGGAAACATCACAATAACTTACAAAAGAAGAAAGTGAGTTGAGCCTAGAGATACCTTTTTGTTCTTTCTCAATGGTACCATCCACTACACACTAAATAGCTTGATTATATCATATCTTTAGATAGGCCACGTCCACTTAAGTACCCCTTACATAAGGACAATCACTAAGGAATATAACAAAAAGTCATCCTCTAACTTAAATACCATCCCAATTGAAAAAAAGAAAGAAAAAAGTTGTTTTCGGAGTTGTCCCCCCATCTTCTTGCACAAAGCAATATTATACTAAAATCTTAAAAGATGGAAGGCCAGTCTCGGAGCGTGTAAGAAGATAACCCACTGCGATAGTGAACGGGTCTGCTGGTAGTGGGTATCGGCATGTGTTATGACTAGGTAAACCCGTCGGAGTACTGAACAGGCTTGCTGGCAGTAGGGCATTCTACCTAGCGAGGATGGTAATCTGAAAAAAATAATAATAATAAATTTAAACTTGTTCTAATGTACGGCATTACTTGTAGACAAATATGACATGAAGTATGTATGGTTAAGTTAAGGTTAATGAACTCCATAAATTTTCCATTGGGAACTAACTTTGAGACTATCTTGAAACTCTCACCTACATCTTCTTATCTCTATGTAGGATGTTCTATCCTATAGGTGGGTCCATCTTCTAACCATCTCGTCAGACCAATCTGTGAAATTTATCTCTACACTTAACAAGCTGTAAATCTTCGGCTATTGGGAGAACTAACTAGTTTCCTATATTTTTTATTTTGAGGTGTCACAATACTTAGGTGTGGGGGAGGGGTTCATGAGTTGACAAATGATCATTGCCTAGAGAAGTAAATATTTGTAAACATTTATGAGTATTTTTTTTATGATATAGGTTATTACATCAGCAACCATTTTATTTTTGAAATCATAATCTCTTGTGTGCTATAAATTGTTGTACATGTCCTTAACAGACCACTTTATTGGTTTATTTTCGTTACAGGTTGTTCATTGTAGGATTGACATTACATTTTATATGAAAGTGGATTGAGTAAGCATGGTGGAAAAATCAATAACAATGGAACACTTTGCCTCTGCTCTTAATCACTGTGACTGTCAAAACCATTCCAAGATTGTAGGCTATCCATTACAAGAGGTAAAAATGTATTTAACACAGAGGTAGCGTATGAAGTGTCGTATGAGGTGTCATATGAAGTGTCGTATGAGGTGTCGAACGAAGTGCCATATGAATATACACACTAGTAACTGTCCACAATTTCAGGTAACCAGGCATCAATGACATTTAATTGAATTGGTTTAGGGAAATCAAGATTGAGGATGAAAAACTTAGACATTTTCATGATCAAATGTCCAATTCAAAAGACTTGGATATTGATCTAACATCATATCATTAAGATTGCCCCAAAAACGATCCTTCAAATTCGAATTTTCTCAAACATGGCAACTTGTGCACACATGTGTACAACAAATTCCTCCATAGGCGCATTCAAAAATGGGATTGGTTTACCTATTATTCCAATTCACGTCTTCCATTTTCATTTGCCCCTGTTTTAAAAATGCGCTTAGCCTCTGTTATTTGTTCCTCTATTCAAATTGTGCTCGGCCTCCGTTCAAATCGTGTCATTTCTTGGCTCGATCGCACCCTCTGTTGGTGAATTTTTCCTCTGTTCATTTCTTCACACCATCACAATGCCCAAATGGTATGAACCATCCTCCTACGTAGACCTCTTTGCCATCCCTGAGTTTACACAGTGCAGGGAGGTGTTTTTGCGCACAGGCTGGGGGGCATTTCTATCCCACTTGCAGGGCCACGATGATGGTGTATCAATGCAATTTTCCCTCTTTTTTGATGGAAAGATAGCGCACATGGGTTCTCTCGCCTTTGGGGTCGCTGAGGAATCCATAGTTGCAGCCACGAAGCTTCCAAGAATGGGATATAGATGGTTTAAAAACCACCAGCTGTTGCACTCAATCTATAACAGGGTTTTTAAACCAGAATTCCAGAACATATCTAGAGCGAAAGGATACTCCAAGGAGTGGATAATAGAGGATTTGATCAACCCTCTCATGTTCATCACCAGTTTGATCACATGTGAAGGTAGATATTCCACTTTTAAAGCTTGTCACTTTCAATTGTTATCCCACTTTCAGTTCAATAAACCATTGAATTTTCACTTTTAATTTTTAAAGATCTTGGAGAAGATGTTCTCTCAAGTGAGGAAGAATTTAACCAACCCCCAAAACAACCTCTTTCACCATGGACTTATCAAACTCCTTGTTTTATCCGAATTGGAAAAACAAGGGAAAACTTGGGATGCATTCATTAATCAATTTGCAAACCCTCACTTGACAATCAAGACTAGCAAAAAGACATTGGATCTAAGAACTATTTATCCATCCAAACCCTGCTCTCCAAGGAATCCAAACCCTCCTGCACAAGCCATTTCTTTACTGGAACAAAAATCCAAGAAACTTGTTGAAACCCCTGCAGCCTCATCGGGAAAAAAGACCAAGAAGCCTATTGCTAACCCTCTGATGCCTTCAACATCTCTTGATCCTACACCCAAAAATCTACAAGAAGTAATTCAACTAGACTTTTCTGCAATCCACATGAATAGGAGAGGAGCTAATCAATTTAATAGAGGACCCTTTTGAAAGAGTACCTGAAGCACAAGAGGAAAACCTTATGCAAAACCCCTGACTACTTCGGACCCTATCCAAGTATCCTCTGATATCGAAATTCCTCACAAAAGACTCAGGGAAGTGTCTATAGATGAATTGAAGCTGCAAAGAAAGACAAAATATGAACCTACTTCTCCTCATCAACCTCCTATTACTCCTACCTCACCAATACCTACCCTAGATCCTAAGAATGACAGAAACTCTTCATCTTTCAAAGGATCTATGCCTTCCTCTGAAATAATCGATCCTGCTCCAACCATTGAGAAGCTACAAAAAGAGAATTTTCAGTTGCTGCAATAGTTGGAATATAGGAAGACTATGGACACACATCTTCACCACGATAATCCAGTCCTCCAAGAAAAGGTGAATTCCCTTCAAATATCGGTTGATGAGATGACCAAATCCAACCGCAAACTCAGGGAACAATTGAAGCAACACAAGAGGCATAAGACCAAATCTTCACAGCAAGAAGGAGAAGTTTCTAAAGCTGATCCTCCTCAGCAAGCTTAGTCATGAAGAGCAATTTCTTTTTGTTTGCAGTGGGACCTGCAAAATATTAGGTGTGGGGGTAATTTTGGGATCGTAATATGATTGATTTAATGACGTTAATTAGACCCTTTTTGGCCAAATATGTATATGCATTTCCTATTTTGAAGAGATTTTGAAGAACGCTTGTGTCAAATCGCTATGATTCATACCAGGTATGCATGATTCATGTTTTGTGATGATTTTGAGTATAATTCAACATGTTTTTTTATTCAAGGAAACTAATTCACGTTTTGTGTGTCATAGGGAAACATCACAGATTGTTTTTGCATCTACCACTCCATTCGGTACTCCATCCAACACTTAGTCTGATGCTCCATCCGACACTCCATCCTGCACAAAAACCATGGGTGATTTGGCAGTTATCATATCGGCAGCCAACAATGGGTGAATCAGAGACATGGGTTTTTCTTGTGCTTGTGGCCTCCATCTACTGAACTTCTGACAACTCGATTTGGGTTGTTATGTTGGGCAATTATTGGCTCACCTTATTTCTAGAAGCCACTGACAGTTAGGGCATCTTAAATGTGATTTGTTGTTTTTAGAGAGGGAAACCCTTCCAGTGGTAGACCTCTCATCTTGTAAAAATTATAAATACCACCTCCATGGTCAGACAATTGTTAAGTGGAGAGTTAGAGAGAAAATAGACAGTTCAACTCTGTTTTGTTGTTTTTCATACATTTTGCTAAAAACTGTGTAAAGACTATGTTTTCGATTTTAATGGTGAATTTGTGTTGTTGAAGCTCGTGGTTCACCTTTGAAGAGTATCCACGACTTTTTGGGGGGGCCACCAGCAGTCTGGGTGAATATTTCGTTAGTATGCTTGTGGATTTGAGTAGTGTAATCATCATTTTGTCTATTTCCTGTATATGAGTTTTTATGCTTCTTTATTTTATAAATTGATGTTTATGATTTAATTAGTTTAGTTCAGTTTTGCAGGTTATTATGGAGGCTCTTGTTAATATGCAATGATCTGTTAGTTGATAGGAAATAATCTTGCAAGCTTAGATACTAACCATGTGTATAACTAGATGATAAATTAAGTTTTCTTTTATGCTGAAATAGAGTTTAAAAACGGAGTTTTTAATTCATGATTTCTTTGACGGGGCTTCGGTGGATGGATAGTTATTAGTCTTTAGTTTCCAATTCCAGTTTGTTTATCTAGTTTTTATTTAGATTTTCTTATTAAAATTGTCATTCAGTTTTCTCATTTGCTTTCTTTTCATATGCTGAAATAGTATTTAATTTCTGTTTTATGAGCATTTCCTCTTTTGCAATTTGAATTGTTAAAATAGGACTAGTTTAGTTTACTTTGTGCAATTTCTTTCTTAGATCTAAGTTGCAATTTCAATTCAAAGTTGATTATTGAGTTTAGTGTAGTATGAGTTTTCTTAAGTAGTATAGAATGCAATTGAATTTACAAGAATAGTGTCTTTATACTGTTGATGATTAATGCATGTTTGAATAATCACATGGATATGCAGGATAGTTGATGTTGTTTCTATAATGGCTAAGTTCTCATTGGATTTCCTAATTCACACTTTTCACTTTGCTATCGAATTCAATATCAATTTTATCCCTCTTGAATTATCATTCATTGTTAAGTGCCATCGTGATATCATAAGACACCAGAGACATAACCATCAACACTATATTTGAGTCTTCTTGTTTTCATATATTAGAAGATAGTTTTCTTGCTTTCATAGATTAGAAGATAGTGTCCTTTATTTTTTAGGATAGATAGTATTTTTTCTTTGGTAGGTTACGGAATAGTTTTCTTATCATAGGGTAAAGATTAGTTGTTAATTACTTTTATTACATAATGCTTTCAATTCAATAGATTTCCTTTCATAAATTAGAAATAGTTGTGAAGTTTAATTTAAGAGTAGAGTTCACTTGCTTCTTAGCTTAATTAGTTTCTTATTGATTAGTTTACTTGTTGTATAAGTTATCATAGGTTAGTTAGTTGTTTGCTTATTTTCTTATTTGCTTTAATAGGGTAGTTTCTTGTCTATTTACTTGCTTTCATAGGATAGTTGCTTATTGAATTTGAGTAGGTTAATTAAAGTAGTTTGTTGTTGTTATTGCTTCTTAGGTATATAGTTTGTTTTCGCTTATTGTCATGATTAAGTTAGTTTTGTTTAAGTAGGGTTTTCATTTTCCTTCTTAAGACTATCCATCGATCCTTTGTTCAAAGGTTACTTAGGGTACATAGTTTGAGTTTCTTAGTAGAGTTTTCTCATTAATAGTTTTTACTTGAATAGATTAGCCCTTAGATAGCCACTTCCTTAGTTAGTCCATACTACCTCCAGCCCTTCTACCTTGGCATATATATTGCTACAACTCTAAGTTTACTTACCCTGGGTTGACAATTTAATTGAGGGTTTTTAGTGTGTTTTTAATGCATATAGAATACCCATCACTCTCCCTTTCAGCATCACCTGCAAGTAGGTGAAGTTTCACCCGATGTACCTATGTGTACTGGAGGAATCAAGATTTCGTAGTCAAGGGGGAATATGAGGCATTCATCATAACCATTCACTTAACATTCATTCATATATTTTGTGTGCATAATCATAACAACATAACAATATATGTAGATTCATCTTACTTAAGCATTCAACATGTGCATGGAACCATCAGATACATATTCATATTAACTATTAATCATATATTACATGTGTGCAACAAAAAGATTAAACCAACACATCATAAAAAAAAACATATCAAAACACAGGAATTTAACGTGGTTCACCCCAACTGGGCTACGTCCACAATGACTAGCTTCTTATATTATTCATTCATGTTCAATCCTTACAATAGGTGTGCATTGCGCTCATTTAATATGCATCTATTCTACCCACATTCTCCTATCCATTTGCACATACAATGCACACTTAGCTCATTCTTCAATCACACTCATGAACTACTCATATCATTCACTCATACTCTCACTCTATGATCACACCTCTTGGTTCAACAACAACAACCACTCAATCACTACTTTACCCAAAAACCCATTACATATTTATACATTGATACTAAAGCTTAGCATGTTACAAAATGGACCAAATGGTCCAACTACTACTAACTAACTTCCTCCTTCTGCACACTAACTCTTGAAAATGCTCTAAATTTATTATGCACATGTTGCTCCTTTGTTGACTTATCGTGCGAATTTCTCCTGTGCAATTCCCAAAACTTACCCAAATTTTCCTACTCCAACAGGCCCCCAACACTCACCTGTGGCTCATCTCGAGCCATTTCAGGATTTCTTCAAGGTCTCTATAAACTTTTGAAGTCTTTCCCTTACACTTGTAATTTTTTCTCTTTCTTGTGTTTCTTGCTGCACAATTCCCTTAGTCATCTCTACAATAATATGGAGCTTTGAATTTTTTGCACTTTCGTGTACTTCCTTCTTGACCATACCCTGCACATCTACTAATTTTGTTGTTACCTTGTATGATTCTTCTTGCAGTGTTTCTATATTATGTGCATGAGCTTGTTGTTGTGCCCTCATCTATTTCATCTCAGAGTAAAAGTTTCTATTCTTTGTCATTGCTACCATTATTTATGTTGGTGGTGATGTGATTATCACTTCCTTAAACTTTTGTGCCTTATCCTCCACAACCTGTAACTTATGCCCAATTTCTTGTATCTATGTGTCTCTCATCAGCTGAGTCCTTACTCCCATGCTTTATTCATATAAATTGGCACACTCTGCTTCCAGACTTTTGATTTTCTCTATGGTCTTTGTCACCATCTTCTCTCTTTTCTCCCTTTACTCTGGTGGAGTGCTCGGTATCTGGCGTGCTTCCAAATCAATAATCTTTGTGTGTAAGATCCAAATGGATTCACTGATCTTTGTCACATGTTCTTCTAACTATTCATCTTCCTCCCTAGGAATTTCTGGAATAATATTATAAACCCCCTGGACGACCTTTTTCACTCTCTTTATCATATGAGTGGCCTCATACCACCCTAGCCTAAGTTGATCATAATCTACTTGCAACACATCCTTATCTATGACTTCCTTTGTCAAGTCCATCAATGTTTAATCATGCACAATTGTAGTTCTTGTGTCACGCTCATCTACAAACCATATAACACTTCTACCGGCAACGAAGATAGAACCAAGTTAATATGACTAAGTGTCTTTGTATTCTCCTGTAATTATGTCATTGGGAACTCTAAATATCTTGCTACTATATTCATCACACATTGTTATCCTAATGTCATAGATGGGTGGGATATCATCTATTGAAACTCTGTCATATTTTCCATGCTCTCCATCCACTTATGTTCACCTATTTTGATTTGCGCAATCCTGGTTGTCTCCAAATATATCACAGTGTGGAAATCTGCAGTTGCACGTCAGAATGCATTTCTTCTCGCTTCTTCACTTCTCACTCAAAATCTTCCTCAGTCACCTCCTTCACTTGATCCATAATATTTTGTAGTCATCCTCTAACAGGGCTTGGGTTGTCACTCTCTTGATTTCTTTCATCTTCTTTCATTGCAGTATTGATATTTCCATATCCTATTCCTTCCACTTCTCTCCTGGGCATGGTAATGTATTTTTTGTTCCTCCTACACCATTTCCTTCCCCTTCTTATTATTCTTATTATTATTATTCATCTCCTACTTCTTCTATTTCTCGTTTTTGTTTCTCTGACTGCTCTATTTCTGGTACTAGGGTTTTCCATTTGTCCTCCCAGTATTCTATGATCTTTCCCGCGTCAACCTCTGTCAACTTGTATCTGCACGGTATCCAGTACTGCTCTAGGTCCTTCTTGGACTGAATGTACATATGATGTATTCCTTCTTTTAATCACGCAATCCCCTTGTATGCTTCTACTACCTATGGTATTGTGCATAGTGTATTCTAGATACTTTCCCGAATTACTTCCTTGTATACATAGAATGTATTGTTGTTATCTAGTTGCCTCTCCTTGTGTGCAATATGCCACAAGTTTACATTTCTTGCTACTAAACATGACTTCTTCATAGCTCCCAAAAAATGAGTGTCCTCTAGCTCCTTCCAAGCCACTAATGCTATCAGTATTAACAACCAGGAATAATGAAATTCCATGCCTTTGTCTTGAGCTTCCTTGCAATCTAAAAAGAAATGGTTCAAAAGGAATGTTGTCCAGCTCATTTGAACTCCTGTAATGCAATTATCTATTGCCACTATCACCCCTGCTGGCACCTAATCCTTGTGACATTTTCTCAACAACTTGCAGGCCAGCACATGTGTCATGAACCAGACTATATCATCATTGATGCTTGCAACATCTAGACCACATGCACCTCTAAATATGTCATACTTGTCCTTCATTTTTTCTGCCAATACTTTCTCTTTTGTCTTATCTGTGAATAATGGTGATGGGTCTTCCCCTTTTGATGACAACTCGATTATCCACACAATCAAATATATGTCTATGGACACCAGTCCATATAACCATATAAAACCTCAATGTACTCAATTAAGTAATAAATTAACATAAATATTTATCTCCGCACTCCTACCAAAATGTGGAATACCTAAAAGGTTCAAAATATTTGTTTTTTCCATCCTCGTCGTGCATTCTTGTGGCTCTACTATTATTTATTATGAATCTGGGGTGAGTCTTATGCTTTTGTAATTGTCTAGAGAAAACTCTAGAAACTTCTTCATATCTATAAATTCATGATCTTCATACTGTAGGCATCCTACTACACTGATCATATCTTCCTCAACGATTACCCCTGGTGGAATTTCTAGCTCGACGAGTTCATACTTTAACTCTTTCTGTAACTTAACCTACTTTTCTATCAGCTTCCTTGGTGGCACATAATCCCTTAGATAGTTAATCGAGGTTGAGACTGACGTTGATTCTCCCTATGTTTCCTTGGTCATACATATAAATGTATGCCTGGTGCGTTGTTTCTTCAAAAGTGATGGAGATTCTCATGTCTTCGATGGCACCATTTCTCTCTAAAACTACTCGCTTGGAAAATAACTTCTTTGGATCTGTCTGTGTTCACTTGGCTCTTTTTTCTCACTTTTCTATATGCAAACTCAAATGACAATAACTTCTTTCTGTCAACCCTTCAACTACTTTTATCATTTTTCGCCAGTTGTTTCTATTTTTTTTCTTCGCGCACAAATTTGTTTTCCAATCCAACTTTACTCACATTCAATACTTCCCATACTCTACAATGAATTTAGATTATTCTATGGATCATGGTCTATATCTTTCCATTCTATCACGATATCAATGCCACTTTCCATTAATGACTACTTGTCTCCATTACTTCCCCATCATGATTTCTCTTTAATGTTTATCCTGTCAAGTTTGATCTTTAATGCCTTCAACCATTTTCTACGTGGATCTCCAACCTTGAATTTTTTATTCATACTCTCTTTCACCTTTATGCACAGTTCATCTTCCTCTTTCTTGTCTGTGTCATTTTCTGGTTTATCTCCTTATGCATACTTCCAACCTTCAAATTATTTTATTGTTTTTCTTCTTTTTCTTTTTCTTTCTATAATCCACTATAATAAAAGTACTATGGTACACATATCGCTTTCTTAGAATAGTGCATGAATGATCGACTTTACCTATACAGTTTCAGCTGACTACCATTAACCAGTCTTTCCATAGCTTCTCCATTAAGTTTCTCCATCTTAACAACACCTACCTATATTGCAAACCTTATCACATATGGTCTCATCCAGTGCATTTGGAACTTCCCAAAGTGCTGCAAAGACTTGTTGTCATAAAGTAAAACTAAGTCTCCTATCTAAAACTTCTTTTGTTTAATTTTCCTATCATGCCATGCTTTCTCACGCACTTTCTAAACTTGTTGATGGAAACCTGCGATAAACCGATCCTCTTCCAGTTATACTTGCTCTAACAGTCTCTTCTCCACTGCACCAGAATATGTATGCTTTGTCGGCGCAATAATACACATGCTTGATACTATGAATTTCATAGGCATAATAGATTCTTGGCCATACATCAATCCAAATGGATTATTTCCTTTCAACTTCTTTCTTGTATCTATATTCCCATAACACTACTAGAATTCTCAAGTCCCAATCATCTTGACTTACATTGCATACATTTGTTAATTCATGTTCTAGGATCTTATTGAATGCTTCTACTATGCCATTTTCCTAAGGATGGTATGGTGTGATCCTCTGATGATGAATCTAAAACTCCTCTGTCAATTTTGCAATCATCCTATTCAGAAAGTGAGTTCCATGATCACTCATAATTATTCTTGGGAATCCAATCCTTGTAACCACATTTTCAAACAAAAATCACATAGTTATCTCCACACTGCAGTCTCTGACTAGTTTTGCCTTGACCCATGTAGTTAAGTAGTCTATCATACTAATGATGTATCTATCTCCCAACCTATTAAATGGTGGATTAATAGGCCCAACAAAGTCCAATTACCATTTATCAAAATATTTTAATGTCACTTGTGGTATAAAAGGAATCTCATATCTCCTGAAAGACTTCCCAAGTCTTTGACAAATATCACAAATCTGACATAATTCCTTAGCATCCTTATGAAGGGTAGGCCACCACAATCCCATGTGAAAAATATTCTAAGTTTTTTATTTTCCTTCATAATAACCACTTGCAAGCCCTTCATGTTCCTATGAAAAGATAATATGTCTTTCATGCTCTAATACGTAGCCTCGAAAAATACCATATGTGCCTAACTTATACAAATTTCCTACTATCATCTGGTAGTCTGCTTCTTTCACTACTAGAAGATTCTTTTGTTTCGTTGTAAATTATGGTGGGGCTACTCTTGTACTAAAAAATTGGACTATGTCTACAAAATAGTTGTCAACCATATGAATTGCAAACAAGTGTGTGTCTAGTAAACTGCCATTGAATTTTCTTTCATCTTCATCTGATAGTATGTGTGATAAGTGATCTAGTCCTGAGTTAATTTCATTCATTTCATGATCACCTCAAAGTCTTATTCCATGAACAATAATAGCCATTTTCATATCATCCCCCCAACACTGGCTTGTTAACTAGATATTTGAGTGCAAAATATCTGTATGCATCTTAAAGTGAGATGTTAAAAGATAATGTATGAACTTCTGCAAGGAATACACCATTTCCAAACCTTCTCGTTCTGTCATAGTATAGTTATGTTCTGTAGATGATAAATTCCTACTTGCAAATGCAATCAAATGGTCTAAATCTCCTTCTCCGGGATTTGATAGAACTACACCCAATGCTACATATGATGCATCCACATGAAATTAGAACTCCTTCTTCTAATCCAGGAATATCAAAATTGGAGTTGTAACCAACTTCTACTTTAATGTGTCCAAGCTATTTTTTCATTCCTCGTTCCACTGAAAATCAACTTCCTTCTTCAGAAACTTCTCCATACGGTTTTTGATCTGCACATATCCTCTAATGAAATTTATATAGTATCTTGTATGACCCAATGTGGCTCTCAACTATTGTACTGAAGTTGGTGGTGGAAAATCAACAATCACGACGATCTTTGCAGGGTCAACTAACAATCCTTGTTTACACACCACATCTCCCAACAAAATTCCAAAAGGTGCACAAAAAACACATTTCTTCAAATTCAACGAGATCTGGTATTGCCTACACCTATCCAACATTAAGCACAATGTTTCAACACGATATTTCAACATAATAAATACTTTCCAATCATATAAGTATACTTATAATAACTTATGAATGAACTCTTTGAAAGTTGCGACAACCACTCTAGAAAATATTGTTGGTGCATTCTTCAATCCAAATGGAATAACTGTGTACTGGTAACAACCCCATTCTGTCACAAAATTGATCTTATGTTTTTCTTCCTATGAAACCTTGATCCGGTGATATCCTGAGAATCCATCTGTGAAAGAGTAAGCCTTCTGGCCCCCAACATTTTCCAACACTTCATCTGTAAATGGGGTAGGAAATGGATCGTGTAAACAAGCATCATTCAAATTTCTCAGATATGCACATATATTGATTCCTTTTGTCTTCTTGTGTTGAACTACCATTGGACTAATATGTTTTGATTCTTCAACATGCTATAATTCCAACTTCCAACATCCTATCTATCTATTCTTTTACCTTTTTCTTGTACGTCGGGCTCATTCTATATGGCCTCTGCTTCACAGGTTTGGCATCTTGCTTCAATGAAATATTCATCTCTCCTAACTCTCCAAAAATTCCTTTCATCTCTGAGAATATAGTTGGAAATAGGTCTTGGTATTCTCGCATTAAGTTGACAATCTTCTTGACTATATAATCCCTCCAGTAGTCTCCTATGTTCACAAACTTAGGCTTATATTCTATACCAATATTCACTTTCCATTTTTTCAAAGGCTTGACATACATCAAAGATTCAAGTTGTGGTACCTCTACTATGCACTCCCCTTCATTTTCTGGTATCTACAAATTCCTAAGGTTTTCATCCTGCTGGTCTTCTTGAGCAACATTATAACAGTCCAATACCCCTTCAATTATCGCATAAAATCTAGGTACACTTGTTAAGAACCAAACATCAATATAGCATAGAAAAACCTCAGGAAAAGTACTCAACGCCTTGAAAAAGAGATAATTTCAGATAATAAGCCTCTTCGAGGGGGCAACCTCCTTTTACCCCACTTAAATGTTCAAGTACAAGATGATTCAAAATGAAAATGTCTCCTTGATATATATAGGAGACTAGAAGGAATAATTACAAATAATGGCCTAAAGCCGACATAATTAAAATAACATTACTAATCTAAATTACAACTAATGGCGTAAATCCGACATAAATAAATTAGCATTACTAATATAATATGCCCCAATTAAGGGGTAATGAGCCAATATTAGGGATTAACATGCCCCTCCCCTTGAGACAAGTGTTGTCCACAACGCTTGAGTAACTCTGGATGCTTCTGTATAAA
>ML782787.1:307958-368676 GCA_009831015.1 Picea engelmannii
CCCACTTAAATGTTCAAGTACAAGATGATTCAAAATGAAAATGTCTCCTTGGTATATATAGGAGACTAGGAGGAATAATTACAAATAATGGCCTAAAGATGACATAATTAAAATAACATTACTAATCTAAATTACAACTAATGTCCTAAATCCGACATAAATAAAATAGCATTACTAATCTAATATGCCCCAATTAAGGGGTAATGAGCCAATATTAGGGCTTAACAACACTATACAAAGATAAAAATCCTATCGAGTCTTATGATGAAAAAATCATATTCTAGATAACCTACAAGGATTAATAAATCAAAGTAACATCATTTTCAAAGCTAAATGTTACCTTGAATTTCTTGGTCAACTCTTCCCAATCTCTTGTTCCTCTGCACACTTCTAGTTCTATGTGCCAATTCTTTGGACTTGTGTCCAGAGTATGCACAAAAAAGTGTGTCCACTCTTGCTTAGGTATTGATCTCCACATCGATATGCATTGTGTAATATGGTCTGCAAGAAATTTAATATAGTATGCTTTTACATAGCATATCCAATCTCTATCCCAAACCTGACCTGTAGTAACCTTTTTCATTACTGCCAACCCTCTATTGTGTCCTTATGTGAAGCCCACCAGCTAGTTGGAGTCGCTTTCAGTGCACCATCTAAATTTAATAATATTTGTTGATCTAATATCTGCAATTCAAATTCTCTTATAAAATAAGCTACATCATTTATTCCATCATACCTTGGAGGTTCATTTATCTCAGTTCCAATCCATCACAACGTGTGGGTAATCTGAGCACATTTCCTTCTCAATACTTCATGTAGTCTTTTTTTCTAGTTCTCCAAAGCCTCTTTTGAGTATGACTCATGAGAGATAATACTCCACCAACTAAGTACAACCTTATTTATAGGATTCACATAATCATCCATCCGTGCAGTCATATTATTTTATGACCCTATTCTTTAAGGAGTTATTGTGTAACTTATCTATATTGGAGTTGTGCTCCAAGTTGACATTTTGTACATGGTGTGTAATTCTATTATTTTATGATATTTTTAGCATTTGTATCATAACATATTATACAAATTATCAAGTCCTTTTCCCTTTGTTGGTTCTACAAATTTTCTTCCTTTAGTGGGATCTAATGGGGGAATAACCTTCAAGTCTTATACTTCAAATACCATTTTTCTCTTCTTTATATCAATGATAATCTAGTTATCAAATACCCAATCAAGTCCCAATAGTGTTGTATAAGATGTACTATCATCTACTATTTTGATCACTTCAAAGTTTGTTATACTTCACACTCCATCAATATTAACACGTACCCCTGTCATCCTTCTAACTGGAACAATCTGATGTTGGTTCGCTAGTCTCAACTGGATAGGTGACCAAATCAATTGGTTGGCCCATCATCTCCTAGGTCTACCTCGAGATGAAATTCACATCAGATCCCAGATCTAGAATGATATTGTCCATGTTGTAATCTCCTATTTGTGCATTAATCTGAAACTCCCTATTCATTCTCTTCTTGTAGTGCACCTAATTAACTACTTGGTGTGCAACATGTATCTCTTTTTCTTGTGCACAATAGTCAACCATTCCACATAGTATACTCAAAGTAGATTCATATTTCATTAATTCTAAGCAACTTCTTAAAAAAAATCAAAGTACTTACCTTTTTTGTTTGATTTTCTAAATGGTCATAGACTAGAGGCATATCATACACCAGTGGTCTATCATACAAAGGTGGTGCGGTCAAAGTCGATGATATCCATTATGCTCCAACTAATTATTTTCTTTCTTTCTGGTAGGTCTCTTTATCTTTTCTAGGATCAAACAATGGAGAAGGCTCTATTGCTTTCCTTACCCACTTGTGGATTCTATTCCCTTGATTCATCACATCAGCTTCGATTCTTGTCCCTCCACACATAACTACTACTACCTTAGGTTTTTCATCGTGATTTTTGGCTACCATCATCTGTACATTTGCATTCCTCTATTCCTACCATTTCACGATCAACTATGGACAATCCTCCATCGCATGGTATAACTATCTGCAAGGTGTGCATGTTGTATAGGGATTCGGACAGTATCACGTTAAATGTCTAGGATGATTACAGTTATAACATATAATAGGTCATCGTCCTCTACTAAATCCTCCTCTCTCATGGCATGTTAATCCTCCTTTTCCTCCTTGATTATAACCTTTGAGAGTATTATATTTTGGAACTCCTCCTTCTGATTCTTCCCCTTGGACTATATTTTCATCTACAATGCATTCTCTCATCAGGTCGAATGTGCAACAATCCTTCTCGTCATGTCCTACTGATTTACAAAAATTTCAAAATAGGTTTCTTCTAGTGCTCTGATATTTCTTCATCAATGGATAGTTAGTAGGTTCCTGACCCATCATCTTACAAATCTCACACCATACCCATAATGGATTTGACGCTCCTATATTAAAATATTGTTGAAATGTTGGACACTCATTCTTATGATGACCTTCTGTTCTGCAATTAGTGCACCATACATTTTCGCAATTTTCTTTCCCCTTAGCAATTTCTTGCAACTTAACAATGAATGGTCAACGTTTCTAGTTGTGATTGAATTTGATCCATCCCTGCACCAATTTATCCTACAAGGGATGATTCCAATTTCATAGTAATTTCCAGAGCTTCTGATTGTGTCACAATCTTGTGTTGCCTCAAAGGGCAACGTATATGTGGTAACAATCTTGCAATAAACCACTCCCTATGCTACTCATCTCGAATATGGAATTTCAATCGATCCTTTAGTATCTTGAATCTTTGATCATAGTCCCACACTGATTCATTTACTATCTAATTGATCTCCTTCATATATGTAATGCACTATGAATTAGACTTTGTAACATCCCTGACCATCCATCTCAGGCCACGCTACGCCAAACAATTCTTTCATTCTCTCTGCAGAACATACTGTAACATACCCAACATCCAACTAAACTATGCCACATAAAATTTTCAAATTGCATGCAATTAAAACATATACACACAGAACTCTTGCGGAAGCATTATATATAAAACGTATACAGATAAATACATTTTGTAAATGCACGGATTCATACTGAATAACAGTAAACATATTCATGCAACATATTCAAGCAATACCCATAAATATAAGAACAGTTATAACCCCACATAAGATAAACCCATAAAAATACACATGTAAATAGCAATGCATCATGTAATTTTATCACACAGTTGACACTTATCTTGGTAATAATTTCACCAACTGCATGTAGACCTTCCACAAACCTCCCAACCTTAGACCACACTGCTCATCAATCTCAACAGTGGGTCACCCCCGAGCTAGGACTAAACTCCACCCAGGTAAAGGGATTCCTAACCAAGCTAAAGGCTCATAGAAAACATGAAAGAGTTTGTCACAGGTACCAAAAAAACTAACAGCCTACAGTCTAACATTCCCCACATGCCTATCCCACCCTAGGAAGTGTGCCCCTTCTCTTCTCAATAGTCCTTCGGCTACCCCACTTCCTTTCCAGAATTTAGCAACAGGCCGGACAAGAAGTCTCATAGCCCTATAGCTATAGTTTAGCACCTTCCGAAAATCAATTCCCAGCAATTCTCTCACCTAGAGAGAAATTTCTCACGAGCCTGACAACCCACCTCTTCAATATTCCATGGGATTGACAACATGCTTCTTCTGTCCATCTCCCAAGCTAACCAACTACACAAACAATCATGTCTATGGATATGGTTCAGTTACAGTGACATGAAGGTTCAGAAGATATCTCAATGAGTGTGTGAACACTCCTGGATGATTGACTAGATGACTGAATTATGGGAGGAATCATGGAAAGAATGATGGGAAATGAACTAAGTCCAAACAATATGTATGCATGTCCCCAACTTGGCACTTGTCAATTGGGAGCTACTTTGGCCCACTTGTCCCCAACTTTGGAACTTAGGATAAAATAATTATCCATAATTTATACTTTAATAAATATTAATATAATATTCCTTTTTGGCTTAATCTCCCTAGCTTATCCCTTTTCCTTAACGTTTAGACCTCCCTTTCCCTAATTAGTGGAGTTTAGTCCCCCGTACTCTTTTATTGTGGTCGGTCTACTTGCAATGATGTATCTTATCTTAATGATGAGGCATATACAAAAATAGGCACATTATCCTTTTACATCTAGGCTCTTCGGCCTAATCATCACAAAACTGACTCACCAGTCTATAAAACACCGCATATACACAAAGGCTCCCTGGCCTCAAAATCATGTGCACTTAAGTTGTTGCGCATGGTATCCTGGAATGTGCACACTTCATCATTTTCCTATGCAGTACATGCACGCACTATGCCATGAAAGGTGCATACAAAAATGATATCAAACAGCTCACCAGCTTAAGTACATTTGCATTTACATTTACAATTAGTTTTGGCCTAGGGATATTACAATCCCCTTCCATTATTTATGCACTATCCTTAGTGCATTATGTACACATATACAACAAAATTTCAAAAGTCCTCAAAGAGATGTGGGTATTCTTCCCGCATTGCATCCTCATGATCCCACATAGCGTCCTCAAGATCGTACTAAGTCCATTGGAACTTTACAATCCCTATGGCTCGATTCCGGAGATGTTTGATTTTTTGGTCCAAAATGCGTACCAAATGCACTTGAAAAGCGCCTTCTTTCTCCACCTGAATCACATTCCAATCAATAACATGATTAGCATCAGGTATATATTTCTTGAGCAATGATACATGGAATACATTATGAACAGACATAGATGCAAGCAATGAAATCATATAAGATATTGGACCAATCCTCTCTAGGATTTCAAATGGCCCACAATAGCGAGCTACCAACTTTGAGCAATTTCCCAAATTCAGGTAACTTCTGTTGGCTTTCACTTTCAAAAATACATGGTGTACCACTTTGAATTCCCTGTGAGTTCTTCCCTTATAGCATAGCATTTCTTCCTGTCTTGGGAAACAACTAATTTTTTCTTTATTTTTATCATTTTCTCCTCCATTTCCCTGAGCAAATCTGGCCCAACCACTGCTCTATCTGCTAGGTTATCCCAACTTACCATTGTGTTGCACTTTCTGCCATAAAATTCCTCAAATGGGCTCATCTTTAGAGATGTTTGGTACCCATTGTTATAAGCAAACTCTACCAAGTGTAGGTAGTCTTCCCATTTTGATGGTTTATCCATAACATACATCCTTAACATATCTTCAATCACTTGATTCACCCTCTCTATTTTTCCATCTGATTATGGATGATAAGATATACTAAAATTCAAATTTGTTCCAAACCCATTAAATAATCCTTTCCAAAAATTTGAGGTAAATTTTGGGTCTCTATCAGACAAAATTGTCTTGGGCATGCCATGTAATCTAGCAATTTATTTCATATAAACATCAGCAATGTTGGTTTCCTTGTGAATGAGCTTAACTAGAATAAAATGGGCAGCTTTAGTAATCTTATCTACCACTAACATGATAGAATCATGTTTCTTGTTTGTTCTGGGTAGTTTGGTGATGAAATCCATTGTTACAACTTACCATTTCCACTTAGGAATGGGTAATGGTTGTAGCAAAATAGTTGGGTGTCTATGCTCAGCCTTTACCTTTTGACATTCCAAACATTTGGCAATAAAATCTGCAACTTCTTTCTTCATGCCTGGCCAATAATATTGGCCCTTGACAGCTACAATAGTTTTCTGATAACCAAGGTGCCCATCATAAGGTACATTATGCATTTCTCTCAATATAAGATTTTTCAATCCTGAGAATTGGGTACATAAAAATTTCCCCTGTACATGAGAATTTCATCGTTATCTAGCTTGTATTCTTCAATTTTCTGCTGCAAAATACCTTGCTATAATTTTGCCACTAATTCCTTATATTGGAAATCTAATTTTGCATCCTCTATAATTCTGTCTTTCAAATCTGATTGGTACATGCTAATGGTTGTAGCATGCAATTCATGCACCCTTATGTTAAGTGCATCAATCACTTTGTTCTCTTTCCCCTTGATATGGTTTATGTCAAAGTCATATTCACTTAGAAATTATAACCATCTTCTTTGCCTAGCATTTAGTGTTGGCTGATCAAATAAATATTTCAGACCATTATGGTCTGTTCTCAGCTCAAACATTTTCCCCGTGAGATAGTGTCTCCATTTCCTCAAGGCATGCACTATGGATGCCAACTCCAAATCATGAGTGGCATAGTGTCTTTCATGCTCCTTCAACTTCCTTGGTTCATAACATATAACAAACCCATTTTGATTGAGGACTCCACCAAGTCCTTCTTTGCATGCATCTGTGCATACAATGAAGTCCTCATTTGGGTCTGCAATCCTTAGTATTGGAGCACTTGTTAATAATTTTTTCAAGTGTTGGAAACTATTTTCACAATCCAATGTCCACTGAAACTTCACACACTTCTTTTCTAAGGAAGTGATTGGGTGTGCAATATTTGAGATTCCTTCAATAAATCTCCTATAGTAGCCTGCAAGGCCCATGAATGATCTGACCTCTATCACATTCTTTGGTGCTGACCATTCTCTAATGGCTTCTATCTTCTCAGGATCCACTACTATCCCATCCTTTGAAATGATATGTCCCAAATAATGAATTTTCTTTTGATAAAATGAGCACTTGCTCAATTTGGCATACAGTTGATGCTCCCTTAATACTTGCAACAACATCCTCAAATGATGTTCATTCTCTTCCTCTTTCTCAGAATATATAAGAATGTCATCCAAAAAGACAATGACAAACTTCTCTAAATATTCTCAGAAAAAACCATTAATTAAGCACATGAAAACAACTGGTGCATTTGACAACCCAAATGGCACCACTGTGAACTCATAATGACCATACCTTGTCTTGAAGTTGGTCTTGCTGATATATTCCTCTTTAATCCTTACCTGATGGTATCCTGACCTAAGATCAATCTTTGAAAATATCTTTGCATCCTTGAATTCATCAAAGAGGTCATCAATCCTTGGCAGAGGATACTTGTTCTTAACAATCACTTTATTTAATTGTCTAAAATCAATGCACAATCTTAATGTCCCATCTTTCTTCTTCACGAACAAGACTAGGGCACCGCAAGGTGACACACTTGGGCGTATATACCCTTTCTTCAGAAGTTCCTCAAGCTTCATTTGTAACTCCTTCATCTATGGTGCACTCATTCTGTAAGGAGTCTTTGACATTGGAGCTACTCCAGGCATTAAATTTATAGAGAAATCAATATCCCTCTTTGGGGGTAGTCCTGATACCTCCTTGAACACATCTTCAAACTCTTCCAAGACTACATGATCTTCCAAATTTGGCACCTTATCTTTAGGTGTCTCTTCCATATGAGCTGCAAATATTTGACATCCTTTCCTGTAACATTTCTTCAGCTGCAATGCTGAAATTTCTCTAATGGTTACTGCCCTGGGAATTCCCTGCACTTTCCTTAGACTCCCTTCCTCATCCAAGCAATTAAATTCCTTGTTATGATAGTCTAGGATAGTATGATGTTGTTCCAACCAATCCATCCCAATTAGAAATTCATAAGAACCTAAAGGAAAGATGTTCAAATCTGCCCTGGTGTTCAGTCAATTCATGTCCATAAGACATGACTTAACCATCTCATTAACTTTTATTTTCGCTCTGGTAGCTAGCTGCACCAACCAAGATTTTCCATGCTTTCTTCTTGGCAAATGCAAACTTTCCACCATCTTAGGATCTATATAACTATGACTAGCTCCTAAATCAATTAAAATAGCAATGGTTTGGTTGTTGATCATACCTTCCACTTCAATCACATGTGATTGATATTCTGCTTGCTTGTTTTCCAGGGCTGCATAGATCCTTGGTACATTTCTTCCCATGTCCTCCACTATTTTAGCTTGTTGTATATTGTGAAAATTCCTCACTTGTTCACCTTTGTGGGGACAATCTCTGAACATATGATCTCCTTTAAAACCCCAACATTGAATAGGTGGTTTCCTTGGCCTTTGCCCCCTGTCTCAATCGTTCTGGATTCTCTAGAAGTTGGTTATCCCTGAGTAGTATTTCTGAAGAATGGTGGCTTAGATCCCTTCTTCCTCTGATCCAACTTGAACTTCTTTTTATCTTCCCAAGATTTTTGGAAAGTTGGCATTGCTTTTTGTTGATCATATAGGCATTTAGATCACCTTATGGTCTCCTCCAATGTCTTGGGTTCATCATACTATATTTTGTCACTAATGAATGATGGGAATCCACTCAAATACCTTTGAATCTTACCTGTCTCATATTTAATGAAAGATGCATACTTCAGTAGTTCTAAAACCCTTCTCTCATATTCATCTATGGTCATACTCCCAAAATTTAGTTCAAAGAACTCTTTCATTTTCTTGTCATAGTATCTCTTAGTCAAGTATTTGTTCTCAAAATACTTCTTTAATTCCCTCCAAGTAACACTTTTCTCTTAAATGTGTTTCACATGCACAATCTGATCCCACCACATGTATGCCTTTCCCTTGAGTTGATAGATGGAAATTATACCTTCTGCATGAGATGAATAATTATGCAATTGAAAATATTTTCTCATGCCCAACAACCATGTCTCTGCATCTTCATCCTTCTTATGCTCACTATCAAATGTAGGAGGTTTGATTTTGTTCATTTCTCCTCATAGCTCATCCACCCTAGACCTTGTATGCTTCCTGATAGGGGATGGAATTAAGCTGCTATGTGATCTCTTATTGTAATGCCTCGGGGAGTGATGGTTATGTATGCTAACACTTTTGGTTCTTCTTTTCTCATCAGGAGACATGTGACTTCCTGATTTGCATGAGCCACTCTCCTTATCCAATTTCTTTTCTATTATGTTCAAGCTCTGCATTAACTTCATGTTAAATTCATCCTACTGCTCCTTGGCTCTCATAAGCCTTTCATTATAATATTTATGACTTTGTACATCCTTCTGCAAATTCTTAATGGTCTCTACCATATTCATGTTTTCATCTCTTCCTTCTCCATATCCATTGGAGTTTGTTCCTTCAATGCCCAAATGGACACCAATCCCTCTAATTTCATCTCCATGACTATAACCCTATGCCTCTTCCATTACTCTGGACTCTATTATGATCTTGATATGATCTATTTGTTTTTAACTCTGCAAAATGTGCAGCCAACAAACTTTGTCAGGCTATCTGTTTCAACAATTTCATGAAAATTATGAACCATTCTGGTTCAATAATATATCAAAAATATTTCTTCTGATTTCCTAAGAATTGAATTCCCAGATCAATTTTATGGGTGTATATTTATATTCCACTTTCCAACACCTTTCCAACGCCTTCTCCCATGCTCAATTCCAAGTCTTGAGCATAAAGTTATGCTTATTTGAAAATTGTCCATTAATTTTCCTGTTCATTTTTCAACTTTGCGATGTAATTATGCATTTTTGCACTTACCCCATTGGAATTTTCATGGTAACTCCATTGGGTTTATTCATATACATATTATGGACACTCTTTCCAAGTTTCACCTATTTCTGGGTTCTAGGATGCTAGTTACAGCCTACTGAAATTCCAGACCAAAATACCATATTGTAACTGGAATGCTACAGGTACCTTATTTTCCATATTAAATACTTTGAGCATGCACATAAATTTAATTCAGATCTTTAACTGTATGCTATGGTTCAACACCTTTCAATTGACTTATCCTGCGCCTCAATCAGATTCAGGAGCAGAAAGTTATGGCTCTTTGAAGTTAGTTGGGTCTTAAAATTTACCCTTCACTGTTTGTGATGTAACTTTCTCATAAAAGATTTGTTTGACGAATGGCTTACACCATTAGAAATATCTCTCTAAGATATTTTATTTGATCTGCTAAACATTCTCTTAAGGGCCTCAAAAATGAGTTGCAAAAAGATGGTGTTCAAATGATATAAAACATCGCAAAAAATCGTTGGTTTTCTGTTGTTTTCACCCTCTAATCGACTTTGCACGCACAATTTCCAACCTGTACGCCCATATTTAGCATGAGAAGCAACACAAAAATATAAATCATGCTCCATGCACCTATAACCATTGTGCATCACTTCCTTGTCATGCTAGTAACTGCGCACTACTTTTGTGCCGCGCGCCAATATCCACCGCGTAGTTTTAGTTCTTGCACTATTACCTGTTGCGCACAGTTTTTGTATCACACGTTGATATTCCGCGTGCATTTCACTCTACGGGATGCACTATGCCAAATTTTATCACACCCCCACCACACACCAATACTCTATGCACACCATTAATAAAATTGTCACGCGACAACATATACCCACATTGCGTGTGCACCAACCAAACTCCTCTGCGCTCTGCCAATATTGTGCACACCACATGTGCCATTATTATTTCCATGCACACCGTGTGCACCTTAATATGTGTATGAACACCACGCAATTCTAAATTTAGCGTGCTCGCACGCACACCAACATTTCTTTGCATGGCGCCAAAATTTAGCGCACGCACCAGCACACCAATATTTTTCCGCGCGGTGCCAAAATTTAGCGCTACACGGTGCCCAATTTTCACATATCACAAGATTTTTACTGCGCATCATGCATTTTTAGTGCACCCACCTACACACATTCATTTTTATGCACATTAATTCCTCGTGAATTCCACTATAGAAATTGGAGCTTGTTGGCCCTTGGTTATGGAAGGAAGTGAAGAATAAGGAAGAAAAGGTAAAAAGCGAGCTTCACGGGAGACACAGTAAAGGTCACTGAGTTGAAGTAAGAAAAAGAGTAGGAACAAGGTAGCGAAGTACAGAAAATCAATCCGTTGGATGAGAATATTAGGGATGACAGATCAGAAAGGAAGAAGGATCATGGACAACTCAGCAAGCAGAGAAATCCATCATTGGATGCTTTGGAGCACCACGAGATGAAGAAGGAAAGACAAGATGGCGAAGCTCGGAAAAAGTGGGTCAAGTTGACCTAGGGTTTTAGACACCTAGGGTTTTGGTAATTAGGGTTTTGGCACCTAGGATTCGACCTGAGGCTGTCAGTGAGGGATTGTAATATTGAAATAGAGGTTGAAAGGACCTAGATCAGGTCGGTACTAGTGTTGGGTATTGATATTGATTGTTGTTGGTTGAGAGATTATTGTACTGTGAGAAAGGGAAGTGTTGAGAGTGAGAGCCTGCTAGTATTGTAAGATCTTCAGTTGGGTGCGAAGATCAAGTCCTGCAGCTGGGTGTGCAGGAAGGTGGGAGACAGAGAGAAGAAGAGAGAAGATATGTTGACTAAGAGCACAAATCAAAATTGTAAGCTTTACCTTACTATATCATAAGCACAGTTTTGTGGACGTAGCCCTAGAGAGAGGGTGAACCACATATATTTTGCATTGTATGTGTGGTTGATGCCTGGATCTTTATCATTGTTATCATGTTACTTGCATTATTGTGTTAGATTAGATGTATGGTTGTGCAAAGTAGATCTAACTGATAAAGAGATATAAGAATGTTGCATTATTGTTGTATTGATTCCACTTGATATTCCCCTGGTTGTAGACATCTCTATCCTGAAACCCCCCTCTTAGCTACATCGGGTGAGACTGCATCTACTTCACAGGTGTTGCTGAAAGGGCCAGTAGCTAGGGCTTGTCGGTGCGCTCTTGGAGTGAACCCTGGGTCTGCCCCTGTGCCAACAAATGGTTCTATTGTCGGGACTGGAATCTGTGTAAGGGAATGTCAAGGTGGTTCCCATCGAAGATGGAGATTCAAAAGTGGATAAAGGATCAAGAGAAGGACTTCGCAGAAGCCCATAACAAGAACCCTAAACTGAGTACTGAAGATTGGCTACAAAGATACATTTTCACCGACATTCACGAGATCTTCTTTGGGGGAATCCACCAGGAGTTTTTTGAATGGTTGGCTAGGTTAGGCGATACCCAATTTGAGATCAGATCTAGACCTCCTGTGGTCTGGACGTCGGAGTTGATTAAGAAGTTTAAGAGAGTCGACAACACTATATCAAGGGTTGTAGATCATTGGTTCGATAATACCATTAGAGGGTATATAACTGAGTTTGTTGTTGACAAAACAAAATCGTATAGCCAAGCCAAGAGATACTTTTTCAAAGGACCTAGAGGAAAAAAAATTCACTTTCTGAAGTTGAGAATTAAGATGTTGTTGCATGAAAAGAACATTTTGAAGATACAATAGATTGGTCGGACCTGAAAAGGATAATGTTCAAGATCTCGGATAGCGACAGTGACATAAAATTTGGACAGATGCATAGTGGGAAAGTATTCTGAGGGGTTCACATTGAGAAATTGTTTAAGAAAAACTACGGAGAAGAGGGTTTCTACAGTGGAGAAGAAGTAGATCTAACTGACAAAGAACATTCAGATCCCACCAAAACAGAAGAAGGGGAAGCTGAAGAACTTCGCCAAAGTGAGCCAGAAACCTCAGGAACTGCACAGGTTACTGAAGTAAGTAACATTAACCCTCTTTTTGTTTCAATAGAACTTAGTAGTCAGAATAGTCAGAACCACCAGAGTCTTCAGAGCACTGGTACTGGTACTTCAGCATCTACTTAGACAAGAAGTTTAGTCAGCTCTATGGCAGATGAAATGAGGCTCCCTATCTTTAGAGGAGATGGATCTGAAGATCCAAATTAGCATTGGTTTCTATGTGAAGCCATATGGAATATTAAAAGTATCACCAATGAAGCCATCAAGAAAACCCAGTTAAACACTACGCTACAGGACCGCGCACTGAGTTGGTACATGAAACTTGTCCAAGGACTAGTGAAGCCTAAGCCACTGAATGAGATCAAGAATGCATTGGTTGCAAAGTTTAAAAAACCTAAGTCGGAATCACAATGTATTACAGAGCTAAAAGAGATCAAACAAAAGGTAGCAGAACCTGTTTGGGAGTTCAACCAAAGATTCAAGACCCTAACAAGCCAATTAAATTTTCAGATCCCCGATGAATAGAACAAAGAATGGTTCATCGTTGCATTGTTACCACACATCAGAGTCCCTCTGATGTAGCAAAATATTTCATCACAAGCAGAATCTTTGGAGATCACCATGAAGCTTGAATCAACACCTATGGGAGAATCTCTCTCAGGCATGAGCTAGATCTTAAGCCAGCTGACTAGTCTATCTTTGTAGGTTGAGGACATGAAGAAGGACAAGGGGAAGGACAAAAGAGAAGATATCTAGTGTGTAAGATGCAGATATAAAGATCATGATAAGGAACACTGTCCCTTATTCCATGAGTATTTGGCCTCAGGAGTGTTGAGCCCCTTGAAGCAAGTTAACCTACCCTGGTGAGTGCTATTACATGCAGAAATAGGCATCGCCCAAGTGAGTGCTATTACATGCAAAAGTATGTTCAGACACCCACAAACTTGTACTACACATTCTGTAAATCAATGGGACATGATGATCGATATTGTAGAGCTTACGATATCATGCATGAGAGGTCAAGGGACATATACAATATCCAAGTCGAAGTACACCAAGAAGGAAATAATGCATAGTATAATTCTCCAACAAGAGGAAGTTTCAATCCTCATGGTGGATACAGAGGATGAGGACGAGGAGGAGGTATGGGCTGAGGCTAAGGACAAATTATCTATTATAATTGTGCACAACCAGGACACTTAGAAATGGATTTTCATAATCCTTGCACAACCTATAGTTATTGTAACTCCTCTGAGCATGTCATAGAGGAATGCCCTGTGCTACTGGCTAAGCTTCAGGAAAGACGAGGACCCCAGCAGAACCCATAAGTACAACTGATATATGATGAACCTGATGGAAACGACCCTAGAGTTGATGTCATTACTTGAGGAGGCGCTGCTACACGAGAAGACAGTGCAGCACAAGGAAAGAATGCAGATGACCATGGAGTCGGGAAAGATGAGGAGAAGACTTAGACTTTTGATGCAAAGAAAGAAAGAGGAATCTTTGAGGAGGCAAGAAAAGAGTTCAAAGGAGATCAAGGGTCCTCATCTAGAATGCAAACAGAAATCAAAGAGTATGGCATGCCTCAGACGTTTGATCACTTTGCATCACCAACAGAAGAAAAAGAGGTAAGCAAACTCATGGAATTTTTTTTTCACTTGTGTTAAGTTGATTTAAGATAAAAGTGTTGTACAAGAATTAAAATATTTAATCAAGCAGTATGAGCTAGGAAAGATAGACTCCTTACTAAATAGGGAAGTGCACCAAATTGGGAAAAGGAGAAGGACAAATAAATAATTACACCTGGATGCTCAAATAGAAGAATATGATATAGACTATGTATTCCTTGACTTAGGGTTGGAGGTCAATGTCATGATGAAGCAAACATGGGAACTGATGGGAAAACCCAAGCTGATATACTCCCCTATCAGGCTTCACATGGATAATCAAAAAGTTTTCAGCCCATTTGGATGATTGGAGCATGTCCCTGTGGACATCGATGGAGTTAGAACTTTTGCAGATTTTGAAGTAATTGAAATTGTTGATGACAGCTGCCCTTACCCTGCATTATTAGGAATCAATTGGGCCTTCGACAATTCTACTGTTGTTGATCTAAATAAGAGGTGAATGACATTTGAAAGAAATGGCCTTAGGGTCACTGCACCTTTAGATCTAGATGAGGGACCTAGATACATAGAGCCTGTCAGAGAAGAAGACTATGCATATGAGCTGGAAAACATCTATAAATTAACATCCAGACAGTAGGATTATATCAACCCTACTGCTGATGGGAATCTAAGATGGTGAAGTGACAACGTGAGTTCATCAGATTCAGGAGAAGCACTAGAGAACTGGCAGAACTAGATGTACAAAGTATCCACAAGGAGATGTGCTCAATTGACCAAAGAAGTTCGCTAGATTGGTACAACAACAAGTAACTTACCTACCTTTGATGGTATGAATCCTTTAGAATCCTTCTTGATGGACTTTGAAGCAATTGTACCAACACAATAGAGGTTGTTGGCTATGGATGAGGCTCTGAAAGCTACACCAGCAAGATGGTGGGGGATGCACAAAGGAAACATCACAGACTGGACACAATGTCGAACCTTGATGACAGCGCGGTTTTCGGCACAAGTAGGAAGCTGTGAAGCGAGGTACACAGGTCAAATATGCCTAAAGGACCATGTACAAAGCTGCGAAGAGGCTTGGAATGACATTCCTTGGGAACAAGGGGTAAATAGATTCATTAACATGTTGGACACGATCCCTATCAACTAGTACCTTCAAGTAGAGTTGTGCCTCGTCACTTCAGATTGGGAAGGTATGATCCAAAATTTTGTAACCACCTTTTTGTTTGACAATGAATTTCCTTCTGTAGACCAAGAATTATAGATTGTGAGACAGAATGTATTTAAGGAGGCATATTTACCCCCTTTGGAGCAAGAAGAGGATGAATGGACTGCGTCATTCTAGAAATTGCAAGAATGTTACCACATTAATGCCGACGAAGATGATAATCCGAGGAAGGTAAACATTATTGAGACAGAAGGCCACAGGAATGTGGAAGGACCAAGAGTTGAATCGCCATTCATTGGAAATCTGATCAAGATAAATAAAGTTAATATTTGGATAGAGGAGACACCGAAGCTTGCCAATGTCGGAGATTACTGGTGTGCTGCTACCATTGACAAAATTACAGAATTATTGCACAAGTATCAGGACTTGTTTCCGAAAAGTTCACTGATCTGAAGGGTATCAAAGGACCTATGGGAGAAATGAGAATACCTTTGAAACCATATGCAAAGCCAGTCAATCAAAGACCCTATAGATTGAATCCGAAAGATAAGGAAAAAGTGAAGATTGAGCTTGATCGAATGATGGAAGCAGGGATTATTGAACCTATCGAAGAGTCAGAATGGATCAGCCCTATGGTGGCACAAGACAAGAAGGCAGGAGAAATCAGGATCTGTGTGGACCTCAGGAAGTTGAATGATTCCTTTCTACGTGACCCCTTCCCTACACCATTCACAGATGAAGTGTTGGATAACGTGGGAGGCCAGGAAGCATATTATTTTACAGATGGCTTTTTAGGATACCATCAGATCCACATTGCCAAGGAAGACCATCATAAGACTACGTTTTCCATAGACTGGGGATCCTACCAATATACAGTAATGCCATTTGGATTGAAGAATGCACCAACCATCTTTTCTAGGGTGGTGGTCGAAGCGTTCAAAGAATTTTTGCATAAATTTTTAGAAGCAAACTTTGATGACTGGACTATTTTTAGCTTGTTGAAAAATCATATTGAATCTCTAAGGATAATGTTGGATAAATGCAAGCAATGTCAAATTGATTTGAATCTAAAGAAGTGCATCTTCTTCTCACCATTTGGAGTATTATTAGGTCATATTGTATGCAAGCAAGGATTGTTGGTGGACCCATCCAAAATTGCAATTATAGTTGATTTTCCACCTCCTACTTCAGTCAAACAACTGCACACTGTGCTAGGACATACTGGCTATTATATGAAATTTATCAAAGGATATGCTCAGATTATTGCGCCAATGGAGAAGTTATTAAAGAAATACTATCAGTTTGGTTGGTCAGAAGAATGCCAGCAGAGCTTCGACACACTGAAACAAAAGATGGTGACTGCGCCTATTCTGGTCTTTTCAGATTGGAGTAAGGAATTTCATGTGCATGTTGATGCATCTTCTATTGCATTAGGAGAAATACTGGCATAACCTGGAGAAGGGGACATTGATCATCCATTAGCATTTGCCAACAGAAGGCTATCCGCAGTTGAAATGAATTACACTACTACAGAGAGAGAAGGAGTATCCATGGTGTATGCATTATAGAAATTCTGACACTAGTTGTTGGGAGGACACTTTAAACTGTTTACTAATCACTCCGCGTTGAAGTACCTAGTCAACAAGCCAGTGTTGGGGGGGTGAATATGCAGATGGATCCTCCTGTTTCAAGAATATGATTTTGATATCATAATTAAACGAGGAAGAATGAACAAGGGACCTGACCACCTATCGAGGTTGGAACATGGCGAAGAACCCACCAATTTGGAGGATACACTATCAGATGCATAGTTTCTCTCCATTAGGAAGGTGGATGACCACTTCACAGGCATAGTCTAGTTCCTATCAACAGGAATGGCTCCAAGTGAGTATATAATTTCCCAAAATAAATAGCTAGTGGTGCGCACTTCATATTTTTCACTAATAGATGGTCAGTTATATAAGATGGGACCTGATGAGATACTAATAAGATGTGTTATGGAGGCATAGAATCCACTGATCCTTGCAGAACCTCATGAAGGCATCACAGGAGGACATTATGCAAGGAAATCAACTGCGTAGAAGGTTCTACGAGCTGGCCTTTGGTGGCCTACATTACACAGAGATGCTAAAGAGTATGCTAGAGCATGTGATGTATGGAAAAGATTTGGAAGACCATCCCGAAGAGATGAAATTCCCTTAGCACCGCAGATTAACCTACAAGCATTTGAAAAATGGGCCATTGACTTCTTGGGACCTATAAACCCACCAGGGAAGCGCACAGGAGCAAGGTATATTATTACTGCGACAAAATACCTAACTAGATGGGCCGAAGCCAGAGCAGTCAAGGACTGTAGTGCAACTATAGCTACACATTTTATATTTGATGACATAATAACCAGGTTTGGATGCCCTAAGATCCTCATGAGTGATCAAGGTACACACTTCATCAATAAGATAGTGGAAGCCCTGACTGAAGAATTTGCAGTCCACCATCAAAAGAGTACACCTTACCACCCACGAGAAAACAAAATGGTTGAAGCATTCAATAAGATATTGGAGATAGCATTGAAAAATATTTGCAACGTAAACAGGGATGACTGGGATTTAAGATTACCAGCAGTACTCTGGGCTTATAGAACCACTTGCAAGAAATTAACAATGCAGACCCCCTTCAATATGGTTTATGCTCTTGAAGTTGTTGTCCCAATGGAGTACTCGGTACCAAGCTTACGAATTGTTTCATGTACAGACATGGATGATATCGGCGTTGTTCTTCAGAGGCTTGAACAGTTGATTGAACTGGAATAAGACAAATTCATTGCAGGATTCTAGCAGCGAGTTCAGAAGGAACGTGAAAAGGCCTATCGTGACAGGAACATCAAGAAGAAGGCACTTAAGCAAGGTGATTTAGTACTGATGTATGACAGTAAGTTTATCAAACACTCGGGGAAGTTCAGAATGCATTGGCTCGAACCATATGAGGTCCCTTATGTTATAGAAGGAGGAGCTGCGCAGATAAAGACAATGAAGGGAGACTGGAAGGAAGGATTGGTGAATGGGAGTCGACTGAAGTTGTACTACGACAACCAGCTACCTTGAAGCTCTAAGTAAAAGTAGGAGGAAAAGGGTTGAGGTACCAAGTGCAGTTGAAACTGGGTACCAGACACAGAAAAGACAGTCTGCACAAGTTTGGAAAGGAGGCATAAAGCAGAAAGCAAGGGTTGCACTGCGTAGACCAAATTCGAAGTCAAACAAGAGGATCAGATCTCAAGTGCCTCGAGACGAGTCACAGGTGATTGTTGGGGGCCTGTTGGCCCTTGGTTATGGAAGGAAATGAAGAATAAGGAAGGAAAGGTAAAAAGTGAGCTTTGAAGGAGACACAATAACTGTCACTGAGTCGAAGTAAGAAAAAGACTAGGAAGGATGGAGCGAAGTACGGAAAAGCAATCCATTCGATGAGAATATCAGGGATGAAAGATCAGAAAGGAAGAAGGATCATGGACAACTCAGCAAGCAGAAAAATCCATCATTGGATGCTTTGGCACACCGCGAGATGAAGAAGGAAAGACAGGCTGGCGAAGCCCAGAAAAAGAGGGTCAAGTTGACCTAGGGTTTTAGACACCTAGGGTTTTGGTAATTAGGGTTTCGACACCTAGGGTTCGACCTAAGGATGTTGGTGAGGGATTGTAATATATAAATAGAGGTCAAAAGGACCTAGGTTAGGTCAGTACTAGTGTTTGGTATTGATATTGATTGTTGTTGGTTGAGAGATTATTGTACTATGAGAAAGGGAAGTGCTGAGAGTGAGAGCCTGTTGGTATTGTAAGATCTTCAGCTGGGTGCGAATATAAAATCCTACAGCTGGGTGCGTAGGAAGATGGGAGACAAAGAGAAGAAGAGAGAATATATGTTGACTAAGAGAACATATCAGAACTGTAATATTTACCTTACTATTGGCCCTTGACCAAGTTTTAAAGAGTACTTGGTCATATTCGACCACTTTTGGGACTGTGACAGCTTGTCAAGGAAGTAGCTCAACGCGAAGCAGAAAATAAGGAAGCAAGACCTATTTTAGGGTCCATTTTAGGGTTGTGGGTTGATGTAACGGGAAAGGGATGTCGGCCCATGGGTTTACCCACGTTTAGGCCCATTTTGTAATTTATAAATAGGCAATATAGATAGTAAGATAAGAGATATAGTAATGTAGTACATCAGTGTGATGTATGAATGAAATCTTAGTGCTAGTAACTGGATCTGTGTGATCGAATGTATCTTAGAGTGCTCTATGCATGAGATCAGAGAGCTAAGTGAAGGTTGTTATAGTCTGATGCTAAAGAGAAAGGAAGAAGAATCTAGCGAACTGCGCAGATCTTCTATCCTGTGCAAAGTAAGGGTCGTTAATGCTCTGTGTTGTAACTGCTTGACCAAGATAATATAAAGAAGACTTTGTGGACATAGCCCCAGGGTGGGGGTGAACCATGGTAACTATGTGTATAGTGTTTTGTGCTTTTCTCTTATGTATGTATCTCTTTCTTGTCTAAGTTCTTAATGTGGTTAAGTAGATCTAGTTATGCGTTGTGTTGTTGATGAATGAATGAACATTAGATCTGATATAAGAGAGGCTTACTGCTTGATCTGTTGAATCTAACCTATATTTTTCTGGATAAGTACTGAATCATTCTTAGTATAAGTATTCACTACGATTATCTGCGACTTCTACGAAGTATATTAATGAATGTATGTTAAGGAATAATTGATGCTAAGTGTGTTGTAAGAAAGATAATCACATATTTGTGTCCCAGCTAAGGTTGCAGAAAATTGATTCATGCAACCACCCCTGCCTCTACCTTGGTGAGACTTCATCTGCTTCGCAGGTGTTGCCGAAAGGGTCGGTAGTTAGGGCTTTCTTGGTGTTGTCTTGAGCATTGAACCCTAGGTCTGCCCCTGTGCCAACAAATGGTTCTATTGTCGGGACCTGGAACTGTGATTGTTGGGAACTGAAGAAGAAGAAGCTTTGTGTGAAATAAGCTCTGTGCGTAGATCTGTTGCCCTAGTGCGCAGTGTTATATTTGACCTATGAAGCTTTGTGCCAAGAAAGAGAGGTCAGATCTGAAGAAAAGAAGTTAGATCTATGAAGAAAAAGGTAAGATCTGTAAGCTCTATGCCTTGATAAAGGTAATAATAGTTAAAAGTTTTAGATATGGAAGCTTTGTGCTCTGCAGAAGTAAGATAAGTGAAATTTTTTGTTTTTAAAGCATGGATCTAGGTATGTTTGATAGATTATGTCCTATCTTCCAAACTAGGGCATTAATAGATGAAAGAATGTTTGATATGAATAGATCTGATAAGTATAGTGATAGATATGTTATACCTATGCATCGAAATAATGTCTGGACTAACAAGTGGATGCAGGATCCTAGAAAAAAAAAATTGTAGGCTAACCACCATGATCCTGGTGCGCAGTACAGAAGGATTTGGGGAACATATAAATGGATGAGAGGAATAACCCTCTGTTATAGTTGCAAACAACCGGAACATCTTGCTAAAGAATTCCCTGGGAGAAGACCTAGTTGCCTCTATTGTAAGGCTATGGACCATGAAGTATTGGATTTCCCTAGAATGATTACTAGGCTTGAGAAGCTGAATATGGAACAAGAAAACCCTGAGGGAGATCAAGAGACCAAGATTATAGAATAAACCCAGAAGGAATCAGAAAATATATTGCTACAGATGAGAGATACCTTGAATGACCACCGACATGTTAGGCTATCAGAGATCTTCAAAGAAAAGGAGAAAATCGAAGCAAGAATAGGGGACTTTGACATTGACTGTACTCTTGATGAAGAAGCACAAGTGAACATTATGCCAGAAAGAACTTGGGAAGCTATAGGAAAGCCTACCATGATCCCTTCCCTAGGAGGAACAAGTTTCTTCAGAGGAAAGCTAGTAAACCTATGTGGAAGGCTCGCCTAGATACCTATGACTGTCAATGGAACTTCGATACAGGAATGCTTTAAGATCATCAAATTTGTTGAAGATAGTGCCCTATTTACCATGCTCATAGGAAAACCCTGGATTGATAGAGAACAGGCCAGACGAAGAGAAGAAGAGAAAGTTTTGGAACAGAAGAAGCAAGAGTTAAAAGACTTTATGACCAGAAGGATCGTGCACTTGATTGAAGAACAGAAGAGCAGATCATAGATATTTAATATTAGTACCTCTGATGTTGAAGCTAAGAGAACACTTGAGGATCCGCAGAAGATTGAGTTACCTACTTTTGATACAGAAGAGGTATTATCAAGGAACCCTAAGAAAGATTTTCCACAACGCGAAGTAACTAAGACCACAGAAGATAAACATCAGAATGGTAAAATCATTACTGAGACGAAACTCATTGGGAAGAAGGCTAGGAAGTTAAGAAAGAAAAGGGATAATACTGTAAGGTTACAAGAGTTTCTAGAGGACACTTCGCAGCAAGAAGAATTGCAAAATTGGAGCTTCATCGAGATATCAGAACAATGACATAGAGTACTTCGCCATGACGAAGCAATATAGCCATTGGAACCGATATACCCGTTTGACCGCCGCTCCGAACAGATCGAAAATCAGTTATGGGTTACCACTAGACCGTTGGATAGTACCAGAATGGATAGAACGGAGTTAATGAAAGCCCCATGTCCGTTGCAAGAAGATTGTTGTTGAGATTGCCTACTTAACCTGTCGCACCACGCACCAAGAATACTTTTTGCTAAATGAGAATCCGAGAGTGAACCCTGAGATTTACTTACCTTGAGATCATTGTCTTACTATTCACTATCATCTCTGAATTCCTTTTGCACTCGAGCCAACTAACCCAAGTTTGTATGTCAAATGAGCTCAGCATTGCTGAGAAAATTGTTGAAGAAGTTCTAATTGATTTAATGGCTGAGAGAGTCATGTCAGAACGTGGAATATCTACAGGTGTACATTCATTGTCCTCGGGTGCACTACCAACTTCCCCCTCCACTGCTCGAGCAGGACCATCCCGATCGCCTTCAGAAAGATGATCTAAGCTCAGCAATGACTTCACCACTGTGAATATGATCCCAAGCATCTTTCCTAAATATATCCCACCACTTAGCAGACCAATGAATCAAGATTATGTACCCAGAGACTTTGACTATGATGTAGTCACTACGTACCTCCTAAAAGGGGTGTGCGCAGTTCATGTTGACTAGGAGAAGTTCACCTCGCTGAAATTCAGTGATTTTAACCTTGGAGATCACAAGGTATATAGTATGCTAGCCCCGCACAAGTATTTGACTATTACAAAGGAAAGAACCCCAAGATTGTATCGCAGCAATGGACCCATAACCTTGCGTAGTCAACCCTCCTCAACGTAATGAAGATTCCACATTTCAGGAGGCATCAAGAAGTAAATTCCTGTGTCTGATTTTTGTTGTCCTACTACCATGGAGGATACCTATGGTTGGATCATCACATCACCATGGATCCGATTCTGATCAATCAAATCACTAGGCTAAGCATGCAGGGCCCTAACCCGCAGGACGTTTACCCTAGAAAGACTGCAGATCATGCTCTCACTCAACAAATAAAGGACACATATGGTGATATGGAGAAAGGCACATGAGGTTACAAGGTAGCCTCCATTGAGAATGCAGCAGTATGATTTTGTTGCCAGTTGATCGCAGGCAAGTTAGTCTGAAAAAACATACCTACACAGGTGACCAAATTTGTAGTTGACCTTGCAAGGAAGTGCGCGGAGGGTCTACAAATGAACTGGGTGAAATACCTCATAAATCAGCTAGAGCTTGACTATAGACAAGTGCAGGACCAAGGGTATGAGTTCCACTTTAGATGGTTGCTCATACTCATCGCCTTCATCACATGGGAACTGCCCGAGGGAGCCACGTTTCCAGAGATCGAACCCTTTGAACCCCTGGCCGCGAAGCTTTGTACACTGTGGTACTCCAGCGACATGAACAAACAGTGGAAGTCCAATGTCATCTTCCATGCATACTACATTCAGTTGAGGAATTCCATTCAGTCTACACCGCGCATTACACCCAACACTCTTCATAGGTTTCGACCTTTGATGAAATTCAGCACAGATCGTCACTTCACCTACATCACAGCGTGCGCAGATGAGAAAAAACAACAAATCCAGTCATATTACAAGCTGACAGAAGATGACTTGGAGGAGATTACCAAGGAATGGTCAGCAGACCTCCTTGTTGCAGCAGACCCCACAGAGATGTCCGACGTAGATAGCCTTGAAGCTATGCCAGACACACCAGGACTGTGCAAGAATAATAAGGATGTGGAAGTTCAATATATCCACAGCACATCCACAAAGACTACTTCACTCTCACCTGTAAAGGGAGGTGATGATGAAGAACTAGGGGGCACAGAAGTTGAACAGAGCAAAGGCAAGGTTACCCCACCTAGGGATGAGGAAAATCCCTCCAAGAAAAGGAATATTACACCACTGAGGCCCTCATCCAGAAAGAAAACTAAGGCCACCCGGACCACACTTAAGACTATGCTTACCTTAGATGATTTTGACTTCTTAATTGTCACGTTGAATGATGTTTCATTAGAGCTCATGGAAAAGCAAGAAGCAAAGCAGGAGGAACTATTCCGTCGAATCACGGGTGAATTCAAAGAAGTGCAGCAGGCACTTCAGTCCATCCAGGTAGCTTATATGGCACCGTTAAAAATGGAAATATCAGGAACAGGCGACGAGCCCACACAGTTACGCCAGATCAATGAGAAAGTCAAAGCTCGCCTTCGACGAGCTCAAGAAGACATAGCAAAAGCTACCCAGGATTTGGCGCAAGCACAGAGCGCACATGAAGAGCGACAGAGAAAAGAAGAACAGGAGTAGCTTGACGCGAAATGGGAGGAGGAAAAATCCTAGTTACAGCACAGCAAGGACCATTTGCTAGTAGAGCAACTTGAAACACAAGAAAGAGTTAATAAGGCACTGCGCTCTGTGACAATCATAGAAGTGAAGATGGAAGATCGTCTTCCACAGCAGGTGACCCAACTGGAAGAAGTAATCCAGCAACTTCAATAGTGCATCATGGATCTGGAGCTCTGCACCATGCCTGAGACACCCCAAGAGATAAGAGATCTAAGACATGCCACTTCTCGAAGCACAGTCGACTGATTAAAAAATTTGGCTTCGAAATGTAGGCAGCTAAGCACCAAAAGCACCCAGACCTATGAAACCCATGCAGAGAATCTAGAATTGCAGACATTGGAGGCACATCTCCACAAAGAAAAGCAACATGAAGACATGCTACAAGCACAGTTGAAGTCCATGACCCCAGTCGAAAGAATGAAGAGGTTTACAGAGAAACGCACAGCCCAACAACAAGTACACACACTGCAAAGTAAAGTAATGGATGTCCTTCAACAACTGCAACCACTCCAAGAGAAGGCATGCCAACTGTTCGCCGAACTTGAAAGCCAGGAAGATGAACTCGAACAGGGTGTCATCATTGCAAAACAGCACCTGGAAGGACTGCTCAATGACACAGTAATCCAGGAATTTACTGAACAAGAGGTTGTTGCACTACAGCAGGTCGAAGCCACTCAAGCCAAGCTCGAGGCATTTGAAGTGGAATTGGTTAGACCTGAGTGACTCGGGACGAGTCACAGGTGAGTGTTGGGGGCCTGTTGGCCCTTGACCAAGTTTTGAAGAGTATTTGGTCATACTCTACCACTTTTGGGACTGCGATAGCTTGCCAAGGAAGGAGTGCAACGCAAAGCAGAAAATAAGGAAGCAAGACCTATTTTGGGGTCCATTTTAGGGTTTTGAGTTGATGTAACAGGAAAGGGATGTCGTCTCGTGGGTTTACCCACGTTTAGGCCCATTTTGTAATCTATAAATAGGCAATATACATAGTTAGATAAGAGAGATAGTAATGTAGTACATCTATGTGATGTATGAATGAAATCTTACTGCTAGTAATCGGATCTGTGTGATCGGATGTATCTTAGAGTTCTCTGTGCATGAGATCAGAGAGCTAAGTGTAGGTTGTTATAGTCTGATGCTGAAGAGCAAGGAAGAAGGATCTAGTGAGCTATGTAGATCTTCTGTCATGTGCAAAGTAAGGGTCGTTAAATCTCTGTGTTGTAACTGCTTGACCAAGATAATATAAAGAAGACTTTGTGGATGTAGCCCCAGGGTGGGGGTGAACCACGGTAATTGTGTGTATAGTGTTTTGTGCTTCTCTCTTATGTATGTATATCTTTCTTGGCTAAGTGCTTGATGTGTTTAAATAGATCTAGTTATTCTCTGTGTTGTTGATGAATGAATGAACATTAGATATGATATACGAGAGGCTTAGTGCTTGATCTGTTGAATATAACCTATATTTATGTGAATAAGTACTGAATCATTCTTAGTATAAGTATTCACTACGATTCTCTATGACTTCTGCAAAGTATATTAATGAATGTATGTTAAGGAATAATTGATGCTAAGTGTGTTGTAAGAAAGATAATCATAGATCTATGTCCCAGCTAAGGTTGCAGACACCTGAGTCTTGCAACCACCCCTACCTCTACCTCGGGTGAGACTTCATCTACTTCGTAGGTGTTGCCGAAAGGGCTGGTAGTTAGGGCTTTGTTGGTGCGCTCTTGAGCGTTGAACCCTGGGTCTGCCCCTGTGCCAACACTTACTATATCATAAGCATAGTTCTGTGGACATAGCCCTAGAGAGAGGGTGAACCACGTATATTTTGCATTGTATGTGTGGTTGATGTGTGGATCCTTTTAATTGTTATAATGTTACTTGCATTATTGTGTTAGATTAGATGTATGGTTGTGCATAGTAGATCTAAATGATAAAGAGATATAAGAATGTTGCATTATTGTTGTATTGGTTCCACTTGATATTCTCCTAGTTGTAGACATCTTTGTCCTGCAACCCCCCTCTTAGCTGCTTCATGTGAGACTGCATCTGCTTCACAGGTGTTGCCGAAAGGGCCAGTAGCTAGGGCTTGTTGGTGCGCTCTTGGAGTGAACCCTGGGTCTACCCCTGTGCCAACAGGGGTTTTGCTTAATTTTTACCCAATTTTTACCATATACATTTTGCAACTATGGAATTTGCTCAATTTCACTCCGATAACACCAATTCAACCTCTGCAACAACAAATCATTGTGGGTTGACATTTTTTGAACGAATTTTTCCCAAACTCAAGTCACAAATTGAGAATTTTAATTGCTAATATCGCTTCAACTATCATGGCTTCATTGTGACTTCAAATTCGACCAATTTCAGGTCTGAATTTGCTAGAACAAATATTAAATCAAGAATATCTCACCACTTGGCCAAATTTCTCGATTTTCCCATGAATTTAACAACAGAAATTCGGGATTTTTTTTCAATTCCACCCAATTTCTATTGCTTTTTACTATGGATGCTTTGCAACTCAAAATTTGGCCATTTCGAAATAAATCCTCTATGAAATTCGCTTCAACTCAACTTGCTTGGCCCATCCAGGCTCAGTGTTGGAAACTGAAGCTTTGATACCATATTGTAACATCCACGACCACCCATTTCGGGCCATGCTATGCTAGAGAATGATTTTGTTCTCTCTTCAGAACATACTATAACATACCCAGCATCCAACTGAGTTATGCCACATAAAATTTCAAACTGCATGCAATTAAAACATATACACACAGAACTCTTGCGGAAGCATTATATATAAAATGTATACATACAAATACATTTCGTAAATGCACAAGTTCATACTGAATAACAGTAAACATATAAATGCAACATATTCAAGCAATACCCATAAATATAAGGACAGTTATAACCCCACATAAGATAAACCCATAAAAATACACACGTAAATAACAATGCAGCATGTAATTTTATCACACAATTGACACTTATCTTGGTTATAATTTCACCAACTGCTTTCAGACCTTCTGCAAACCTCCCAGCCTTAGACCACACTGCTCATCACTCTCAACAATGGGTCACCCCCAAGCTAGGACTAAACTCCACCTGGGTAAAGGGATTCCTAACCAGTCTAAAGGCTCATAGACAAAAAGAAAGACTCTATCATAGGTGCCAACTCAAATAACAGCCTACAGTCTCTCATTCCCCACATGCATGTCCCACCCCAAGAAGTGTGCCCCTTCTTTGCTCAGCAGTCCTTCGGCTGCCCCACTTCCTTTCTGAGCTTTAGCAACAAGCCGGACAGGAAGTCTTAGAGCCCTGTAGCTATAGTTTAGCACCTTCCAAAAATCAATTCCCAACAATTCTCTCACCCATAGAGAAATTTCTCATGGGCCTGACAACCCGCCTCTTCAATATCCCATAGGCTTGACAACCTGCTTCTTCTGTCCAACTCCCAAGCTAACCAACTACACAAACAACTATGGATATGTATACGGTTCAGTTACAATGACATGAAGGTTCGAAAGATAGCTCAGTGAGTGTGTGAATGCTCCTGGATGATTGACTGGATGACTGAATGATGGGAGGAATCATGGAAAGAATGATGGGAAATTAACTAAGTCCAAACAATATGTATGCATGTCCCCAACTTGACACTTGTCATGTTGGGACTCAGGAGCTACTTTGGCCCACTTGTCCCCAACTTTGGAACTTAGGATAAAATAATTATTCATACTTTACACTTTAAGAAATATTAATATAATATTCCTTTTTGGCTTAAGCTCCCTAGCTTAGCCCTTTTCGTTAACTTTTATCCCTCTCTTTCCCTAACTAGTGGAGTTTAGTCCCCCATACTTGTTTATGGTGGTCGGTCTACACACAACGATGTATTTTATATTAATGATGAGGCATATACAAAAATAGGTGCATTATCCTTTTACATCTAGGATCTCCGACCTAATCATCACAAAACTTACTCACCAGCCTATAAAACACAGCATATACACAAAGGCTCCCTGGCCTCAAAATCGCACACACTTAAGTTGTTGCACGTAGTATCCTGGAATGTGCACACTTCATCATTTTCCTACACAATACATGTGCGCACTATGCCATGAAAGGTGTATACAAAAATGATATCAAACAACTCACCAACTTAAGTACATTTGCATTTACATTTACAATTGGGTTCGGCCTAGGGATATTACAGACATAGGCTTCTAGAACTCTTTCAATAGAGATTTCCTTACTTCTGCCAATGTTCTAGTTTGTCATGTAGGTGTAGTATTCTGATATTTTATGTACCACAATAACGCACATTCTTCGAAGTTCATCACCAACTATGCAGTATTCACATCATTTTCCTGAATGTTCTTCACAGTCCATATTGTTTCACAAATAAATAGATTTTGTTGTAGATCCTTTGATCTTGCCCCATGAAAGAGAGGCATCCTTAAGGTAGGATCTACCCATGAAATCGTGTTCTGTGCAGTATTATTTCCTAACAACATTAATTGATTCTTACTTGAAATACTATTTTTTCTTCTCTAATTACTTCTACTACTATATTTACTTCCTTCACTAACTATAATTGAAAAATCTTATGATCTTACCTCAAATATTGGTGATGCACACAGGGTCGTGGGTTCGACACAGAGCCTGGGTTCGACACAGAGCCTGATCTGAGTGGGATCCTCTTCTACTGGACTAAGTTGACAGATATTTTCCTCTTCGATGCACAGACTTCCTTCAATCTGGAGTATTACACTAGTGTCTCCTTCCTTGATCTCACTGTCCTGCCCCTCTTTCTCAGCCACAATCCTTTTCCTATTCTGTCTAAATCTCTTACCACTATGCAATACTCCAATATCTTCATTGATCACACAATATTCTTCTCTCAGCATCCCCATCTTATTTGTTTCTCATTCCTTCTCTTCATCCCTTCTTACACTCAAACCATCCCATGGTCATCCCCTAGTCCCCTTATGTGCATGAAGATGCTTATCAATCAGATTCCATTTTCATAACTCCCTTTTCGAACAACATACTAATCCACATAGATAGTGACTTTAGGCGTCTTCTGCATAGTCCTTTAAGAATTCCCTTTCAACAGCACTATACAACTGAGTACAATCTATGGAAAATTTAGTAATGTAACCTCCCAACACACTATCCAGCTAGTAATCAACTGTGCATGATGTTTATTGCTCACTGTGTTAACTTGTCGAATTAATTCAGGGATCCAATTTCTCAGGACCTTAGTTCTATATCTTCCAATTTTTTCAACAAATATCTAGATCCACTCTGCTAAAATATTCGGAAAATAAACAAAGAAAATTTCATGTAAATCTGCAAACACATACCTTTGTAGCCATTCCTCTACACTGATTCGCGGGTTCTGATTTTGGTCTACTACAAACTTGATCTCCCTCGCATCTAACCATTGTTCGATCTCCTCCTTAGTAGGTCTCCACATCCCCCTCAATCGCAGCTCCCGGTCCTGGCAACATAACCATTTGTTGGCGTTCAGTGGGAAGACTCGAGGTTAAACATTAGTTCACCAACAAGTCCCAATATACTGGCTCTTTTGGCATCATCCGCAAGTAGGTGAAGTCTCACCCGAGGTACCTATGGGGATTTCATGAACCATGCTTCTGCATTCATGGGGGAATATGAGGCATTCATCACAAACATTCACTTAACATTCATTTGTATATTTTGTGTATGCAATCATAACAACATATGACAAATTCATCTTACTTTATCATTCAACATGTGTGCAGAACCATTAGATACATATTCATATTAACTATTAAGCATATATTACATGTGCACAAAAAAAAGAGTAAACCAACACATCATAACTACAAACACATCAGAAAAAGGGAATTTAATGTGGTTCACCTCAACTAGGCTACGTCCACAACGGTTGGCTTCTTATATTATCCATTCATGTTTAATCCTTACAACATGTGCACACTATGCTCATATAAGATAAATCAATTCTACCCACATTTCCCTATCCATTCACGTGCATACAATGCAAACTTATCTCATTATTCAATGATACTCTCAAACTACTCATATCATCCATTCATACTCTCACTCTATGATCACACCTCTTGGTTCAACAACAACAACCACTCCTCAATCACAACTCTACCCAAAAACCCATTACATATTTATACATTGATACTAGGGCTTAGCCCATTACAAAATGGACCAAATGGTCTAACTACTACTAACTAACTTCCACCTTCTATGCGCTGACTCCTGAAAATGTGTTAACTTTCTTCTGCGCATGATTCTTCTTTGTTAACTTGTCACGCAGTTTTATCCTATGTGATTCCCAAAACTTACCTAAAATGCCATGCTCCAACAATTGGTCTTGGTCTCTCTACCCAAGTGTTATATTTTGGAAGGCTCTCCATTTGAATATTCACTAATCAAGAATAGGGGATTTGAACACCTTTGAATTCTTGGTTCTTGTAAGAGAGTGTTTTTTAGTGCTTTCCTTTAGGGGTTTTTATAGTGGATTTCTAATTAGTGTTACATGTAGTTTGTGTTAGGACTTGGATCACTTGAATGTTTCTCTTTTGTGTTTAGTTCTTATTTTGAAAAGGTGGCTAAATTGTTGGTCTAAAAATCCCAAAGGAATCAGGGTCCTCCTCTTAATATTATGGATCCATATTCAATAAGGCATCAGCTAACAAGTCTTGCGCATTGTTCAAGTGATTTTGAGAGTAAATCCGTACTTCTTTGAATAGTCATGTTATTGAGGAGCCTATTGGAAATGATCTTGAAAAACCATCAATTGAAGGGGGAATGGTAAATATACATGTCTTGAAGGGAGTCACTTTTTTCATAATTGGGATGATCTTGCACCATAAATAGAATTCATTTAAAATTATCATCTAGCCAATTTCAACCCTCCTTTAACTAATTCTTGAGGTCCTATCTTGGTACAAGTAGGTGAATTTTCACACATTGATACAATTGTTCTATTGAAAAATATTTCATTTGGAATGGAAAATGTTGGTGTTTCATCAAGGGAACAAGGTATGAGTTCCACTAGTTCTAGTGTTTCTACTTGGGGCTTTAGTGTTCCCATGGTTGTACCAATTGGGAGTAGTATCCATTTTGCATATGAATTAGTAATTGGCCTTGTTTTGGAAGGCATGTGAAAGGGGTATTGTAGGGTAAAACTAGTGAAATACTTTTTTACGTTTTCATAGAGAGAGGGGAGAAGTCCAAACACCAAGCATATTCACAGTACAACCAATTAACCATTATCATAGTAAGAGGCACCACTCCCTTGTGACTACCTGTGGTGTTCTTTATTATAAAATTGAAGATTAAAGTATAAATAATAGAATATAACAATATTTAAATATGAAATGACATATTCTAATAGAAATAATAAATTGTAGAAGAACCAAAATACCACAAATAGAAATACCTTTATTGACAAAGAAATGTTCACTTTTCTCTTTGAGGGGGACATTTATAGATGAGAATATCTCCAATTACAATATTCTTCACAAGACATCTCATTATATTACTTCTACTTCTTTATATAGTTTCTATCTATCCTCCTAGGGAGTTTCTAATGAAGGAACTTTATAGTAGATGGAACCTTCTAGTAATCCTTCTTATAATTATTTATTTCACATTATATATACTACATGGGTCTTATATAATAAATATGGCCTCAATACATTGAAACCTATATACTTAAGGAAGTTATGATAGATCCCTAACATTCCCTCCCCCTTATAAAGAAACATTGTCCTCAAGGCTAGAGATGATGAAATTGTTGAAGGATGTTTGTTGGTTCCCATGTGGCATCCTTAGTTTGTGTATCATTCTACTGTGTCAATGCCTCTTAGATAGTGAAATAGTGAAGACACCACTTTGTTTTTTTGAGTATTTCCTTGGGCAAAAACCAAATGGAACCTTATTTGCCTAGTTTGGGAAGGCTAGTTTGAATACAACAATTATATCTGACTACTTTCTTTATGTAGGAGACATGAAATATTGAATGATTTTAGAGTGGCTAGGAAGCTCCAATTTGTAATCCACTAGCCCAATATGTTTAAGGACCTTATAGGGGCCATAAAACTTGGGATCAATATTTTGGTGGTGCTTTTCTTTGAGTGAGTTCTACTTATAAGGTTGCAGATGGAGAAACACTTGATACCATTCTTCAAATTGGAATTTGAAATCATGTTGATCAGACTATTGCTTCATCCTCTTCTAATCCATTACTAGATTATCCTTGAGATCACAAAGAATTTAAACTCAAGTGGTGAGGGTTTTTTCTACCACCCACACCTTAGAGACTCCTGGTATGTAAGATAATATTGATATGGGATTTTGGCCATAGATAAGTTCAAAGGAATTCAGTCGAGTGGCACCAGTATAGGTTGTATTATAACACCATTTTTCTAGATGTAAACACTAGACCCATTGGGTTTGTTTCTATGAATTAAATCAATAGAAATATCCTTCCAAGAACTTGTTTACAACTTAAGTTTGACCATCAGTTTTGGGGAGATATTCTATGTTAAGATTCAGTTGAGTTCCCTAGATTCAAAACAAGTCTTTCCATAAATTGATAGTGAAGGTGGGGTCATGGTCCATAACAATATACCATGGCATACCATGGAGTTTAAAGATATTATCCATGAATACTTGAGAGACCATATAGGCACTAAAGGGGTGTTGTAGAGCATAAAACTAAGCATATTTGGAAAGGTGATCATCCACAACCATAATTACAAATATATTACAATATTTAAGTAACCCTACAATGAATTCCATAGAAATTTTAGTTCATACAAGTAGAAGAATAGGTAAAGGTTGTAGTTCACCTCGAGGTTCACTATCACTCCCTTGTTTCCATGGAAAATGTCACAATCAACCAGAAAGGTTCATATGTCCTTCTTCATCCCTTCCCAAAAAAATTAACATTTGGTCCTTTCATATGTTTTATGAAACCATTAATGACCTATTGTGGGAGAGGAATGTAGCTCAGATAACACCCATTATTTAAATATTGATAAATAAATATTCCCTTTATAGAAAAGCTCTTCATTTTTCCAATTGTATCCTTGATATGCACGGGGTTCCATTTGAAGTTGTTGGATCATGTTAGTGATCTTGGGATATGTCAACCATTCATGGGGGATGTCATTCAACTAGTTATCTATTAGGAAGGAGAGAGAAAATATGGACCCTTCCTCTTCATACTTTCAAGAGAGAGAATCTACTACCACATTCTCCTTTCCCTTCTTATAAATTATCTCATAGTCACATCCCAACATTTTGGTGACCCATTTTTGTTTCTCAGGGGAAGAAATCCTTTAAGTCTCCAAGAATTATTTTTGGATGCGATGATAAGCTTTATTCTTGAAATATTTCCTGAGTAGGAATGTACACCAGATATCCACAACATGCAATATAACCAACATGTATTTTTCATAAGTATTTTTTTCCCCAAGAACCTCTCACATAGTTGTTTTCTAGTAAAATCCAATGTTCATCCTTCTTGCATGAGGATTTCTCACATTCCTTTACCCAAGTCATCACATTCCAAGATAAAGGTCTTAGTAAAGTTGGGTAGAGAAATTACTAGGGTTTTACATATAGCATTCTTCAACTCATGGAAAGCTCGTTCAACAACATCATTTCAACTAAAATATTTATTTTTAGCAAGGCTATGAAGGGAGCTACAATTTTACCATATTTTGTTACAATTGTTTTAATAACTAATGAGATCAAGAAAACCTTTTAAATGTTTAAGAGTTTTTTGTCGATTTCAACCTTCATCACTTCAATTTTCTTTGAATCCACATGCACACCATCATAACTAACAATATGGACCAAATATTCCACTTTAGAGACACCAAAGGCACATTTCGACCTATTAAGAAAGATTTAATGATCAACAAGTATGTGTAATACCTAATACACATGGGTGACATGGGCTTGACAATTTGTAATGTAGATCAAGATGTCATAAAAAAAGACAAGGACAAAATGATGCAGAAAGGCTTTAAATATTTTGTTCATGAGACTCTAGATGGTGGAATGTGCATTGCAAAGGATAAATGGAATCACCAAGAACTTGTAATGTCCTTCATGAGTATGAAAATATTTTTTTAGGAATATGTATCTCCTTCATGTGAACTTGATGATACCCTGAGAAAAGATTAAATTTGGTGAAGAATTGAGCACCCTTGAGCTCATCCAAAAGTTCATCAATGAGTGGGATGGGAAACTTATCCTTTATTGTCATTTTTTTCAAATCTTGAAATTTTGGACACATTCACCAAGTTCTTTCTTTCTTGAGGACCATGGTGATTGGTGAGGAATAAGGATGGTACTAGGGAAAATGACATCAATGGCTAGCCACTGATGAACTATCTTTTATATTTAATTTCTTTGGGAAAATGGATGGTGATACAAGTGTACATAGGGTGGAAGGATACCTAGTACAATAAGAATAGAATGAACATGCTCACCTTAAGAGGATGGTAGTCCTTGGGGAGGCTTAAAGGAAAATTGGTGTTTGGACAAGAATAACTACATGTGAAAATCGATGGCTTGAGAAGGAATTTCAAATTCTTGAATGACATGGAATTGAGCCACAAATTCTAAATTCCTCCTTTAAATAATATTTTTCATATGGTGGGAGCTGATGATCTCAAGAGATCCGATTGTAATTCCTTTAAAAGTGTGTTTATGTCCCTCTTTCTAGAAAATAATGCATAACTCATGGAAATCTATGGTGATGGGGCCTAATGTTTGTAACCGTTCATCACCTCAATCAATGTCACAACCGGTTTCAATATAAAACATGTTTTTTCATGTAATAATCACCCATTTGAAGTCTCACATTTTCACAACAACCACTACATTTCATAGACCCTACATTAGCAATCATGATTTGAAAGTTGTTCACAACATGAATGTAGTAGTGGGTTTCTTGGGATACATTATTATGAATGAAGTTATGGGTGATAACATTATCAATTAAGACAATGAATTTGAGTTCTTTTATGTAGTCAATTGATTTCAAGGTTTGAGGAGAAGAAATTCCAATCAAGGAATGCAAGGAGATTTGTGGTTCCACCTCCTATGGATCATATTGGGGAATGGATTTGATGGGTTGTTAAAGAGCCTCCAAAGGTATAACTTCAACTTCATCATCAAAAATTTCCTCTGAAATGATCATAAAGAGTTTTTTCCCCTTACATTTATGCCAAGGAAAATATTTATGACCATAGTTGCAGTAGATACCTTTAAGTTGGTGCTCCATAATTTCAACATAGGTTAACTTGTAGATATTGAGAGGTAGAGAGGATGTGCATGGATTATTAAGGGGCGAATAGTGATATAGGGATGGGGAATAAATGGGGTCTTTTTAATGTGAGCATTCACCACCTTTTGGGCTTCCCAATCTCTTTGAGATGATTCCCACCAAGTAGTAGGACAAGACATTAAGACTTGTGCACATATCTCTTCTTTAAATCTACTAATAAAGCATTCCATAAAAAAGTATCAGAATGACTTGTGTCATTCGAATGAGTCCCTTTAAGGTTATGTATTGACAAAAATCTTCCATCAGTATTATCCTACTTACTAGGAATATCTAAGGTGCAAGAGGTAGATGAAACCCTCATCACTTGAGCTAACATTCTTTGCACTCTCAAGGATAATCTAGTAATGGATCATAATAGGATGAAGCAGTAGGATGATCATCATCATTTTAAATTCCATTTTCAATAAGGAGATCAAGTGTTCCTCCATATGTATCCTTATAATAAGAACTCACTCAAATACAACCACCACCCAGGTACTTGAGAGTAATATTCTTGAGGGTTATTCTTGGTGCACCGTAGCAACAAGGCAGTTGATTGATTTATATAAAGATGGATTCCAATAACCTAGGGGAATTATAATACACCCAGTGAAAGTGAAGTTATGTATACATGTTATATTTGATGTGGTACTACTGGAAGGGGTACATGTAGAGGTTACAAGGGTGTCCAACTAGGTGAAACTAGTTGTATTTCATGGATGCATTATTCCCCTACTATATATTTACCCATTGAATGATAGATCATTTTGTTACATATAGACACTAGAATAGGCCTCTAGCCTAAAAGAAATTCTCTAAAAATATTAGCTTATACCACTTATGGTGTTCTTTATGAGAAAAATAGAATATTCTAAGTGGAAATAATAGAATGTATCAATATTTAGAGATGAAATGACTGATTATCATAATAATAAGCAACTGTAGAAAAACTAGAATGACACAAATAGCAATACCTTTATTGACATAGCAACATTCACTTGCCTCTTCAAAGAGGTAACCTCCAAATGAGCAGAGCTCCAATTATAATATGCTTCACAAGACATCTCATCAAATTGCTTCTACTTCTTTATATAGTTTCTATTTAACCTCCTAGGAACTATCTAGTAGGTGAAACCTTCTAGTAATCCTTCTTACAATTATTACTTTCACACTATATCTACTACATGGGCCTTATTTAATAAAGATGTCCCCAATACATTGCAACCTATCCACTCCCTTGTGGTTGTCCCCGTTGTCATAAGGATTGTGGTGCATTGGATCTTATATGTTTTTGTGGACCATATCTCTCAACCAATGTGGTATTATTTTTTTGTATAAAGAGGTATCTATGTCGTAGAAGCAATTCAAATATGCAAATATTTTAGGTGTATCTGTAATGAACATTTTTTTGGAAGGCATGTGGAAATGGTACTATAGAGTACTTCCATTGAGATAATTTTTTATTTTAGCAAAACAATTTGATTAACCAATTTTACATTGAAAAGAAATAAAATGCATTGATTAAATGATATACTACAAAATAACCAACACAATTATTTCAGTGATGATACACTTCATAATGAACGAGTTGTGTGAATTTAATTAAGCAAGGATACACTTCAAAAATGAACATTTTGCATTGATTTAAGCAATGATCCAGTGAAGGTGAGAGAGAATTACATAACATATAGCAATAGAATGAGAAAAAAACAACATACAGTATAAGTTAAAGAGAAATATGAAAAACATAATGCTCCAAAAGAAAGAAAATAGAGTGCAATTACAATGAATGTGATTAGAATACAAACATAAATACAGAATCAAAATGTCAACAAATATGTGAAACTAAAATGTCAATATAATGAAAGTGAATGCAATGAACATATGTTGTGAAGGAAATTTATATGATGAATATATGTTATTTGTGGAAATTATATAATAAATATAAACCTCTCACCTTTTTACAGAGATGAAATTTGAGGAAGGTTTTCACCTAGACGAATTTGATCTCTTTTGATACATCCAAGGTTAAGATAGATATAGGTTGATAAATAATATCAATTAATTATCCACACTTAACATTTTTAATAAGTTTAATTTATAATCTTATTCAAAATATTAAAAAAAAAATTAAAAATATTAATATTTTAAATAAATTTAAGTATAATCTTATTTTAAATAAAATATTATTTTGATAATTGTATTGTTTAAAAAATACTATTTAAAAATTATGCATTATTATTGATTATTATTATACATTATTATTGATTATTATCCACAAACTTTGGATTATTGAATTTTATTAAAACTGATAGGGATTAATCAATTTGTTATAATTTTTAAATTATATAATAAAGGAAGTATTAAAAACTTTTCTAAATCAATAATTTAACATGTTAATCTTAATCCACTGAGAGAGCCCGACCTGCTACAGACCTAGCCATCGGCTGCACTGCGCCCCTGGCCGCAAGTCAACGCCTTCCTCGTTGCTTCAGAAGATTCCTCAGACGAAGCCCTGTCAGAGCGGAGAACTTGGACTTTTGGGAGCAACCATGCGCAACTCCGTGGATGTAGAGCCCCAGCAGAGTCTCTCCAATGGAATCCAGCGGGGGTTCTGCCCCTCCTCTCAGCCCACCTCCGGAGATCTCTGCATTCAAAGCATTGATTGTCGCTTCCTCAAAGCGCCCTCTCACGGCTAGCCAGCAGAAGTTCGTCAAGAAATTAGACTCGATCCCCACGGTAGCTCTTCCTGAAGAAGAAACATGCAAAGTTGCTATGAATCTCGCTGAGAGAGGGTTAATAAGCCAGTTCACGGGCCTCTGGCCGTCCCCAAAATCGGTAGAGGACTGGACACAAAGAAACTAGTCACCCTTGATTAAAGAGGGGGTCAAGAGTTATTTTGTGGGCAAAGGGTTCTTCATATTCGTCTTCGAAAACCCGGATGACAGAAGCCTAATCTTCATAAACAACCCTTATTTCATGGGTCCACAAGGCCTGTACTTAAACAAATGGTCTCCCGACTTTAATCCCTCTCAGGATGTTCCTTCTGCTGTCCCGGTGTGGGTGCATCTCCCTCATCTGCCTCTTCACTGTTGGAACCAAAAAACCTTCTAGATCATTGGCAATGCGCTAGGAAAATACATAGATCAAGAAGCAAGGAAAGATCAGTTCTCATGCGCTCGATTCTGCGTATAAGTCGACCTAGAAGAGGGTTTGCCTGAAGCAATCAAGCTCACCATTGCTGGGTGGACTCACATCCAGGAACTGGATTACGAGCAACTTCCTTTCAAATGCAGACACTGCCATGGTCATGGTCACTTCGCAAAGCACTGCAAGAAAAAAGCAGAGGAGCAAGCAGACAATACAAACGAGGATCAATGGATAGTAGTACACAAAAATGCCCATCAAAAAAAGGGAAATGGCAAAAGGCATACCGTAGGAGCTCCAGGCAGCTCCAAGAACAACCGAGAAAAGGACGCAACACCGAAGGAACTAGAAAACACTCAGAACAATCCAGCCGGAACGACTCAGGAAAATCAAGTACAAACAGAAGCCCCTCCACTTAACAAAGAAGGGGGAGCAGCTATACAGGTAGAGGCCTCACAAGATAGCCCTCCCAACCCTACTTATGCTGAAATAACAAGGAAAAAACAAGTGGACAGCTCGGGTTCTTCGGAGGATGAAACCTTTGAACGTCCCTCCAAAAGAGCAGGCAAGAAATCCCGCAAAGAATTAAGGGAAGAGGAAGCAGAGAGACTCAAAGTACAAGGAAGTCAATCCACCATAGAAATGTCCATCGGCAGAAACACCAGATCAAGGCCTACAAAGGGAGGCCCTTCTCCCCCCTCTTAAGTCAAACATGAATCTCACCTCTTGGAACTGCAGAGGACTAGGGAACGCCTCCAAAGCTGAAGCAGTCATGGACCTCCAGAAAATTGAACCTTCAGACATCCTCATGCTCCAAGAGACAAAGATAGAAGACCGAATGCTTCTAGACATCAGCAAATCAAAGTGGAAGAAGAGTGATGGCAAAGCAGTAAGTTCAAGGGGCTCTTCCGGAGGGTTGGCAACTCTTTGGACAGAAGATGCATTTTTGCTTAACAATTCTCATGAAACCCAGCATTGGATCTTCACGGAGCTGACACATTGTGAAAGTAAGTTGACTATCTCCTTATTTAATCTTTATGTCCCGGTTATTTACTCCGAAAAACGAGAATGTTGGGCCTCTCTCTCAACATTTTTAGATCAGCATAACCCAAGTAACATTATCCTAGCAGGTGATCTCAATATAGTTCTAAAATCAAAAGAGAAAAGGGGTGGCTCCAACAGTAGAGACCCGATGCTGACCTTTGTGGAAGAACTTCAACAGCAATGGGATCTTTTAGACTTCAGTCCCATTCGCGGCCTCTATACATGGTCCAATAATAGAACTAGAACAGAGCATATTTCTGCTCGGCTGGATCGATTTCTGGTTCAAGGCTCCCTCATTATGGACAAAAAGATAATCAAAACAAAAATTTTACCCAAGCTGACTTCTGACCACAAGTCGATCCAGCTGTTCTTTGAGGATGAAGAAGATCTAGGGCCCCTACCTTTCCGTTTCATCCCCTTATGGATAGAGAGAGAAGGCTTTTACGAAACTGTAAAAGAAGCCTGGGCTAAATCATTCTCAGGATCCTCAAGCTTCATGTGGGAACAAAAATTGAAGGCCACAAAACAAGCTCTGAAGGAGTGGATAAAGAACCCAACCCCTACTCCAATCAACACAAGGAAAGAAGCAGTGTACACTTTGGAGACCTTGCAAACAGAAATGGGAAGAAAAGAGATTACAACGGATCTTTTGGAACAAGAAATAAAAGTCCAATCCTCAACATACCGATCCTTCCATAAAGAGGAAGAATACTGGAGAATCAAATCCAGGAGTTTGTGGTTAAAGGCAAGGGATCAGAACACCTCCTTCTTCCACAGACAATATAGAGCTCGGCTGTCAAGGAATCACATCTCAGAAATAAAGACAACAGAGGGCCAGGTCAGCGAAGGCTTCACCCAAATCAAAGCTGCAGCAGATAGCCACTTCAGAAACATGTTTAGTGAGGGAACCCAGGCCACCGAAGGAGAAATCGCAGAACTCCTGCCAATATTCCTCATCTAGTCAAACCTGAAGACAACGCTGCTCTCACCAGCGAGGTAACAGAGGAGGAAATCATCAAAGTCATTTAGTCCATGGGCTCAGATAAGGCACCGGGCCCAGATGGATTCACGATACATTTCTATAAAGTCTGCTGGAACATTATCAAAAGAGACCTCCAAAAAATGATAAAGGGGTTTATGAGAAAAGCTAAGATCAATGGAGGAATCAACTCCACTTATCTAGCATTAATTCCAAAGGATTCCAATTCAGAAACATTTGCGAGATTCAGACCCATTTCACTTTGTAACGCATCCTATAAAATTATGGCCAAACTGTTAGCAAGCAGGATCAAGCCTATGCTCAAGAGGTTGATCTCCAGTCCTCAAGGAGGCTTCGTGGAAGGAAGAAACATTCTCGATAATGTCATTCAAGTACAGGAGACACTCCACTCCAGCAAAAAGCGAAAAGAGAAAGGTATGCTGATTAAATTAGATATGGCAAAAGCGTTTGATAGAGTCAATCGTTCTTTTCTCATCAAGGTCCTCCTTTCCTTCGGCTTCTTGCCACATTTTGTTCAGCTTATAAATGCCTGCATCGATAACCCTTGGATTTCCCCCCTTGTCAATGGTTGTCCCTCTAATTTTTTCCAAGCCCGGAGAGGCATCAGGCAGGGCTGCCCCCTCTCTCCCTTCCTGTATATCTTAATGGCAGACACTCTCAGCAGAAAACTCTCAGCGGAAAGGATAGTTGGCTCTCTTCCCGGTCTAAAATCCTCCATAGATGTCGTTCCTCTGAATCACGCTCTCTTTGCAGATGACTCACTGCTCCTCGGAGGTGCGTCCCCCAGAATAGCCAAAGTCTTTGATTCGGTCCTAAAAGGCTACTGCAGAGTCTCTGGAGCCCTTATCAATGAGAGAAAGAGTGAAATCTACAGTTGGAACACAGGACAACAAGAGCTCAATAATATCATGAACATCCTGGGATTCAGAGGACATGTCAGCTGGGATCGGATAAAATATCTCGGCCTCCCTATAAAAAATGGAACCAACAGAAGGTCGCTTTGGTCAGACATCATTTGAAAAATCAAAACAAAGATTGCAGCATGGGGCGGCTATTGGTTAACCATCACAGGAAAAGTCATTTTAATTAAGTCACAGCTGGTTGCGCTCCCAATTTATCAATCTGCATTCTTATTTTCTCCTAGAAACGTTATGGATCAGATTTCAAAATTATTAAGGGATTTTCTATGGCAAGGTGGGAAAGGAAACGAAAATAATATGCATTTAGCAAGCTGGGACCTGGTCCGGTGACCGATAGCAGAGGGGGGCCTTCAAATCCGAGATCCCTCCCTTGTTAATCTAGCGATGGGATGAAAATTACTCTGGCAAATGGCTCACGAGCCCAAACATCCGACCAGCAACACTCTACTGTCCAAATATGCCTGAAACACGTCCTATCGAAAACTGCAATTCGATCCTTCAGTCAACAGCTCGCATGTCTGGAAACTATGTTGCAAAAGTAGCATGTTTTTCAACAAATCTCTGTACAGAGTGTCGGGTAATGGTAAGCGCATATACATGTGGCAGGATAGAATAATGGGGAGTGACCCATTGGAGGCGAATCAAGACATAGCCGACATCAGAGAATGGCTAACTCGTGCAGGAAAAATCAGACTTTACGATCTCTCGATGTGGGACTGCAGGGGAGATTGGGTCGGTTGGGACCTCAACGGCATTCCAGACTGGCTAACTCCACAAAAAAATCTTCTTGTTGAATTGTTGGAAGGCTCCAATCCTGAAAATCACCACATGAGGGACAGCTGGGCCTGGGGACTGTCAGGCACTTACACCTCAGCAGCTGGATACAAAGCTCTTCAGATTCCAAAGGACAACAATCACCCTCTGGCCTTCTGGAAGTCAGTTTGGGACAATCTAGCTCTCCCTAAAGTTAATTTATTTTTCTAGACGCTGGTGCAAAATAAACTACTCACAGGAGACAATCTAGAGAAAAGGAATATTGCAGGGCCTCATAGGTGCGAGCTATGCAGAAGCAACCCTGAAACAACCCAACACTTATTCCTGGAATGAAATTTTGCCAAGGAAGCCTGGAGGCTTTCTCTTCTGGATCTGCAGATTCTAGCCTTCCCTCAGAGCACTGTTGCTGCTTTGTTCGCCTCCTGGAACAATATCTATCCTCATGGCATTCCCACCAAATCCTTCTGGTGAAAAATTTGGACAGCAGTCCCCAAATTCGTTTGCTGGCAGCTATGGTTGGCTCGTAACGACCAAATTTTTAATGGAAATACACGCTCCCCTCTTCAGGTTGCAGTCAAAGCTAAAGCACTCCTCTTGGAAACAGCCCAACAACAGTACCTCAACGAAGATCCTCTGCTCCGTCCTGAAGAAAGGATATGGCTTAGCCCGCTGGAGCCCTCTCCTCGCAAGCTTCTCCTCACTCCTCACACAGCAAATCCAGAGTGGAGAATAAGAGAAACCGAGGAGGGTTTCACAAACTGGTGGAAATCCAAAAACCTCACCACAACTTTTTTTGACGGGGCCTCCAAAGGAAATCCCGGGAACGCTGGCGTTGGAGGGGTCATTTACTCTCCGGATGGGATCTTAAGAGACAGCTTCTGTTGGGGTCTAGGCCAGAAGACCAACAACCAGGCAGAGATTCTTGGCCTTCTCAAAGCTTGTCTAATAGCAAAAGAAAAGGGAGATAAAGTCCTCCAAGTCTTTGGAGATTCAGAGCTTCTTATAAAAAAATTAAATACGGAGGACCTCTTCAACAATGCTAGTCTCAATAAAACTCTGGGCAGATTGAAAAGACTCCTTCACGAATTCACCTCCTACAAGTTCTACCATATTCTTAGAAATCTGAAGGGAGAAGCGGACCAGATGGCAAACAAAGGATGCACCCTCACGAAAGGGCAGATTCTTATCAATGACGAAAACAACTATCAAATTCCTTGAAAAGATTGTAACACTGACGCTGAATACGCTGGCTATCTTCTTTGTAAATGGGGTTGCCTAGGCAAAGACCCCTCCTTTCTTTTTCAAATAAATAAAATCCATAACCGTTACAGTTAAAAAAAAAAAAAAACTTTTCTAAATCAATATAAAAGTAAAAGTAATGAGAAATTATTTTTATTTTAATAATGTTAATTTTCTTATTTATGAAAAGTTATTTTTAATTTTGAATAATCCTTTATAACAGTTTACTTTTTATTATTTTTTATTTAATTATTATATTAAAATTTATCTTTTAATTTAATTATATTAATGTTTTTAATGCTACATTTTAGAGTTTTTTTCACTATTCTGTCGTGATTTAATAAAGAATAAACATTTTCATGTCATTCTCAAAGTTTAAATAACTTATACCAAAATGTGATACAATACCCCCCACAAAAAAAAAAATTACTTTTCATGTTAATTATCGTCCATTTGTACATTAAATTATGCAAAGAGTATATAAATTCAATGTACCTCGGATTCACTATTTAGAATATAAATTTATTATCACATCATTTAAAAAAAATCAACTAAGGAGACTTTATGCACAATTACTAATATAAGTTAATTTATCATATTAATTTATTATAATATTATAAAAGGTATAATTTCAATTCAAATTATTATGTATATTAAATTTATCAAATTATTTAAAAAATCAACAAAGGAGAATTTATGCAGAATTTTTTTTTTTTTAATAAAAGAATCCAAAAATATATTTACATCATTGTGTGTTTATATAAAAAAACATGACTTTGTCACCTATCTCGCTATAGTGAGGAAACCAAGACAAGTGGCCATCAAGCATGTCTGAAACTGTAACTGAAAATATGTCTGAAACTGTAACTGAAACTGTAACAAAACAAAAGATAGCAAAGTGTTCTATTATGCAGTGGTCATGGCCGACTGTCTTACAAAGCATGAAAGAGGATGTTAATTCTCTGCGAAAATGACAAAAGAAAAAAGAAACCATGAAACCTAGGAGCTAGCTTGGACTCGGCCATCCTTGAGCATTGTAGGCTGGGACAAAGAATTGTCCACAGGTTGGACATATTTTTCTTGTTGGAGCAGTTGTCATCGCATCCATCAGGAGGTCCAAGCGTTGTCCCAAGAAGTTTTGGATATGGGCTTGTTCATCCAATTTTTGTCGCAACTCAAAGATGAGTTGAATGTGCTCCTCTATGAATCGAACTGGGGTCGATGGAGGCAGTTCCTCCATCATCTCGGCCTCCACTTCTTCCGTTGCATCCACTACTTCAACTGCATTTCCTGTATCCGTTATATCCATTGCATTCATCATGTCATCTTCATCCATCGCGGCCATTACATTCAAGGGAGTCTCCTTCCAGCAAGGGGGAATATCTTCCTCCACTATGCAAGAGTCAGTGCCAAAGAAGTGGTCGGGAGAGTAGGATTTTGGAGGGTCAAATTTAGGACTGTGGTTGAGCGGGGGGAAAGAATTCGCAAGAGGGGGAATTTCTTCCATGGAGGGGCCACTACCAAGATCAATGGGGAGTTGGTTTTGCCTGAGATGATTGGCTATGATGAGGGCGAGTTGGGTGGGGGGGAGGCGATTATGTCTAGTGTAGGCACTATAATACAGTGGGCCTCACTTGGATTTGCCTCACTCCCTGGACATGTTGCAAGCTTGGGAGAGATGAACCAAAAAAGGCAATGGTGGGTGCAGAGCAGAGAGGTTGTGGAGGATCCAGAGAAGGCCAAGGAGCAGACAAGCTAAGTGCCAGGGAGGAATGAGAGAATGGTCCATCATCCCGGCTTCCATAAAAATTTGTGAATTGACGTGAGCGAGAGCCATTAGGGTTGAGGTGACTGCAAGCCTGGTGCAGGTACACCCGGCATGGTTCATGCATGGCTCTCTTAAATTACCTCGAGGTGTCCATCACACCTCCATTGAATTGCAGTGAATGCTAATCATTCAAGCTGGGGTGACCGGAGGCAGGCGACCGAGATTAATACCTCCCTATACTACCTGGAGCCACCTAGCTCCCACCTCCTTACCATTTGTCACCCCATCCGAGGAATTTATGCAGAATTATTAATATAAGTTAATTTATGATATCAATTTACTTTAATACTATAAAAAGGTATAATTTCAATTTAAATTAATACATATATATATATATATATATATATATATATATATATATATATATATATATATATATATATATNNNAATTTTGTAATTTTTACAAATTTATATAATTATTTTTAAAAATATATTATTTAAATTTATTAAATATTTTTTTATTCTATTTTTAAATTATTTTTTTATTTTTTATTAATTTTAATAATTTCATATTATTATTAATATTATGATGTTTACCATTTTCTAAGATAAGTTTTAAGATTAAGAAGTTGTATGGAACAAATGAAATAATTTAGATAAGTATTCCTCAAAATGTGATTTTATAAAGAAATTGTATTCATACACAATCTCACGTTTACTACAAATGTTATAAACTCATTCATCCCAAGGTGTTCTGGGTTAGTGGGAACACCAATAAACTCATGAATCTCTGGGTTAGTGGGAAAACCAATTTCACAACAGAAACTATGGGTATTGATCTTAATATTATAAAAAAAAAAAATAAGCTGACAATATTAGTGAAATAATTTTGATGTGTTGAATTAGGATTGATAAAATCCTTTTAAAATTTAAACTATTTAAAACTTTTTCGTATTCATGATTTCGTTCGCATTCCAAATATTTTTTTAAAACTTTATAAGATTTCGTTGGCTTTCCAAATATTGTTTTTAAACTTTATAAGAGAATAAAAGTTAATACTATTCGTATTATTAATTTAGTTATCATCTTTTCTATATGAGTAGCCAAGCTCAACTTTAAAATCTCTAATTTAATATTTTTGAAAATGTAATAGCTACTACTCAATGTAATAAACAATAATATGAATCTATCTTTATTCAATTTTAACAACATTTTAAATTTTTAATTACAATTTTAGATTTCACAAAAATACAATTTCAATTATAATTTTAATAATTATAAATTATAATATCAAAGAGAATATCTACAAGATTTGAATAGTAAGAGTGAACTCAAAAACTTGCAACTTTTGATCCTTGACCTTTCCCTTGTTTCCTTTGATGGTGGCCACACGTCGCCCCCTCCTTTAGGAATGTGGTGGTTGGTAGCAGTTGCACACCTACCCACCAGAATTCAAACCCTTCGAATTTGGCATCCGACCCAACTTTGTTGCTAACGAAGTCTACCTATGAAACCTCAAGCCCAATGGAAGAGGAACACAAGACAAATCTTATGCCCTCACCCACAGTGGTCACTCAGCAAGATCAAAACCCAAAGATTTCTATAAGAGGTCAGTCCTCGACCTGTATCCCCCAAACTAAGGAAATTTTGCATTACAAGATCCAACACCCAGCAATGGCGCAACACATCCAATACATGAAAGATCATGCCATGATCTGTAAATTCATGAGATTATGGTCTTGAAAAAATGCCCTCCTCTGGTGGATTAAAACTCGATGGAAGCCCAAAGGAGACGTGGATTTGAAGTTGGGTTCTAAAGGATTCTTCACGACTATATTCAATTTGACTGAAGACCGAGAAAGGATATTTCATAATGGCCCTTATTTCTTCAATTCAGCGAGACTTTACGTGTGAATATGGAAAGAAAAATCCAGTCCTCAGAAAGAGGATTTCACAGCAACCCCGGTCTGGATTCAACTATACTCCCTCCTGCAAGAATACTAGCATGCAAATATCTTAGAGGGTATTAGCAATACATTGGATTCCTTTGTCAGAATGACAGATGCTACCCGCCAAGGAAAGTACACCTCATATGCTAGGATTTGTGTTTATCTTGATGTTTCAAAGGCATTAATAGCCTTAATCAGCCTCAAATATAGGGACATTGAGTGGATCCTAACAATTCATTATGAACACATTCCCTTTCGGTGCCCCAAGTTCCATGCCCATTGTCATCTATTTAGGGTCTACCCCCTAAATAATTCGTCGGAGCAACCTAAAGCCCAAAGAGAAAAGGATGCAAAAGGATTCGAAAAGGTCCCAACAAAGAGAAAGATCCTCTGAAAGGAAACACCTCAACCCAATCTTAAGGGCCCCATAACCATCAATAGTTTCAAAAATATAGAAACACTTGAAGAACAACAAAGTGAAATCTAATTGGAGATACAACAAATTCAACCAGAGTAGACCCAGATCCACACTACAGCTCTGGAACCCAACGACCAAGGGATCTCAGACCCATATATGCATCAACAATACCTCATTATCAAAGACTAGGATGAAGAAATGAAGAATATAGAGGAAATAAAATATATCAGGAAGACAATGACGAAATGGAACTATAAAGACTAGACCTCCAAAGCATAGTCATTGCCTAGGCAAGGAAAGAAACTCATTCAATCCCAGAAAATAAAATCCAACTCCTGAAATCGGCTCTCCTCAAATTAAATCACAAGGACAAAGCAAGAGCTACTCAAAAAGGTAAGCATACAACTTCCTCTTCTCTAGGCATACACATTTTTCAGCTAAGGAAACAACCAAATTAACCAAAGAAGATAAGAAGAGAGGACGACCTTCTAATAAAAAAATAGTACAAGAACTATGAGAACTCCTAGTCAATTCGGGAAGAATAAAAAGCATGACGGAAACGTTCTCGTCCCAACCTCCTCATTCTCAATGAAATTCATAACATGTAATATAAGAGGCCTCAACGGCCCAAGCAAACACAAAGCCTTGAAAACTCTGATCTCTGAAGAAAAACCATCTATAATGATGATTCAAGGAACTAAGTGCTCATCGAAAATCCTTGAAAATATAGCCTCAAAATGTTGGTAGGGTTGACATTCAGTAGATATTGATGCAATTGGAGCCTCAAGTAGCATGGCTATCCTTTGGAACCCCTCTTTTATGCTCCTTAATCAGTTGTTTGCCACATGTCATTCCCTCTCAACAATTTTCCAATTAGTGGGATCAAATCAATTAGGTATAGTTTCCAATGTTTACGGACCTCAACTCCTTCAGGAAAAATTAACCTTTTTGAATTCCCTTAAAAACCTCTCTTCTTTTACCTCTCAAAACCTGTGGATTTTGGGAGGTGACTTCAATATAATATCTTCGCTCTCTAAAAACCAAGGGTGGATTATCGATTGGATCAAGACTAAGAGTGGTTTAAAAAAACTCTGCGAGACCTGAGTCTGGTTGACTCAGAAACCAATAATGGAATTTTTACTTGGAACAACCACGTGAGAGGTTCCCACCAGATTTCCTCTCGCTTCGATCATTTCTTGGTTTTATAATCCCTTCTCTACTCAACTATGCCTTAGAGACCTCCATCTTTCCCTTTCGGGGCTCAGACCACTGGCCTATGAGCATTACCATAGACATTCAAGCCAATCCAAAGAACTGACCATTCCATTTTGAACAATTTTGGTTGTATAACCACTCCTTCCAGGAAAATTTTGACAGGTGGTGGAAAATAGTAGCAATTTAATCGGGCTCTCTAATGTACTTCCTGCAACAACGCATGAAAAAATTAAAACAACAAATCAAAAAATGGAACAAGGAAGAATTTGGTAACATCTTCTCATATAAAAGAAATTTGATGGAGAAGATGAAACAAATAAAACAAAATATGATAACCCAAGGGCGCAAAGATGAACTTATAGAGGAGGAGACAAAATTAAAAGCTCAAATCTCTATATGTGAACACCAGGAAGAACAGTTGTGGCGAAAAAAAACAAGATTTAAATGGTTAAAAGAAGGGGAAAGGAATACAAAATTATTCCACGACTCAATTCTCCAATGTTGACACTCTAATCAAATTACATCGATCAGAGATGCTCAACGGAACAAACTCTGCAATCACAAAGATATAGAAACGAAGTTAGTTCAATACTATAGTGACTTGTTGAAAGAATCTCAAGATAACAGGAAATTATCAATTAACAAGATTGTTAAATGCATTCCTAAGTTGGTTACCAAGAAGAAAAATGCAGCTCTGATGAGAGAAATATCACTAGAAAAGGTCGAACAAGAAATCATAGAAATTCCCAAAGGTAAATCTCCTGACCCAGACGGTTTTACAACTAACATTTTTCATGTTTTTTGGTATGTGATAAAACAAGATGTCTAGGAAGTAGTGGAAGACTCGAGGAAATTCCTCAAGGTCCTCCCTGCCATTAATTCAACCTTCTTAACCCTGATCCCCAAAGACAACAAGGTTGAGGATCCCAACAAATTTAGACCTATATCCCTGTGTAATTTGATCTATAAAATCATTTCCAAAGTCATATCAAATTGTCTTAATCCCCTTCTCCCTTTTTCAATTTCCTGGGAACAATTTGCCTTTGTGAAAGGCTATCAAATTCTTGATAGTATAATTTTGGCTCAGGAGCACATCCACTCCTTAAAATCTTCCTGCAATCCTGGGATACTGATTAAATTAGATATGTACAAAGATTATCACAACCTTAGTTGGGATTACATTTCTAGTATCCTTCAAGATTTTGGTTTCTCCCCTCCCTGGATCAAGTGGATTATGTATTTGATCTCTTCAACTTTCTTCTCCATCATGTTGAATGTCTCTCCTTTTACAATCTTATCTCCTTCCTGAGGTATTTGCCAAGGTGACCCCCTCTCCCCTTTCATTTTTATCATCATGGAGAAGGGATAGGAAGATCTATTCAATTAAAAGCGGCTCAAGGAAAGTGGAAAGGCCTCAATCTCCATGGGGGAAAAGAATAAACAACCCACCAATAGTTTGTGGACAACATAATGCTAATGGACACTCCTACCATAAGAGAATTCCTCCAAATAAAACAAGTTTTAAAGGAGTTATCAGACACCTTAGGAATGTTTATTAACCAAAGAAAGTCGCAACTTTTTTTCTTCAACATGTTGCCTACAATTCAAAATCATCTTGTTGAGACCCTAGGTTTCCCATGCAACAACCTTCGACTGAAATATCTAGGTGTCCCGCTGGTCGAAAACTCCCTCAAGAAAAATGTTTGGGAAGACCTCATGTCCAATATTTAAAAAAACCTAGACAATTGGGCCTTCAGATCCCTTAACTTGGAGGGTAGATTGATCCTAGTTAAATCTATGCTCTAGACCATCCCTCTCTATCGATTATCCATCTTAGCAACTCCACAGTTTGTTCTTAAATGGGTGAGGAACATCCAAAGATCCTTTTTCTAGGGAGGATCAGAGGAAAGGAAAAAATGGGCTTTAGTTTCATGGAACTCTATTTCCAGGTCGAAGTGGGTAGGAGGTCTGGGTCTTTGGGACCTAGAAGTAATGGGTAAAGTCCTAGGAAAAAAATTATGGTGGCATTGGTTAACTAATCAGAAATATCAATGGGCTCACCTATGGAAGGTGAAATATGTTACGAAAAAACGGGAAGAAATCTTGATCCAAATGCAAACTGCCCTGAATGGCCCACACATCTGAAACATGGCGTGGAAAAACCGAAATCTAATCCAACAAAACTATTTTGGGGAAATATAGAATGGGAAGGAGGATCTCTTCTAGGATGAAGCTTGGCAACAAAGACTAGGTCAGGCCAATAAAAAACCACTAGAATAAAGGAAGCAATTTTAAGACAAAGAAAAACCATAGTTTATCACTATTGGACTGAGGAAGAGGCCCATCATAAATGACACAAATGGATTCCCAAGGAAGAATGGGAGGGCACCCGAGATCAAGAGATGATAGACCAGTTTTGGAATGACCTAATTGTCAGGAAAATCCCAGTTAGTAATGATCTCGAAAAACTCTGTTGGGGCTGGACAATGAAGGGTTCCTTCTCAATTAGAGAGGCATATTCGCTAGCAACAAACTACCAAAATATTCCCAAATTGAAAATTTGGCAGTGTATCTGGAAGCAAAATTTGTGGCCAAAAGTTTCAATTTTTTTATGGATGCTAGCCTAAAACAAGATGCTCACTTGTGACAACCTCTACAAACGAGGATTCATAGGTCCCTCACGATGTTTTCTATGTCTTTTACAAGAAGAATCAAATGAGCACCTTTTTAACTCCTGTATTTTTGTGGAATTCCTATGGGACCAGAGTGAATCACTCTTAAGGAGAATGGAATGCAATCAAAGTTATAATTTTTCTTCCATAGAAGAATGGCCTAACTCCATCACTCAAAACCCCATAGTCAACCGCCTTTGACAACTTCTCCCAAGATTGTATGGGAAACTTGAAAAGAATGCAAGAGACATATATTTAGAAATGAGACACATTCCCCATAAGTGATATGGACAAGAGTAATCAAGGTTCTTTAGGAAACAATAGTTACCCAACCTTGGAAAGAAGAGGGCTAGAAGACAAACCAATATGAAAGAAACATCCTTAGAGATTTAGCTATATCAAATAGCTTGGCTCTAGTTGGTCAAATCTGTTGGTTTCCCCCTCCCCAAGGGTTCATAATCAGAACCTATGCAGGAAATATCGACTACACTAGTAATAACGTAGAGGATCTCTTATCCCTGGAGAAGGGATTAACACAACAAGGAAGAATGAATATACCAAAGTTATAGTTGAGGGAGATTCCCTCTTGATTATAGATATGATAAAGCAGATACAATAGGGATCCCCACTAGTGGATTGGCTAGCTAATGAAGGGACGAAGATAAACAACGACAAGTGAGAGGAGGTTTGGGACCCTACCAACATGAACAAAATGGAAACCACCTATCATGCACTAGGAAGGAATGAATGGATTTACCTGTATGCAGTGTCATGGATGGGAAATGATGGGGACTCGGGGCCCAAGACTGAAAAGATGTGGGACCCAGTGGCTATTAATAATAGCCCTAGCTGGTAGATGAACCATAGGCAAGGAGTTATGGATCTTGCTAATACAAGCATCAGTGGGACGATATTTTCCCTAGTTTTCAACCAAGGGAGAAGGATCGAGATAGCTCGTAGTATAGAAGAATGTGAAGGTTTTAATGTTGGAACCAATAGGGGTTTAAATCGACGACATGACATAGACATATCAACAGGAGTATTAAATGGCAGGGAGGAAATGAACCCTCATCTCGAGGTTCCACATGCCTTTAACAAGGTGATATCACATGGCACCATAAATCAAATGCATGTAACAAAGGAGATCCAACACTCCATTTGTAACCCAATGTTTAATGCAATTTAATATGTTCCAAGTAATCCTAAGGAAGGGAATTATTACTCCAAGTCTGATGGAAAAAGGAATTTGTAAGAACTATTTCGCGAAGTCTGGAGGGTGGCGAAGTCATAACTAGTTGCACCAGATGAGGGAAGTGGATAATTATAGGGAATTTTAGGCAGAAGGGGGGGGCAAAACCCTCCCACAAACTGTCTGTATTTGGCCTAGACTCCATTGGTGTTTTTTGGCAGCAATGGCTCTGAGGCAGGAGTATCCTCGTGGATATCATTGAGGAGGAAATTTGCCTCTAGGGTCGTCCCATGAGCTTGACAACGAAGTCCCATATTCAAGACTTCAACATGAAGCCTTTAATACATATCACTCTTTATTCAAATCCATTCCTCTTAGGTTCCAAGACCACATGGAATAAGTGGAAGCAGTAGTCCAACAGGAGAGAACTATGAACACGAAGCAGGAGGTCACAGAAGCCACAATTCGTTGGATACCAGACATGGGAATGATGAGGGAAAGGGATACGAAGAACTGGAAGACAGTGGAGATTTATTGGAACATAAAAAATCTCTTAGGCCAAATGCTTTAGACGAGGTAGGAGGCTTATAATATGATGCAACTCTAGCTGGATGGTCTTCACTTGATGATGCGAGAAGTTTTAGCCTGCTTGCCTTAGTCAAGCACAATGGTGACTACTTCAGCCCCAAGAAGTACAATGAATTCAGCCCCAAAGTAGACTCAGGATCGGTTGGTGATGTCGCTAGGTCCCTAATCCTTTTTCTATCTTAATGTTTTTTAATGAACCTTCATAGAAGATTCAAGCCAAGGGCTAGTAGCAAAATCGATATAAGGTGTTTTTTTGTTTTTTCTAAAACTTAATACTATGTTTAAAAACATTGGATATACAGTATGGACTGATAAACTCTACCTTTGCTATTGGTTTGTTTTCCCTAGTGGCAAGCCAATAGTAAAGACCGAAGGCTTGTATGATATTTTGTTAGATCAATCAAACTTTATTACAATGAGTTTAAAAAAACAATTGTAAATTCTAAACATAATATTTATATAGTTAAGAATTACATTATTATATAAATTATTTTATAATATCTGTAAAATATATTTAAATAAACATGTGGAAATTCACATAAAACCTAGATATTTGGCCTAAAATTACAATTATGTTGGGAAATTAATAATGTATACATCTATTTCATTTCATGTGTTTAAATTTGTTATGGAATGCTATACGAAAGCTTGAGATTAACACGTAATTAATAAAAAATTAGATGAAAATAGCCATTTTATTTATTATTTTTATTGCGTTTAAGAATTAGTTATTCGATAGTTGTGGGAAATTATGATTTTATTTATTTTATAAAGAATTTATTATGAAATTGATTTGTGTAGATGTATTTTTCATAGGATTATGAAAAATCAAGGTCGTAATTGTTAATGGATGGAACATGAAAGTGATATGTTCCTTTTGGCACTCGTAATAGTAATTTGGCACTCGTTAATTAATGGGAAGACATGAGTGATATATTAGTCAAAGTGTTCTTATAATTATCGTGTTCACTCCACTATGTCCCAGTGAAAAGACTTTGTGAGTGCTATATTGTGTAATGGCAGTGAAAAGACTTTGTGAGTGCTATATTGTGAAATGGCCTCCATGTAATGAGTATATGTTAAAGGTTGTGTCATGTCCCAATCAATAAGGTTTCTCTGACCATTTTTTTATCATGGATAAGTAGATAAGCATATGTTCCACCAACATAAGTCACCATCATCATTCATGGATAAGTAGGTGTTAGATGTTGGTACAACTATACCCTGGAATGACACCTTCCTTCATCTCAACTATAATTCAAAATTGACAAAATTGTTTATGTTAATGGTTGGTGTACATGCCAACTATTTAGTCCTTATTGTCATAATACTCCATTTGAATCTCCTAATACTAAATCTATTAGCAATACTAAATCTACTAGCATATATAATGTTTGTAATAATTACTCCAATTGAATCTCCTAATACTAAATCTACTTGCGTATATAATGTTTGTGAACCTCAACATCTTTGGTGTTAGATGAAACAATTGATGTTGAAAAATAGAAATGTAACCCTAATTATTGTAAATAAAGTGAATTAATACTACTTTATGTTGAAGTGTGACAACACCTTAGCATTTGGCTTTAATAACGTTTGAATTAATACAACTTCGTGTTGATTTGTGACAACACCTTAGCATTTGGCTTTAGCATTTGGCTTTAAAGGAAGAGAAATAAATTAGACACTTTCTTGCTCAACCGAATAACAAGACCCTTATATTAATGTATATTTTAATCATATGTATCTCCAACCCTTATGTATCCAACTAAGGTAGCTAACCCCATAAGAGTATTAGATCCTAAACCGATAAATATCCTTAATATATGAAATAATCATCCTTTTCACTTTCCAATAAATTTCCTTGATATACATAGAAATAAGACTATCGACAAAGGTGATATTGACATACTATGTGCCAAATAAATGAGACTACCTACAAGTTGTCAATATAGAGCAACATCCTTTAGAGAGGTACATTGAGTAGTTAACTTGAATCAAAGCTAAAAGGGGTGTGATAGGGTTTGTAATCCTATGGAATTTCTTCATTCTTAAGCTATGAAAGAAAAATTCCTTGTCATTAAGTTACAAACTTGGGTTCCAAGGAAGGAATGTAGTGCAAGAAAGCTATGCTAGTCATATCAAATGTGCTTATAAGTTTCATATTCATATCATGAATTATGGAAGAAAAATTCCTTGTCATTAATTCTTGGATGTCAAGAAAGGAAAATAGTGCAAAAAAAACTATGTTCGTCATATAAAATGTTCTTATAAGTTTCATCTTCATATCATGGATGCCAAGAAAGGAAAATAATGCAGAAAGAAATTGTGTTAGTCATATCAAATGTTCTTATAAGTTTCATCTTCATATCATGGATTATACATTATTTCTTGTAAGCATTCAATCATCTACAAACAATAAACAAATGAGCATTTCATCATTGATATCATTAATATGGATACTAGGATATGAGTATCCATAGTTTGACCACTACTGGTGTATATTGATTGACATCAATTAACTAGATGTGACTACAAAATGACAAAAAATGGTCATAAATCATGATTATGCATATTGCACTAGCATATTTGTGGTTAGATACATAAATAGTAATTGCACAAATATATTCAAAATAATGAAAAAAAAAATTATTAATTTTAATTTGAACAAAACTAATTAGAAACTATATTTATGAAAAATAGAAAAATGGCACCAAAGTATACCCAACTAGAAATGTGCATGAGATTATTGAGGTTCCTAATTCACCTATTAGGATCTTTGGCTACTTGTACTTTCCTTCTCCATTGCCACAACAATTCCCTCTCTTTCTCTTAGTTTGGCTCCAACCTTGTAGGATTGTCGTCTCATCTTAGGGAATTTTCAAAGGATTAGACCTATCATACCTTGGATGATTCAATCCTACAACCTAAAGGATGGTTCCAACATAGCTAGGTTAAGGGAGGTATCAAACCCTTATGAGGGAACTTGGATCTCCATTCAGTACATATTATGAAATCATTATATGTGGTAGATCTAGTGTTTTTATTACTTTGTATTGGATATTGATGCAAGTTTATTCTAGAGGAGTAATGATATATGTGTGGAAGTTTTTTTAGGATGAGGAACACTCTCTTATAGGCCTATCAGAACTCACATCTTCAACCCAAGAATATTCAACAACTACAACAATGCTCATCTAGGCAAGTTCTCTCATTTTCCTTTCTTTTGTTTTCCAACATTTAGTTTAATTAGCTCACCAAAGGAGATTTGGTAATAAACCCTAGGTTAGATTGATTTCCTTTGTTAATTGATTGTTGGAAACCCTGATTTAAGTACACTAATTTACCAACAATCCCAGATACAAAATTTAGATTAAAACCCTAATTAATCTGGTGTATTTTCAACTCTCTTTCTCTCCCCCAAGGTACTCAGTTTTTCCTTAGAAACAAGTGGAAACACCACTCTCTCCTTCTTCCTTGTTGTGGTGTATGTGGTAGGGTGGTTCCTAATCTCTACTCATATGCTACATTTTGGAAAATCCACTAGGGATTTCCCCTATCAAACATTCCCTCTTTTGAACAAATTCTCCCCCCTCTTTTTCACGTTCATCCCCTACCCCCACCATAGGGGTATTGTATATATTTTGTTTGAGAGAGAGAAGGTTCCATTTATCCCTAACTTTTTATTTTCCTACGCAATTCCTAATGTCTCTCCCTCTCTTGATATTCTCCATCCATAATGGAGGTCATCAAAGTTAGTACCATTTACATTACAAGTGATGTGGCTTCCCATGATCCCTCTCCCCAAATTTGTTGTTGAACATGTGTTTAAGTTGCATAACTAGATTCCTCCTAGGGCCTTAATTTATTTCAAGTATTGTTTTGTGAGCCCCTATCCCTATTCCTTTCATTCAATCTCATATTTCTTCCAAGGAAAGCCTCTCCTCTCAAATCAATGAATATTGTCTTTTGAGGAAACCTCTCCTAACATCCCCAACACAACCTTCTATCAAGGGGATGTATATCTTCCACCCATCACCACACATGGCTCCTTCACTTGATAGATAACAATGAATTTTGTATTGGGTCTCCCCCTAATTTATTCCTTTCTCTGTTGCATCATTAAATATGGGTGCTTCTATGACATCTCCTCAAACCCATACACAAAAAATCCAAGTATAAAGATGACATCCTCAACAAAAAAACTTAAAACTCCTCAAATATAAGCCAAAGGAATGTCAATGTACTACCTTTGATTTCTTAACCTTTGTTAAAAGTCCCTCCTTAGTTACATTTTCATACAATAGATGCCCCTAATGTTATCCAAGTTCTCATGCCAAATTCTATACGATCGATAAGAAAAGTGCACATCCCAATGTCCCCCCAAAGCAAATAACACATCCCAACATTCCCCCAAAGATAATCACACATCCCAACATTCCCCCAAAGATAATCACACATCCCAACCTTTCCCCAAGGACAAGAATACATATCAAATTTCTCCTATACATATGGAAAATCATTCATTCCATTTTTCTCACAGCATCCTAGACAAGTATTCATGCTAACAAATGGCACAACCTCGGAAAATTAGTTTCTAAGGAGGTTGGAATGCAAGTACAAACATATTCAATAACACTCATAAGAACCTATCTTCAACCAAGAATGGGAAGTGGCACCAGGGAACCACCCCCTAATAAAATATCTCCCCCTTATAGTTTTTATCCTAGTTAAAACCAAACCCTAGTGGTAGAAGAAAGTGTTCCTCCACAAGACACTCTTTTTAACAAGTATATAGATAACCTTTCTCACCTCAAATTGTAGTAACATATATTCCTTTGAATATATTGGAATTGACTAAGTGTAGTGGAACAATTAAGGAAGACCCTCTATGTCAATTGGAGGCCATTGTAATTTCTTGTGTTTATTTTATCGATGAGAAAAATGTCACAATTAAACTCATTCTTTGATCCCTAACTTGTGATTCCTTTCTATGGTTCCATCATCTCCTATAAGAGTCAGTTTATGACCTTTTCTTATGAGATTACTAATTCATCCAACACTTTAACATCACTAGATGGGATGATACCAGTCTTTTCATGTTCATGGGCCTTAAACAAGATGACAAGAAACCTTCTTTAACATTCATTCATTGATGGCATAAGGCTCCACAATATTCTGTAGTGAAATTATAGGAATATGCCCAATGCAAAAGATTTACTAAGCCTTGAATCAATAGAGTGGGAAAACAAAATATCTAAAATAGCCTAGGTCAATTGAAGAATCCATCCCTCCTCTTTTAAATAAAAAAATTATTACCTCATGGTTACCATGGGATAATGTAGAACTAAACCACATAAGACTTAATACTCCAACAAAAATGTAACAAGTGACAAGGTGACAAAAGATACCCCACCTAAAATCAAAACTACGACCATCTTCTACACCAAATAAAAGGAGAAACCTAATTCATCAACTTCAAGCACCATAATGTGTGTAAATGAAAAAATGTGATACTCATAACACCAATGACTATCGGAAAAATCAATGATTAGACAACTTTAAACAACCAAATGCAAACAAAGGCCAAACAAACTACTATCATAAAAGAAAATGCCAAGATTGAGATGTATAAGGACCCCATGCCTGAGCATGACCCTCCAATTCTTCTAAGAAAAAGAAGAAGGATTCACTCAAGTGAAAGAACCACAATGGTGCTTTTATAAATAACATAGAGATATATTTGTGAAATATATATAAACTATTGAATAATAATTAGATTATTGACATTGATCCTTATGAAAATATATAAATATACATTGGAAGTCATAAAAAGAAGGGTTTTGACTTGTGATTCTTCATCATCATCATAATTAGCATCATAATTAGTATTGTTATTATTAATATTATTTTACAAATTTTATATAAATTTATATAATTCATTTCACTTCCTTCCCCTCCAAGACACTTTGTCCTTGAAGCATTGATAATAACAATTACTTTAGATGCTTATTCTTGTCATTTGCTTGTGGAAGTAGAATCTTAATCTTCTTTAAATTTATGTGTAAAGGAAAAACTGAATTAGAATAATAGAAAAATAACCCTTGATGAAATACATATAATATCCAATATGACCTAGTGTCGATTATAAAGTATGGACATTATTGGGTGCAAATAAGCTTATAATCATGATGACGATAGGATCAACTAGAATGTCACCACAAGAGACCACATGACCCAACAATATCCCAAAAGAGTGGAAAATATGCACTTGTTAAGTTCAATGAAATATGAAGAGTCAAAACATATTAAACATGATATGAACCATCATAACATGTTCCTTGATTAATATAATGTATATCATCCATTCATCTAAATACACCTCCAAGAACTTATGAGAGTGATCATGAAATATTGCAAGGATGATTATCAATAACACAATAGGGAATTCCTCAAACTAAAAGGAATCACATTATAAGAATGATAACCCCCTTCTATTGTGAAGGTCATCATCTTCTTATCTTCTTTAGTAATGTGTACCTAGTGGTACCCCTAGAATCCATTAATACAGATGTATGTTTCCCTCTCTACAATATGATCTATTACTTCTTCACTAAAGGGTGTTTGGAACATATCATGGATTAAAGTGCCATTGAGTACACTGAAGTCAACACATACTTATATCTCACTTTCTTGTATCTTTTTATATTTAATCATAGTTGGAGATATCCAATTAGATTCTCCTATGAGGAATATGAGTTCAATTTCCAACATATTATCTACTTATTATTTGACCTTTTTCTTGATCTTAGGATTAAATGCATATGGACTCTTCTTAATAGGCTAGGAATCTAGTTTCAAATATATTTTCATTTCCACCAACTTTCCTTTTATGTCCTTCATCTTTGTAAAAATATTAGGGAAGAGATAAACATATTCTCTAAATAACTTCATAAACTTCAATATAGTGTGTTTTTCCTAGTAGTTGTTAGGAATAGGATCATAGAGCAATAAAAATAAAACAAATCAAAATGAACGTGGAAATAAAACATAGAAGAATAAAATAAAACAGAGACACTGATATATATGGTTCATATGATATGGTATACGTCCACAAAGAAACAAGCATTCCTTCCTTTATTCCATCTAGAAAAATGAACGGATAACACCTACAACACATCCGCTACAACCACCTCCTCCTCCTCCTCCTCCTCCTC